>JAVSCE010011693.1:0-364868 GCA_032199065.1 Smutsia gigantea | reverse complement strand
ATTCATCTCTCCTGCTTTCCCTTTACTCTTGACGACCACTGTTTTTTCTGTTGTCTCCAAGTTTCTGCCCTTTGCAGAACTCCATATCACTGGAATTATAGACTATGTAGCCTTTTCAGATTGGCTTCTTTCATTTAGTAATATGCACTTAAGTTTCTTTTCATGACTTCAGAACTTTCTTAGGGCTGAATACTCTTCCATTGCCTGGAATTTATTTATTTATCCATTTCATCTACTCAGACACATTTTGGGTGCTTCCACATTTGGGGAATTATGAATAAAGCTGCTATAAACAACCATAGGCAAGTTTTTGTGTGGATGTAAGTTTTCAAACCTTTTGGGTAAATACTAAGGACTGTGATGGCTGGATCCTAGGTAAGAGAATGTTTAGTTTTGAAAGAAACTGCTGAACTGTCTTCCAAAGTAGCTGTTACCATTTTGCATTTCCACCAGCAATGTATGAGAATTCCTGTTGCCCTACATCCTTGTCAGTGTGTGGTGTGACCAGTGCTCCAGATTTTGGCCATCTAATAGGTGTCTAGTGATATCTTGTTATGTTATGAAGCATCTTTTCATATGCACGTTTTCCATCTGTATATCTTCTTTGATGAGATGTATGTTTCCATCTTTGGCCCATTTTTTAACTGGGTTGTTTATTTTTCTCATTGTTGAGTTTTAAGATTTCTTTGTATATTTGGAATAACAGTACTTTAATAGATGTGTCTTTTATAAATGTTTTTTCCCAGTCTGTGGCTTGTCTTCTAATTCTCTTGATACTGTCTTTTGCAGAACAGAAGCTTTTAATCTCAGTGAAGACCAGTTTGTTGATTATTCTTTCATGGATCATGTCTTTGGTATTGTATCTAAAAGCTAATCACCATACCGAAAGTCATTTAGGTTTTCTCCTACTTACTGTGGGGAAAAAAACATTTCCCCTCTTTCCCTCTAGGTTCTTTGGCTGGTCCAATAATTAAATGACATAAAACAGATTAACAGGAGGAAAACAAACTTAATTTCATGTGTATGGAATCCCAAAGAGAGAAGACTCAAAGAAGTGACCAAAGCAGGCAACTTTTATATCTTTTAGATAAAGAAACAATACATTTGTGAAGAATTGACAAAACAAAGAGGTTTGGTCTGAGAATAGCAAATTAATAAAGAAGTAAAAAAGGTTTATTCATACAACCTTCTCAGCCTTAAATTTCCTATCTCTGGTGATAAGAATGCCTTCTACACTTCTGGTATAAGAAGGATACCTTCACAGGGGATATTTATTTCTTGCTTTCAGGGAGACAAAAGGTTGTGACACCTTACATAAGCTGTTTCTTAAGCAACTTTAATTTAAAATAAATGCCAAAGTGGCCTATTTTGGGGTGGCATATTCCTTTCCCCTTCATTATCTTCTAGAAGTTTTATAGTTTTGCATTTTACAGTTATTTCTATGATCTATATCAAGTTAATTTTTATGAAGGGTATAAGATCTTTGCCTAGATTCATTTTTTTTTTTTTGCATATCTGTCCTATTTTTCCATCTCCATTTGTTGAAGAAATGGTACCTTCTTCAGTTCAAACTCCACAAGTGAGGTGGCAACATCTCTTCAGGTAACTCTTCAGTGTTGCTAAGACAAGGTGAGACTGTATTAATTTTCATAGACTTAACAACATAGCTTCAATAACATATGTGCAGTAATGAACTATTCTGCTTTGACTTTTGCAAGACAAGCTTCTAGAATAAGCAGACTAGCTCACAAATAAAGCAACACTGTGAATAACTTTCCAAAGGAAAGAGGAAAAAAAACTTTGTATGATTTATATCACTATGATCACAAAACTAGCAGCACATTTTTCCATTATTTTTTCCTTTTTTGAAAATTTTGAAATGTAAAGCTATCATGGAGAAATATTTCTAAACCCTTAAAGTACCTAATAAATAGGACAGCCATGGAACTTATCTTAAGAGACTTACAGCTTTTGGTTTTCTCTGTCACAGTGAGCTACATAAGTTATAAAGCTCATATACAGAGTAAACTCAGTTAACCCATTGTTACAAAAACAATATTCTCTTCAGTGCCATAAAGGTGAGTCCTAAAACTATCAATTCACTAAGTAGCTAAGTAAGGCATTCTGTTACTTCTTTAATATTCATTTTTTGGAGTCAAGGTTATTTTGTCTTCCAATTTATCATATTTATGAGTACAAAGTTTCTGAATTCTTCCAAAGCCATTTCTGTAAGAAACAAATAAGTACTTTGTCATGTCATCTGTTGTTTATTTATAAGCTTGTCATACATTCAATATGATAAGAGAAGTTGCTACATAATGTCCTTTCACCTGAAATGGCAATATCTTTAATTCGGTTTCAAAATTTAATAGGTGTGGGTAAAATTGCAATATTTCCAGAATCTCTCACCTGGCTTTGGTGCATCTCCATATCAGTAAGGGTCTCCAAGGGGTGGACAAAAGTAGCCATCTCCATATCAATAGGTAATTAGGTGGGCAAGCAAGGGCTTATCTGGACCAGGGAGGATGGATTGAGCTCTCTCTTCTTCTGCAGCTGGGTCAAGAGAGATGTGGGATAACTGCTTATAAGAAATAAATGGGTTTCTTCCACTTTATTTTTCCCTTTGACTGATTTTGGTTTTGAAGGTATTTTGCCCCAGGATTTTACCCCCTGAATTATATCTGGCAGTAGTCAGCAGGACCTCTGAACCCAAAATCTGTCTACATGGGTGCAATCCTCTAGGGATGGTGGGGAGGCCCCAATGGCTGCAGCAGTAGAAGGTGCAGCTTCACTTGGGAACCCCCTATCTGTGGGGCTTCCAACTGGCAAGTCCCTAGTGGGGAATTGGCCTAGGGTAAAGCACCTCCTAGAGGGTGGGGCCTTCCCCAGAATTGGGGAAGGGCGGAGACACTGGAAGCTGCAGAATTAGCCCTCCATTGGACAGAAGACTGCTTAGAGGCCCTGAATGACCATGTAGCAGCTGGGATTTTGGATCTCTTTTCATCGAGATAGTGGAAAGTGTTATTGAGGAGAGAGAGTGGGTTATTGTGGAGGAGAGAAACTTCAGCAGGAGAAAGACACACTTCAGCATCTCTTGGAGGAGCTGGGCGATGACCTAAGGGATGCCCTTAGAAAGAGAGACAGTTATTGAGAAGACAGGTCGTGGTCCTTGAAGATAAGTTAGCAGTAAGGGAGGAGGTAGCTGGAGAATCCGCATTGCAGGAGGCCTTGGGGGAGAGGAAGGAAAGAGTGGAGTCTTCAGCCCCAGAGATGGTGGAGGAGATGCCAGGAGAGGATGAGGGGATGTGGCCAGGGGCTGATCTGTTGCAGAGGCCACCGCCCAAGGCACCAGCCTCTACTGTATTAAAGGCCCGCCCGGTTGTAATTAAGAAAGTAGAAATGCAACAACCGCCAGCTCTTCAGGGGCAGGAGCCACTCCCTCCCCAGGTTGTGGAGCACCCCATGCTCCGCCCCTATACCCAGGATGAGCTGGTGGACATGAGTGTCCGGTATCAGCAGAAGCCATTGGAACCTCTGTCTACATGGCTTTTGCATTTCTGGGATATGGGGTGGATAATATTGCTCTGTTGGGTTCTGAAATGAGTAGACTGGCTTCCCTGATGACTCGCCCTTCCCTCTGGCAGTGGTTGCAAAGTGCCTGTCACACCTCAGGGAATTGGGTGTTTCTGGATTGGCTGACAGCAGCTATCAGGGCAGTTTGACCTAATCAGGGTGATTTACCATACTTACCCACTAGCTGGAAACATATGCAGAGCTCCAACAGATGTTGCAGGAACTGGGCATGAAAAATATCATCTATAATATGGACCCCCAGGGCCCTGATGAGGAGTTGTCCACCATGAGAAATCTGGTGCTCCATACAGCTCCCCCCATCTCTCTTTGGGTCCCTATTGACTATTCTTGTCCCCCACATAGGTCAACCCACAAGTGAGGCTACTTGTACTTTAGCAGATCTGGGAGAGGTTGAAACATAAGGGCCCAGGAGGAAGTACAGGCTACAGATGAAAAGAGAAGTGCGAAAGGCTCTGTGAAGGTCTCAAGGACCCAGATGTGGGTTGATTTGATAAAGGCCAGAGTAGTGAAAGGAAAACTTGATGCCAGCCCAATAGGATCTTGTTAGAACTGTGGCACCACTTAAAGCCAGATCAGCAGTTCCAGCTGCTGAGGTCCAAGGACACGGAAGTCAGAGTCAAAGCCCCATGTCTGACCTGTGTCCCTGTAAGACTTCCTGAGGGACAGTACTCATGCTCTGTCTGGGCCCTCACATCCACAGGACAATGATTGGGCTTCATGGTTTGACTGAAGGGAGAGTCAAGGGCCCCCCCTTGGGTGATGTGGTGGGGACCAGAGGACACATGTAGAATTAGCAATTCATTGGTCCCCTGTGAATGTACAACATGTCCTGGTGCTGGTGGACACAGGAGCTGAATGTTCTCTGATTTACGGCAACCCTGAGCGTTTTCCCAGGACCCGTTCAGTGATAGATGACTATGGGGATAAGGCAATTAGAGTGAAGAAAGCCCAAATCCCATTTGGGGATAGGGCATTTACCCCCAAAGGAGTACACTGTGTACACTATGTCATAAACAGGAATGAATAATTATGTTGTGAACCTTGTTAATGCTTTCTTTTCTATTGACATAGCACAGGAAAGTCAGGAACAGTTTGCCTTCATGTGGGAAGGCTGGCAGTGGACATTCATTGTCCTTCCACAGGGATACCTCCACAGTCCCACCATTTGTCACAGACTTGTAGCTCAGGACTTGGCCACATGGAAGAAACCACAAACAGTGTGGCTGTAATCACTAATTGATGATATTATGCTCATGTCTGATTCTCTTTCAGATTTAGAAGGAACAGTTCCTAGACTGCTTTAACATCAACAGGATAAAGGATGGGTTGTGAACAGCACCAAGGTTCAGGGACCTGGTTTGTCTGTAAAATTCTTGGAGGCTGTTTGTTCAGGTAAAACTAAAGTTATTCCTGAAGCATTCATAGACAAGGTCCAGGATTTCCCTAACCCTACCACTGTGGTAGTATTACAAGAGTTTTTGGATCTTTGGGGATACTTATCCAACACTTGGCACAAATTCTGAAGCCCTTTTACCAGTTGGTACAAAAGGGCATCAGGTGGGACTGGAATGAGACATGTGCAGCTGCTTTTACTGCTGCTAAGCGAGCACTCAAGGTTGTACAGGCCTTGAGTGTAATGGACTCATCAAGGCCCTGTGAGGTAGATGTTCATGTAACCAAAGATGGTTATGGATGGGGTCTTTGGCAGTGGCTTGAATGGACACACCAACCTTTTGAATTCTGGTCACAGCTATGGAAAGGAGCAGATGTCTGGTACACCTTGATAGAGAAGCAACTGGCTGCTGTGTACTACGCCTTGCTGGCTGTGGTGTCCATCACTGAAACAGCTCTGACGAAGGTAATAACCACATATATAATCACAGGGTGGGTGCAGGACTGGACCCAAAGACTACAGACTGGTGTGGCACAGATGCCTACACTGGCCAAATGGGGTGAATATTTACAGCAGCATAGTGCCCTCTCTACTAGCCCCTTAAGTGGAAAACTCCAAAGCTTATTGGGGCCAGTGACGTATACCAGTGGAAAGCAGGAAGAACTTCCTTTTGAGCCATTGGGAGCTGAAAGTCCTTATCAGGAGGGAAAAGCCCCTATACCTGAAGATGCTTGGTATACAGACAGCTCTGTCGTGGGCAGCCCCTGAAGTTGAGGGCTGTGGCTTTCCACCCTAAGACTGAGACAATATGGATGGAGGATGGAGAGGGAAAGAGCAGCCAATGGTCTGAGTTGTGGGCAGTATGGCTTGTTATCACCCAGGAGCCCTCCTCTATAGCTGTCTGCATTGACAACTGGGCCATCTATTGTGGCTTGACACCGTGATTACCGACATGGTACTATGCCAACTGGATGGTTGGTCACTGGCCGCTTTGGGGACAGTAACTGTGGCAATACCTATGGTCAGACTAAGACTGTTTCTGTATATCATGTGTCTGGCCATTTGCCTTTGGCATCCCTAGGGAATGATGAAGCAGACACATTGTCTCAGGTGCATTTGCTAGAAGGAAAGCCTGCCTCTGATGTAGCCCAATGTTTACATCAACATTTGTTGCATGTGGGGCAAAAGAAAATGTGGGCTGTAGCCCATCAGTGGGGCTTGCCATTGACCTTTGAAGAAGTCAGCCGAGACTGGAAGGAATGCTTTGTGTGCTCTAAGAGTCCTGCAGCAACATGGGACAATAGTAAGGGGGCCAATACCCCTTGTCAGGTGGCAGATAAACTATATTGGGCCTCTGCCTTATCAGAAGGATATAGTATGCCATGATTTGTGTGGACACAGCTACTGGCCTGTTGGTTGCTTTTGTGCATGTCATGCAGATCAGCAAACCACCAAGAGGGGCCTAGAGAGTCTCTTTGCAACCTATGGCCGGCCACAGGTGATTGGCAGTGATGAAGGCACCCACTTTATGGGACATGTATTACAAGAATGGGTGCAGCAATTAGGAATAAAGTGGAAATTTCATGTACTATATAATCCTACTGGGGCAGGCATGATAGAGAGATACAATGGTTTGTTAAAATCTGGCCTGCAGTTGGACACCAGTAGTCTGCAGGGTTGGACAGTGCTATGGCGTTTGAATGAGAAGCCCCAAAAAAGGAGCCTTGAGCCCTGTGGATATGCTAATGCACATTGCTGCCTCTCCTATACAACTATATGTGCAAACCTAAGAGGAGTTACTGAAGCCAGGATATGGCCAGCAGAACAACTCCCTGCTGCCAGCCCCAACTGCATTAAACTCTGGAGACACTGCTGAGTGGACGTGGTCCTGAACATTTCAACATATGGACCAGCAATGATTGGCCTGCCTGGCACCTTGGGGAAAAGGCTTGTAAGCTGGCCTCCTGTGTGTTCCTGGAGGAACAGCAGAGTAACCCCCCAAAATCGTGGTAGTGTACCCAAAACATCCAAGACCATCTTACAGGGAAGTTTTGTTTTATCTTTATAGCCAGTGCATGTACCTCCTGTAACCCTTATGTATTGACCCATCTGTAACTCCCACAGAGAGGGGGGTGAAAATCTGGTATACGAGACCAGGACAAATCCCATTCCTGCCATGGTCCTATCACAGGACCACTCTCTTGCATGTATCTTACCTGATGGACAAGATTTGTCTATTCTGGTCTCATTAAAACCTGTATCTTATCGCCTTTAAGGTTATTTTCTTCTACAGTCCTTGTGGCCTGGATGTGTCCCCCTGGCTGCAGCTGCAGCATGATGATTGCTCTGAACTCCCTACCTGTTCAGCTAATGACTGCCTGTGGAATGAGCAAGGTATGGGCTTAATCTGCATAGGAATTTGAACGCAGCTGAAGCTTCTGGCTTGAGGATTATCATGATTTTATGTCACTAGTCTGGTTACAATGCTCCAGTTTTCTTGCACAGGGATCACTGTGGAATATGGAGAATGTGTAGATTGTGAGGTGAGATTTCTGGAGGGGTGGGCTGTAGGTAAAATTGTAATATTTCCAGAATCTCTTGCCTGGCTTTAGTGCATCTCCATATCAACAGGTGTTTCCTAAGGGTGGAGAGTAGTAGTCCATCTCCTTATCAGTAGGTAATTACATGGGCCAGCAAGGGCATATTTGGCTCTATTCTTCTGCAGCCGGGTCTCGAGAGATGCAGGACAACTGCTTGTAAGACATAAACAGGTTTCTTCCACTTTTTTTCTCCCTTTGACTGATTTCAGTTTCAAAGATATTTAGGATTTCCCCCTTGGAGTTACTACTATGAATCTCTTAAAGTTTAATTTAATGTCCTTCTATGGGTAACTATATACTTATGGTTTCATACACCCCATTATAAAAAAAAATGTTGGGAAAGAATTCAGATGATAAAAGGATAGTCAAGTAACAGTTTTCTATTATCTCATCCATTTAGAAAACATAGTTGCCCTTTCTCCAGCCCTGGTTCTCTTCCCTAAAAGTGATGCTTCTTGAAGGGGGAAACCTTAACTGAAAAGGAAGAAAAGAATGAGAACAAGCAACAGAGCAGACAAACAAGAAGATAAATCGAATGAGCAGTAGTAGCTTGACTTGGTATCAGAGAAACAATGAAACTGTTTTTAGTCCAAAAATAAAAGATTAGGTTTTTGTAACCCTAGCTGACATGTACATTACTTAAGAAAAGAAGTTCAGTGGTATTATGAAAACCTAATTGTATTCCTCAGATAACTTCACCTTCAAGAGGGGTAAGAGCATGCCTTCAGTTTCCAACCTTATCTAAGCTCTGTGTAACTAGTGTAATGCAAACAAATTGTTTTCCATTTTGGAATACCTTAAATCATCTCATCTAAAAAGCAAAACAAAACCACACAACAAAACACCTTTAGAGAAAAAAAGACATTTTGCATAGACAAAGTGCTTTAAAATGTGTAAACCTCTAATAAATATTCATTAAATTGGTGACCCACAGCAATTTTCTGTAATATCTCTGTCTAAAAAATATATAATATGAGTCACAAATATATTTTTTAGTTTTCTGTAGTCATATGAAACATAAAAAGAAACAAGTGAACTTAACTTTAGTAAAATATTTAGTTTAATCCAATATGTCCAAAATATTATCACTTGAGTAATCAATATGCATATTTTAGTGAGATATTTTACATTTTGGGGTGCTAAACCTTCATGCTTAACATTTTATACTGAGAGCACATCTTAATTTGGACTAGTCACATTTCAAGAGAATAATAGCCACAGGTGGCTAGTGGCTGCCATGTTGGGCAATGAAGGCTTATCACAAAAAAAACTGCTTATTGAAAATCTTATTGAATGAATGCATCAATTAAAAATGAAAGTGTATGAATTACAAGGTTACAGTATTTAAAACTCATAAACTTGAGAATAATAATTAGAATTATAAAGAAATTTCCATAAGGTCTGTATCAGAAGGAATATTAGACCAGGAAATAGGAATTATAAGTTTTAGTGACATTTCTGCTCCTAACTTGTATGACTGGTGAAATAAGTGAGCCTCTGTAGGTCTTTCCACAACTAGGAATATGGGCTCAATAGTAGTATCTTTGGCTGTTTCTGACAATGTGCTATGGTCAGTCTCTGGGGTATAGAAATCGTAACAAGAAAAGGAAGCAATCCTCACATTTGGCCAACATCACAGCCAAGTTCTGTACCATGAAAAGGTCATCCACATCTCTTCCAGGAGGCCTCCCAGAGCAGTAATAATCATCTTGGTAGTTCTTGATAAACAACCACTTACGATCTATACCTTAGCTTTTCACACACAGATATTATATTTTGTCAGTACAGCTAGGATGATCTTTTAAATGCACTCACATTTAACAGATTCAAATGACACATAAAAATCAGATTAATTAATTAACATTGGTATATATAAGAAGAACCAGATTATTGAACAGTGCATGGCCAACTCATTCTCTTCCTACGTATTAATAACGCCAATGTGTCCATATAAGTTGAAAAGAAAACATTGCATATATATTCATACTTTTCATGACTTGGCATGGTGGCCATGAAAATGTGCTTTTAAGGTCTTCTAGACAGGGGACCATAAGTGATGACCCAAGCTACTGCAGTCTGATTCCATTACCTTGTTCACAGCAAGCCACTTTAAGGAGTTACTGAATCAGTGTGGAGGATACTAGGGCAAGTCCCACAGATGAAAGACTCCACTAGCCTAGCCAAAACATAATCATTGAAGGATTTCCACTAATCTTTCTTACCTTTCTCTTTTATAAAGGCACACCTTCATTTTATGGGTGTCCAATCCTCTTTGATCATTACATTGCCTGCAAATATATTTCACCATATTTCAAATTAGTCTTACTGATTTAAGTGTTTTAAGTAGCTTGTACATTTCTGTTTTAACCATATACATATTTTAGATCATAACATTTCAAGTATTTAAGATGCACTTTATGGGTTCTCTAAATAGTAACAAAAAAAGACACAAAAACAGGTGATGTGAAATGACTAAGGACTTTTTTCTTCAAAATAAAATATTCCCAACAATCCTCATCTAAAATATTATATTACAAATCTTTTAATCATTAATTTATTTAAATTACTTGAAAGTAATTAAAATAATTATGCTGTCACATTTAAATAAGTACCATATAATTATACAATCAATGTACAAAATTAGAAAAAATTAAAATAAAAAAATATTGTCCTAATTCTGAAAGATAATCTCTTTAACATACATATCATTTAGGAAAAGTTTACATATTACCTTAATTCTGTTTAGAGTTTAAGAAGAATCTCATGAAACCAAAATTTGTATAAAGAAAGCAAGTAAAACAGAATAATAATTGTGTATACTTAGCCTAAAGAAGAGATAATGTGGTAAATATTTTCAAAAAGTTGAGGCAGTGTCATGTTTTTTTCAATGTAAATTCAGAGGACAAAACAAAAACTAGTGGCTCACAGTTACTGGTAGACAAAATTTATAACAGTATGAAGAAAAATATTCTCACCATGTGTTAGTCACTTCAGAGATTCATTATCTGAATTTAATTTTTAATGGTATTTTAAATTAATGGTATTCTAAGTACAAGTGAGCCCTAATTTGGTAAAATAGAATATGAATTTTAATTTACTATACTCATTTAAATTGGAATAGGAATATTATATTTTATTAGGATGTTCACAAAAATGAATGATGCTTAGTGCAGGAATGGTTGAAGTTCTCAGTACAAAATATCCACTGAAGAAAATGCTCATCCAGAAGACATTTCTCCAGATTTAACAATGCCTGCTGAAGTTTCCAGAAGGCTCTCCATGAATTTCCCAGAATACTCCAATCCAGCATCAGTTGACACCCTCACAGAGACTAAAAGGTCTTTGTCCCACATCTCCTGTCTAGATCCCATTCTTCCTTCAGGGCCTAGGTAAACTATGTCTGGGTCCCACTAGCCCAGTTCCCCTCTGAAACTCTGCAGCACACTTTTTCTGTGTGCCTGCCACCATCTCAGAAATAGAGTGAGGAAAGAATGTGAAATTATATCCACATAGGAATATAGTAAGGATATTCATTAGTAACTGAATACCTGGACATATTATGATAACCTTACAGAACACACACATGCTCCTCAAATACTCTGGAGACAGCAAAGGAAACCCCTCATAAATTTATGCATCTGTATAATACCTCTGTGTGCTATGGACAAGGGATACAAAGTTGAAGGTATTTACTTTTAAGGGACTCGCATCTTAAGTGGGGCATACAGGCTAAGAAATTCAATGTACTTCTATGTACCCTCTTGTACTTATGCACAATCTACTCCTGTATACGGGTGGTCAATAAGAGTTGGCTTATGAAAGCATGGAGAATTTCTGTATCATGGCTCTGCACACTTTCTCTGGGTTCTTTCCTGACTCTCAATGTGGCCACCATACTCTGCTCATTTTCAAAGAGGAAGGTGAGAAGAGCAAAACTTAATAGAAAAAAAACAAGAAACTGGATTCAGTACTGCTGCTTCCAACAATGGCAATTAGCTGAACATATGAATATGCCAATCCAAAGATTACACACACTTGAACACACACACACACATACACCTCTAGGGAGAAGAAGGTCAACTGGAAGAACTTAGTGGAAACCACAGGTTTAGACCAAAAGCCTCTCAATGAGCTGCTGATGGAATGGATCTGTTGATTCAGCTGCAAAGACTTCATTGATGGTCACAGAGCAGGCTCTCATCTTCCTAGAAGTGCCACAGGCCCATTCAGAGCCTGTTTGGAGCATACAAACTCATAAGGAACATTCTTGTATTCATACAGCACCTGGCTGTGAAGAACTATCATCAAGGCATCTTTGGCCATTACGATGATTTAGAAGATGTCTATTTTGAAGGTCTCATTGGCTTCCTTGCAAATCTAATTGCAGTTGTCTGACTTCTGAACTGATGCCAGCAGTTTTTTTTTTAATTGAGGCCACAGGCTTTTAGATTCAAGTCAGCTTTGGTAATTATTGTGGTTCCATAGTTTCCTCTTCAGGAAGCATTGCCAAGCTGTAACAGAAGAACCTATTTCCCATGTTTTTAATAGATAAATCAAGGCCAGTAAGCAAATATTGAATTACTTTTATTTTAATGCATTAGCTTGAGCTATCTCTCTGCAGTGCAATTCACCAACTATGCCTCTGGCTATCCATATAGTCTCTTGAGAACTTTCACCAGTCAATCTGACATTTCACTACTCAAAGAAGGTATAGCCCTCTAGTAATTTGAAGATTTCATCATCTACACTCCTTGTTCAGATCCATTATAAAGAGGCTAAGTTAAATGTATTGTAGAATAACATTAAATCACATATTCCATTTTTTCTTTCTTTCTTTTAACATGGCTTTTATTGAAAATATTCTTGAATTAGAATCAAGACCTACGGTTCAGGAATTGGATGCCAGATTGTGTTAGAATGCCACCTTCAAGTAGGGGTAGCATTGCTGACCAACCTGAAATTCCTACTGTGCCATTATCTTCAATGAACAATCACCAGTTTCCAATCATACACAATTTGTTACAAGACTAGCTCATAAACTGGGTCAATCATATGTTAATACCTAAAAATAAACAAATAAAACAAAACAATAGCATATATTAAGACCTCACCAGGGAATTCTTAAAAATATAAATATCTTAAATTTGTTCTCTTTGTTAATATACATTTTTTTTCCTTTGCAGGAAAAAAAACAATGACCACTTTTCAAATTTGGTTACTTCTTATGGAAGTTGTATTTCTTAATCCTTAATTTATGTTGTAATGTATGTTTGTCTCACAACTCAGTAATTCTCTTCTTTATAATGTAATATACCAGTTTCTATAGTGGGAAATTAAGTGGTCTCTGGTTATTAAGAATTTTTTCTAGAAGACTTGGGAATCTCCTATAAGTAAGGAAGGATGCTTTACACCTCACTGGAAACAGTGCAAACAGTCTTAATAAGTCTTATCTCACATAAGTGGGGTTTAGGTGCAAGATGGAATATGGAGGCTGTGGATCCTCTTGGCTTTACTCTCCATGTCTTGATTTCACACCAGGTTAGTAGAAAGATAATTCTAGAACTTCCAGGCACTATATCTACAGTTGGCAATGTCCATTGGCAGGAGGTGACCCCATTACAGTCACCTTTTCTCCATTTAAGCAGGAAGGACCTATTTCCCAGAAATTTCTCAGAAAACTTTTCTTGTATCTCACTCTCCTGCATTTGGTTACCTGTCTTTTTCTAAGGGTAGAAAGGCAAGGAGAATGAGATTGCCTTAGACTAATCACTCAGTCAACTAAACACTACTTTGGTAGCAAAACATATATAGAGAGCTATATATATATATTGCTATTATTAATGTACAATTACACAAGCAATATTATGATTACTAGATTCCCCCTATTATCAAGCCCCACCACATACCCCATTAGAGTCACTGTCCATCAGCGTAGTAAGATGCTATAGAATCACTACTTGTTTTCTCTGTGCTATACTGCCTTCCCCATAAGCCCCCTCCTGCCACTACATCATGTGTGCTAATCATAATACCCCTTTTTCCCCCTTATCCCTCCCTTCCCACCCATCCTCCCCAGTCCCTTCCCTTTGGTAACTGTCAGTCCACTCTTGGGTTCTGTGAGTCTGCTGCTGTTTTGTTACTTCAGTTTTTTCTTTGTTCTTATGCTCCACAGATGAGTGAAATCATTTGATACTTGTCTTTCTCTGCCTGGCTTATTTTACTGAGCATAATACCCTCCAGCTCCATCCATATTGTTGCAAATGGTAGGATTTGTTTTCTTCTTATGGCTGAATAATATTCCATTGTGTATATGTACCACATCTTCTTTATCCATTCATCTACTGCTGGACACTTAGGTTGCTTCCATTTCTTGGCTATTATAAATAGTGCTGTGATAAACATAGGGGGCATATGTCTTTTTCAAACTGGGCTGGTGCATTCTTAGGGTAAATTCCTAGGAGTGGAATTCCTGGGTCAAATGGTATTTCTATTTTGAGTTTTTTGAGGAACCTCCATATTGCTTTCCACAATGGTTGAACTAATTTACATTCCCACCAGCACTGTAGGAGGGTTTCCCTTTCTCCACATCCTCACCAACATTTGTTGTTGTTTGTCTTTTGATGGTGGCCATCCTAACTGGTATGAGGTGATATCTCATTGTGGTTTTAATTTGCATTTCTCTGATGATTAGCAATGTGAAGCATCTTTTCATGTGCTTGTTGGCCATCTGAATTTCTCTTTGGAGAAGTGTCTGTTCAGTTCCTCTGCCCATTTTTTAATTGGCTTATTTTCTTTTTGTTTGTTGAGGTGCATGACCTCTTTATATAATTTGATGTCAACCCCTTATTGGATATGTCATTTATGAATATATTCTCCCATACCGTGGGATGTCTTTTTGTTCTACTGATGGTGTCCTTTGCTGTACAGAAGCTTTTTAGTTTGATATAGTCCCACTCGTTCATTTTTGTTTTCGTTTCCCTTGCCTGGGGAGATATGTTCATGCAGAAATTGCTCACATTTATTTCCAAGAGATTTTTGCCTACGTTTTTTTCTAAGAGTTTTACGGTTTCATGACTTACATTCAGATCTTTGATCCATTTAGAGTTTACTTTTGTGTATGGGGTTAGGCAGTAATCCAGGTTCATTCTCGTACATGTAGCTGTCCAGTTTTGCCAACACCAGCTGTTGAAGAGGCTGTCATTTCCCCATTATATATCCATGGCTCCTTTATCATATATTAATTGACCATATATGCTTGGATTTATATATGGGCTCTCTAGTCTGTTCCACTGTCTATGGATCTGTTCTTGTTCTAGTACCAAATTGTCTTGATCACTGTGGCCTTGTAATAGAGCTTGAAGTCAAGGAGCATAATTCCCCCTGCTTTATTCTTCTTTCTCAGGATTGCTTTGGCTATTCAGGGTCTTTTGTGGTTCCATATGAATTTTAGAACTATTTGGTCTAGTTCATTGTAGTATGCTGTTGGTATTTTGATAGGGGTTGCATTGAATCTGTACATTGCTTTAGGCAGGATGGCCATTTTGACAATATTAATTCTTCCTAACCATGAGCACTGGATGTGTTTCCAATTATTGGTATCTTTGTTAATTTCTCTCATGAATGTCTTGTAGTTTTCAGAGTATAAGTCTTTCACTTCCTTGGTTAGGTTTATTTCTGGGTATTTTATTCTTTTGGATGAAATTGTGAATGGCATTGTTTTCCTGATTTCCCTTTCTGCTAGTTCATCGTGAGTGTATAGAAATGCAACAGATTTCTGTGTATTAATTTTGTATCCCACAACTTTACTGAATTCATATCATAGATCTAGTCATTTTGGAGCAGATTCTTTAGGGTTTTTTTATGTACAATATCATGTCATCTGTAAACAGGGACAGTTTGACTTCTTCCTTACCAATCCAGATGCCTTTTATTTCTTTGGGTTGTCTGATTGCCATGGCTAGAACCTCTATTATATTTACCATCTCTTCTACTACATCTAATCTGCTTTTAAATCCCTCCATTGTATGTTTCATTTCAGATATGAAATTTCTTAATGATTGAATCTCCATCTTAAATTTGTACCTGTGTTCTTGAATATTTTTCTGTACCTCCATAAGCATCTTAAGATTTTTATTTTGAACTCTCTTTCAGGAAAATTAGTGAGTTCAGTTTCATTTGGTCCTTTTTCTGGCGTTTGTGAGATTTTGGTTTGTACCATGTTCATATTTCTGTGTGGTGCCCTCTATTGACAATAAGCTCCAGTCTCTGGAGCTGCTCAGCCCCTAGAGTGAGGTTGGGGGTCGTAGGGGAGCAGAGCTGATGCCTGGGGGAAGAAAGATCTGTTTCCTGATTCCCGTCTGCCCTGCTTGTCTTCCGTATCACAGCCAGTGGGCCTGTGTGCTTGGCATCCCTAGCTGTTGTAGGTGAAGCCTCTCCCTGGCTGGCCTGAGGCCAGAGCAGTGACTGCCGGTTTGTGAGCCAGTGCTGTCAGGCCAGGAGGAAGGCTCGGCAGGCTGCGTATCACAGTGAGGGGCCTCGGAGCTGAGTGGCCAGCCAGGAGGATGGAACATCTGAAGGTCCCCAAAGTTCCCAATCTGCTGGGCTGTTCCCAGATAACCTTGTCCCCCTATCTCTTCTCCCGCGCAGCAAGCTCTGTGTAAACTCCGTGGCTTTAGCAGCCCTTTCACTGCTGGGAATCCTCTCAGACTGCCTGCCTTTCCCCTGTCCCAGAGCACACAGGTGTGGATCCCGTTCTCCACAAATGGCCAGAATCTGTCTCTCAAGCATTCCGCCTGACCCAGCTCCCCATCCTCCATAGCACCACACAGTGTAGATTTCTGCTTGCAAAGCAGATCTCCAGGGCTAGGTGTTCAGCAGTCCCAGGATTCCACTCCATCCCCTGCTCTGTTTCTCTTCCTCCCTCAGGTGAGCTGGTGTGGGGGTAGGGCTTGGGTCCCCCCAGATCAAGGCTTTTATACGTTACCCTGTTTTGTGAGGTCTGCTTTGTTCGTGAGGTCTGTATGCAGTCTGGAGCAGCCTTTTAAGGTTAGTTGTATTAACAATATTTTCACACTATCTGTGGTTTTGGGAGGAGTTCTCTGTCTCACCTCTCATGCCTCCATCTTGAATCTTGAGAGCTATATATACTTTTTTAAAGTTGAAATTTTCCATTTATAAGTTCTTTCAGATCTAAAAGTAAGATGGATTTTACTTGGACAAAAACAATAATATACATGGGTTATCTAATCTCCATAATTTTAAAGGGTGTATGCAAAGTACTGAATTTCTTCCTGAAAAATTCCTGTTACTCATATTCTAAAACAAGACGTGATTTTAAAAGCTTTGATTGATTAGATTTGTTTGGATATCTAATCATATCTTTTAAAATAAATTATCTAATAATACTAATGAAAATAGATGAGATAAAAAATTATGAAAAACTAAACATTTAAGTTTCCTTCAAGATCCCTTTATGCTTATGGAGTCTCTCTTCCCAGTTTCCAAAGTGTAAAAATCATAGCTGCCATATAGTAGTCTTATGACTTTTGTTACAAATATTGGTTTTAATTTGCAGTTTGATGATTTACAGTTCTTATGAAGTCTGATTTCTGCTTGTGGAGAAAATCACCATATGACTACTTATTTTCCACAGAGATTGCCAGTGGGAATGGGTGAAGGATTGATGTCATAAGAAATCACAAGATGAAAATTTTTTTGTGTGATAAGTTCCTTTGCAGATCAAACAGTCTGGTTATAAAGAAAGAAAACATTTAACTTAGTCTTACCAAGTATTAACACTTATGAAGTTGTTTGATCTGGATTTTGACTATGGTAGAATAAAAATTAATATCTCAATGGATCTCATTTACTAGGAAGATACTTTGGGAAATGCTGAGCTGGGAAATGGGGAAATGAAAATATTAATAATCAGAAATTGAGAACGTGGATTGGGAAGCTTTGAAGGTTGAATTTGGTAAGCAGAAGCTGAGACAAGTGTTTGGAGAGCTAGGTATTTATTAGGTTATCAATGTCCATGACAGAGAAGGGAGGAAGCAGGAATGTGCAAAGGGAGTAGCTGAACTATAAAACCAGGCCTGATAAAATCTGGGTCAAACTGGTGAAGAACTATGAAAAGTGTTGTCAGAATTGTCCCACATTGAGTCAGAACTGCTGGGCCTTTTTATGTCCACTTTGCTCAGGTACCATATGTCTGTTCATGAAAATGATATGGCCTCAGATGGCTCTTTGTAGACAAGGCAGACCCTGAAGGAGATGACAGCTGGAGGCTGTCTACTGACTGCACTCCCCACAGCTGAGCAGCAGGTCCTTCCTGCAAAAGGACTTTGAGTAGTTCATCTCTGTCTACTACCTCACTGGTGCTAAGTTCCACTTCTCCATAAACATAAAGAGAGCAGCTCCTCCAGGATTTCTGTGAGCTTCTCTTCCCAAGGAGAAAGTGGTGGTGCTTGGAAACAGAGAGCTAAAAATTTGTGTTCCTTTTCAGACTGGGATAGAAACAAATGCATTAGTCAAATCAAAGCAGCTATGGTTTGTGATTCAGTGGAGCTCTCACTGTATTTGCTGGTGAAAGTGTACTCCCTTTGAGCAGAACCTTTAGCCCTTCAGGACACAGATTGCTTTTACAGAAAGAACCAGACCCTCCAGTGGATCATCAGGAGTGAAGATAAACAAGACCACTCCTATTTCTGCCACCTGATTTCTGGTCCTCTGTATTCATCCTGTTTGGGGATACTGTCACATAAAATTCTTTCAGTGCATTCTTGAGGAAGGTACTCCATCCTTACAGAATAATTCCTCTGAGTTGATACTTCTGTATTTTCACAACCATGCCAGTCCTCTGTCAGCCTAGCAGCTTCTGGATGGTGGAGTAAATGATACATCCAGTGGATCCTGTGGTCATGAGTCCATTTCCAAACCATACTTGCTGTGACATGTTCCCCTGGTCACATAAGAAGCTGTGGGGTTCCATGCTGCCACCACCAGCGGTGGAGTCCCCATCTAACAGAACAATGAATAATCTACAACTCCGTCATATTGCCCACATTTTTGGATGATCCCTTGTCTCTACTGCCTCAGTTTGGATTCCTCTGAAGTAGATGCTAAGGCAACATAGGGTGCAAATTTACTGCTGATCAACACCTGCAGAAGGAAGTAGGAAGGGACTGTGTTTAGAGGGAGGAATTGTGGCGGGGTGGGGAGGGAGCACAAAAGCCCTGGCTGACCCAAGTGGGGAGCTTTGGAGTGAGTAGTGCTGTCTGGGTTGCTCCGCATCAGACTGAAATGGCTCTGCAGCTGAAGCAGAGCCTAAAGGAGCTGACAGCTGGAAGCCACCTGCCAGCTGCATTCTCTGTATCTGGGCAATGTTACCTTGAAGGGGGTTCTGGGTGGTGGAACTTCATTTCTACCACAGGGGTAGGAAGAATTCTCTAAAGGAAATACCAACTTTCCTCTTTATCTTAATGTAAAACCCCAAACAGATGAGAAACTATGTTAGTTCTAAAGGACCTTAGTAAAGGAAGTTCTAAAGCCTTGCTATAACATTTTATTTCAAAACTCTGCTGGTTTTTGAAGGAGGCAACTTTTTGAAAAGCCATTCTGAAAATGCTTATTTTTCCTCCCTGATGATGCAGGGAATTATATGGCTGAATACACTATGAATGTAATTCACCAGACTTGTTGTTAGGTCAACCATCTTGGCAAGCCAAGCAGTAGGTAGATAATCTTTCTTTTAAAGACGCCATCAAGTTCCTACTATAAAGATAGGTAACAGCCCCACTAAATGGAAAACAGATTTTGTGGAGAGAAAGTGTCAAAAAAACAAAAATAAATCAACTTAATATGGTGGACTTTATGAATTCCATGTAGTTTCTCGTCTTTCTATTTTAGACTTTAACCTCAGATAGTGTATATTACTGTTTCATACTTGATATTTACTTCCAAGTATCTCAAAGATCAAAACCCACCCTCTCTCAGGGAAGACACTAGAGTCAAGAATTTTTACAATTGTAATTTCTTTGACTGGATGGTACTTTATAATACAGAAATATTTGTGATTTTTAAGTCTTCATGATTCAATAGCATGTGAGAGTGCTTCTATTTTGTTCAGTTAAGCCCCAATTTTAATGCCATTTTCTATGTAGTAGGCATTGTATTAGGGGCAGGGAATAGACAGATAAATAAGATATGTGGATAACACATTATTAGCTGCTCATGGGATGAGATATTTGAACTTAACCTTGGCTTTCAGCTTGCAACAGCATGTAAGTGATGCCCTGAGGCTCTCTCCTTGTAAGAACTCTGGAAGGAGCAACAAATCCTCATTATCTGGATTCTCTGTATCTTATACTGATCTGTGTACATTATCCCTGTATACAAGATCAAACACGAATCCTGGTTGTTTCTGTAGAGCTATAGGTCTTTCTCATAGGACTCAAGCTGTGACATATCAAAGGGTTTAACTATGGGAGAAGAGAACCATGGGAGCATTTGTAGCCAAACCCACTCCATCCTTCATCTTCTTAGTCCTTCATAGGAAAGAGCAGTTGTGCATAGCATGCCTTGAACCAGAACCTCTGTCAAAACCAAACCTAAATGTTAACAGTGTCACACAAATCCCATCATGCCTTTTACTTTTTTATGTATTATGACTTAACACATAGATTTGTAGGCTTTTGAGTCATTGATGTTACTGAGTTTTCTATTTGGAGCTACCCACAGAAATGAAGAAATGGAAAGGAAATCATTCATACACTGTTTTGAGAGATCAATAAACTCAGATTTTGACTGATTAGCATCTTCAAATCCTCTCAAAGTTGATTACAGAACTCTGAGAATAAATGCATAGGTGGTGCAAGGAAAGATTATTGTTCTCACTGTGAACTCTGATTTTTTTTTCTTTCAGGTTATAGAAGGAAGAGCCTAAAGGAAAATGTACGTCAAGTGCTTTTATTCCCTGCAACTTTCAGAAGAGTAATCACGAAATCACAGTGATTGGCCCTGATTTCTAATGACGGAAAGAGAAGGGACATAGGTGAAAAGAGTAAAACAAGTGTTTTTAGCTCATATTTTAAAATACAAGGCAGCATAAATCAGATATTTAAAAATGAAAGATACATTTGATTGGCTTAGTCTAATTTGACTTTGGCTATTAGATTCAGCTTTTTATGTGACTACTTCTGGTTATTATATTAATGTTACAAAGTGAGAAAAGGACAAATTGAAACTTATGTTTATAAAGCACTATGTTTAATGTGCTTTAATTTTCCAATTAACACACAGACCTTCAGAATACAGTTATTTCCTAAACATGTGGATGTTTAAGAGGGTAGAGATGCTTTGTTCATTAGTATAATTATTATGAAATTGGATAAACTTAATTCCTTGCTATAGACATTATATTAATTTAGAAAAATAATTTATGAACATTTAGAGTATTTTCAATTGTCTCAAAATCAGATATATTTGCTATCTAAATGAAGTTTTCTCATATTTCAAGAAAATGATAATTTCATTTAGGATAGTATCAATTTAATTAATATTTTAAGGAAATATATAATGAGGCTTCTTATTTTATTAGATTTGGTTATGCTGAATCTGCAGTGCTAGTATATCATGTTATAAAAGTGAGTACAACTAGAAAACTGATGCAAAATTCTGGGTGCTTTTGTTGAATTTTTAGCACTGCCGTCAATTTTGAGTGGGGCCTGGATATTTAACTTGAATCTTCAGGATGTAGGGTGTTGACAAAAATATTCTAGTTTGAGGAAGTAGCATATTAAACGATAAGGTTGAATTAACTGCAGTATAATATTTCGAAGGCAATCTGATAGGAAGCAAAATTTTGGGGACCCTGGAAGAGATGGAAAACCGGAGAAAGGGCCAAGAGAGAGCATGGAAGGGGAGGACTAGTCATATTCACATTTACTTTTATCCTTTATATTATTTTGCCTCTAATTGGCCCAAAAGACACATATCTGGACACATCTCTTGGGAAATGGGAATGCAACTGAGGGGAAAAGAGGCAATACAGAATAAGGGAGGTGTCTTGGGCAAATCACTCTCTCTCTGAAGGTGTCAATTAACTCAGAGAATGAAGGTATTGTAGTTCAGTGATTTTCCAATATAAGGTTTCTGTATAGTAGCATATCATATGCAGCTATGTGATATATCACAAGAAATGTGTTGTGTAAGTAGTGGGAAAATGTGAACTATTACAAGATTTATCCCTTATTTGATATTTTTCTTCTGCCATGATGACTAGCTCTTGAGGCTGGGACTTGTTGCCTCAGCAGCGGGAAGAACAAATGCTACCAAGACAGGATTTTTATAAGATAGGCTTGTAAGATGTCTTATAAGATAAGGCTTGTGGGCAACTTCTACTGGAAAAGAAAATGAAATAAAGTTATTTTGTGCTGGGGGAAGAAATTGGTGGAGAGGGATAAGAAAGAGTGCCAAGTGGTTAGACCCATATCCTGGGTAATTGGTCCTCTACCTGCCTTGGGGTTTAATTTTGGGGAGTGGGGGCTAGAAACAACTTGATAAGTTTGGAGGTGATAACTTCCTTTTCAGGGGCAGCCTGGTAATAGTGTAATGAGGCTCGGCACTCACTTTCTGCTGTTCTTATATCTTCATAGTTTTAATTTAGTTCAGGAAGAAAAGATTTTAAGAAAGCAAAATAGAAAATACAGAGTTTATTTAGATTAAAATAAATTTCTGTAGATCAGCAGTTTTATATCAGTATCTTTTAAACTGATGGCCATAATGTATTGGTGCATCTTGAAATCAATTTGCGTGTCAAACATAATAACATAGAAAAATACAAGTGTATGCCACACAGTCATAAGTGCTGTTTGGTGAAATTTGAGTTTCAGTTTTTTATCAGTTACTAAATCTCTCTATATCTCTCTATGTTTATATCTGTATCTATATACACACACTTACGTACTCATTCTTCTGTTGTACTAGGTCACTATGAGAAAAGAAGTATTTCTTACTGTGGGTGGAAGTGAAAACATATTTAAACACAACTGTGATGTGTTTTAAGCTGGAAGATATTAAGTTACTTCAAATGGAAATTTAAGTTTTCTTTTTCACCACCAAATGAGAATGGGAGCCCCAGAATAAAGATGAGACCAGTTATTGAAAACAAATTAGTTTCATCTCAGATCTGAGTTTTTGTGTATAAATTTTGATGGTATTACTCTAAAAATAAAACACTGGAGTTTATGTGTGATTTACTTTTAAAAAGCACAGTGGAGA
Source organism: Smutsia gigantea (assembly GCA_032199065.1). Taxonomy (NCBI): domain Eukaryota; kingdom Metazoa; phylum Chordata; class Mammalia; order Pholidota; family Manidae; genus Smutsia; species Smutsia gigantea. The sequence continues at coordinate 342,002 of JAVSCE010011693.1, read as the reverse complement.
CATGATTATCCCTAAAATATCTTCAGTCTTGTGTTGTGATAAGCCCTCTTAATTGAAAGGAAGTAGTAGAGTTACAGACAACTTACTGGGAATTGTTCCTACCTCAGGCAAGCCCCCATAATGTCCTTTGTTGTGCTCTGCATTATTTGCCATTAGAAACATAGTGGGAAATGTTGATACCTTTGCATTAGGAATCTCTTAAAGACCCATCAACCTTAGCCTATTGGTCTTTGAAACTGGGGAGGGAAGGAAGCAAAGGACCGCTGTGGCAAGATGGAATAAGGATGGGGTTCTTAGAGGTCTGCCAGCGCTTCTCTCCATCAGTTGTCTGGAGACTATCATCCAGCTACTGCCGCGCCTGGTGACCCACATGCTGGTTTAGATGTCTTCAGGACTAAATAAAGAGCTGAGAAAATAAGGAAAGATTAACTAGCCTCAAGAAGCCCCTTCCCAACTTCCTTTCTAAATCTGCATGGCTGCTGAATTACCACCTCAGTAAGGCTGCTTTTCCCTGATTGTTGAAGTTAAAGTCTGAAAACTCTTTGGTGGGGCTTCTGGAGCCTGAAATTCTTCCCCCTAAGGTGCATCCGTCCCTACTATCCCTGAACTCACAGGGCTTAAAACCAACCAGGATCTGGCCTATAACCAGACTATTCTCACCTGACAAAGTGGTACCTATCCCCAGGGGAATATGAGTGCTCAGGTTATTCTTGGCATATTAGTTTTCCAACTAATTATTGGAATAAATATATCAAGTTCTCCCAAAACATTTTCAGATATTTACTGAAATTGCATTGAAACCACATGTCAATTCATTTTTCTATCAATGAATATGGTGTATCTCCATTTTTGTAGGCTCCTCTTTGATATTTCTTAATAAAGTTGTATATTTTCACAGTAAAAGGTCTGCTTGGCTTTACTAAAACTATCTCTAAGGTATTAGATATTTTCCAATATTATTGCTTAAAAACCTTTACACATCCCACTTATCTGTTAAAGGAATACAGAAATGCAATTGCTTTTATATACTTACCATTGTCCATCTATCTTGAAAAAACTTCCCTACTTTCTAATAGTTTGTAGATTATTTTGAGTTCTCTGTGCAAATAGTCACATCATCTGTAAAGAAAGTGTTATTCCTCCTCTCTAGTCTCCATATGTCCAATCGTTCATCTTACCGCGCTGACTACGATGTCAAGTGAAAATGAATAAAGGGATGCTAGTGGACACTTTTTATTTATTTTTTTAAGTCCATTCATGAAACTTTTACTCCACTTACATCAACTTAATATACATTCTTAACAATTATGCTTGAATTGGTTTTGAAAATTCCATTGGCGATTAAACAAGCCTACCCACCATCTCACATTATTTTTCTGTTAACTATTTTTACAGCCATGTATGTGCAACATTAATGTTATATTATGCTATAAAAAATGAAACAAACTAAAGAAAGTTGAACATGTTTTGTTTGTTTCATCTGCTGTGATAAATATATATGAAGTAATAGTTATCAGGAAATATAATTTTATTGCATCTGTACTTGTACATTTATTTGTTCTTAGGTTGCCTGAAACATTTCGATACGAGTAAGTGTAGCAAAAATAATAAAAGCAGAAGCAGGTGACTTTACAAAGTATGAAACAGGACTCATTTCTGCCTTGCCCCGGGCAAACTGGGTCACAACTTTTTCTAAAGGAACACTTCTGTACCTGTAGTCAACTGTGCATATTGAGATTGTGTATTCCACACGTATACATGGTTCAATTTGTAATATTCATTGAGATATCTATGCTACTAAAGCCTTAGGCTCAAAACCTTAAAGGACCCACAATAATTACACCTCTGACTAAAACCAATTATCCTTTTTATCCACCAGCAGGACAAGCTACTCAGCAGTTTTCTTTGCTCAGACATAGAAGCAGTTTTAACCTGGGCCCTTGTGAAGTCACCATATACCAGTAATACTATGCCAGATAATAGTAACTGAAACAAAAATTTCAATACCCATATTGAGCACCTCAAAATGAAAACAGATCTCTCTAAATGTTAACTGATTCTACACCTCTAATATTAAACATAAAAAACACATAAGAAAGCTAGAAATTCAAATAGAAGTAATATAAACCTATGACAAATCATAGATAAAAACCTATCCATGGGACTTCTTGGATGACCAGTGGCATATTGTTGAAATTTTAGAATAAGGCAGACAAAAGTTAGAGGGCTGGTTAATTTTGCCCACTTTCTCCTGTTTCAACTTAGTGTCCTTGGATATCCAGTGTCCACAATGTCAAGTTGCCTTTCAGCCATTGTATTATCAGTGTGCTTTCCTTGTATGACTTTTCCTTAATGTATCAAGTTAGGCGATGGGTTCATCAAAAGTTGTCCTTGCAAGACAGCAGGCTTTCTCAGAGGAGCTCAGATCTCATAATTGGACACAGGAAATTTAAAGACCCAATCTGATAGTATGAGTACATTAGCATTTCCTTTTTGCTGATTTTGAAAGTATGCTGTGACTGATCCACAATTCTTTCTTGTCATCACCAGCAGCAGCCTCAGCCCCCTAATAGTAACAGCCCCTTTTCATTTTCAAATTGAAGACTTTGCTCTTTGCTTGTGAAGCATTGGGATCAAGAACTTCTCTGAAAGAGATCGTACATCATTGTAGATGTACTTCTGAGTTTGGTCTCAATTTTCTCTGTTATCATAAGTAATCTTTTTTTTCTCAGCATCTTCTGTCTTTAACTTGGTACTTGGGATGACCCTCCAAAATGGCCTATGGCTTCTTAAAACTTTTTTTGTAAGTAACTGAGAAAAGATTACTCCCCTCATGGGAAGTAATGTCCCTTCTTGCTCAGTTACAGACATGCCGACTGCCATATCATCATGTTGCGTGGCCTGCTCAGTTTTGCTCCTATTCCAGCTGATTTTTATTCATTTTGGGTCTGGAATGCTTGGTGGATGATGGACATGGGCTGGGTAGTCTCTGCCTTTTTGTTTTCAAAGATATTTTATCAGATTAATGATCAGATAATTTTATTCCTGAATTAGTGAGAATTTTTTTTAAATCATGTATTTAGGTTGAATTTTATTAAATACTTTCCCAATATGCTTTATCTATTTGAAATAACCATATTGGTTTTCTCTTTTAGTATCTTAATGTGGTGAATTATATTTATGGATTTTCTAATCATAAGCCTTAGGAAGAGCAGTTTTATACATTTTTTTACATAAATTATTTTAATTGTTATATCATGCTATATGTAATACCTGAGGACTTTTTTACTAATAATATATTGTTAAGGTTCATACACATTATTGCATGTAGCTATGATTTAGTCATTTGGACTGTTTTATATTTTATTGTGTAAATAAACAGTTTATCTTATATTTATTCATATCTCCTATTGGGACTTTTTATAAACTTTAATAATGAAGATAGTATGAAACTGACACAGGGATAGAAAACTGACCAACAGAATAGAATAGAGAACCAAGAATAGACTCATATAGCCATAGGAATCTAGGTACATCAGAGGGATCCTGTTTCATCAGTAAGAGAAGGTAGGAAGTATTCAACAAATGAAACTGGATAACTGGCTATCCACAAAAATAAAATCATTTCCAGATAGATTGAGGATTTCAATATTAAAAGTAAAACTGTGAACATCTTATTAGAACATATTGGTGAACAGAATTAATGCACAAAAAATTGACAGTATTTGACAATATTAAAATTAAGAAACTTGGTTCATCAAAAAATACTCCTAAGTAAAAACTTAAATTATAAATGGGAAATAGTTATCAACAATAAATGTAGCCAAAAAAGAAATTTTATTAAGACCAGCTAAAGAACTCCTACAAATTAGCAGGTAAAGTACCAACAACTAAAAGAAAACAATGAAGCAAAGCACCCAAAAAGGCATTTCACAGCAGAGGAAATACATATAGCTAGTAAATATATTACAAGATGTTTGACCTCATTCATTGTCAGGGCAATGTAAAGAGAAATTGGTAAAAAATTAAATGCTTAACTGTACTTAGTGTTGAAGCTGATATACACTAGATATCTCTTAAACATTGCTGGTGGGAGTGTGAAATGCTTAATTAAACCTTGATATTATCTTATAAGTTTAGACATTGACATACCTTGTGAATTAGCAATTCTAATACTTTATATGAAGTCAAGAGAAACTCATACACACTATGTGTGTGTATGAGTTTCTCTCCTTTCTATGAGCATTTGAGTTGTTTCTAGAATTTTGCTATTAACATTATTGCTATGAACATTCTTGTACATGTTTATATCATGTACAAGATGTTATATCTTATACATGTTTATATCACGTACAAGATGTTATATCATGTACAAGAAGTTACATCTTAAATACCTAGGAATAAACTAACCAAGGAAGTGAAAGACCTATACTCTGAAAACTACAAGACACTCATGAGATAAAGAAGATACCAATAAATGGAAACACATCCCATGTTCATGGATAGGAAGAATTAATATTGTCAAAATGGCCATCCTGCCTAAAGCAATCTACAGATTCAATGCAATTCCTATCAAAATACCAACAGCATTTTTCAATGAACTAGCAAAAATCATTCTAAAATTATGGAATCACAAAAGACCCCGAATAGCCAAAGCAATCCTGAGAAGGAAGAATAAAGCTGGGGGGATTATGCTCCCCAACTTCAAGCTTTACTACAAAGTCACAGTACCCAAGACAATTTGGTCCTGGCACAAGAACAGACCCATAGACCAATGGAACAGACTAGAGAGCCCTGATATAAAACCAACCATATATGGGCAATTAATATATGCTAAAGGAGCCATGGTCATACAACGGTGAAATGACAGCCTCTTCAACAGCTGGTGTTGGCAAAACTGGACAGCTATATGCCAGAGAATGAAACCGGATTATTGTCTAACCCCATACACAAAAGTAAACTCGAAATGGATCAAAGACCTGAATGTAAGTCATGAAACCATAAAACTCTTAGAAGACAACATAGGCAAAAATCTCCTGAATATAAGCATGAGCGACTTCTTCGTGAAGACATCTCCTTGAGCAAGGGAAACAAAAGCAAAAATGAACTCATGGGACTACATCAAACTAAAAAGTCTGTATGGCAAAGGACACCATCAACAGAACAAAAAGGTATACTACAGTATGGGAGAATATATTTGTAAATGACATATACGACAGGGTGTTAACATCCAAAATATATAAAGAACTACATGCCTCAACACCCAAAAAGCAAATAACCCAATTAAAAAATGGGCAAAGGATATGATGAGACAGTTCTCCAAGGAAGAAATTCAGATGGCCAACAGACACATGAAAAGATGCTCCACTTCACTAATCATCAGGGAAATGCAAATTAAAACCACAATGAGATATCACCTCACACCAGTAAGGATGGTCACCATCCAAAAGACTAAGAACAACAAATGCTGGTGAGGATGCGGAGAAAGGGGAACCCTCTTACACTGCTGGTGGGAATGTAAGCTAGTTCAACCATTGTGGAAAGCAATATGGAGGTTACTCAAAAAACTAAAAATACAAATATCATTTGACGCAGGAATCCCACTCCTTGGAATCTACCCAAAGAATACAACCTCTCAGATTTGAAAAGACATATGCACCCCTATGTTTATTGCAGCACTTTTTACAATAGCCAAAATATGGAAGCAACCTAAGTGTCCATCTACAGATGAATGGATAAAGACGATGTGGTACATATACACAATGGAATACGATTCAGCCATAAGAAGGGAACAAATCCTGCCATTTGCAACAACATGGATGGAGCTGGAGGATATTATGCTCAGTGAAATAAGCCAGGCAGAGAAAGACAAATGCCAAATGATTTCCCTCATTTGTGGAGTATAACAACACTGCAAAACTGAAGGAACAAAATAGCAGCAAACTCAGAGACTCCAAGAAGTAACTAGTGGTTGCCAAAGGGGAGGGTTGTGGGAGGGAGGACGGGTGTGGAGGGTGGGTGAAGGGGATTATGGGGTATTATGTTTAGTACACATGGTGTGGGAGATCATGGGGAAAACAGTGTAGCACAGAGAAAGCAAGCAGTGAATCTGTGGCATCTTACTACACTGATGGACAGTGACTGCATTTAGGTATGGGTGGGGACTTGATAATATGGCTAAATGTAGTAACCACATTGTTTTTTTATGTGAAACCTTCATAAGAGTGTATATCAATAATACCTTAATAAAACAAAATAAAACAAAACAAAAAAGATGTTATATCTTGTACATGTTTATATCATGTACAAGAATGTTCATAGCAATAATGTTAATAGCAAAATTCTAGAAACAACTCAAATGCTCATAGAAAGGAGAGTTGATAGATTATGTACTTAAATGATGAAATATGGAACAATAATCAAATTGAACAAATTATAGCATCACTGTATAGAAACATTAATGCCATATTATTTAGTGGAAAATACAATCAACTATTACATATAGCACAATATCCTCCTTGCTAAAGTTAAAAACAGGGGCAATGTCTGATACTAGTTCCCTGGAGTTCTAGGACTGAACAAGAATGGAGGAAGAGATCAATACAGGGTAGGGGCAGGTACTCTCTTTGCGGGAATCCAGGGTAGGAGCAGAAGCTAATGTATCAAAGGGTCAAAGCAGAAGAAAGTCAGAAGGTCAATTGATGTCACCATCTTTCACTGGTTAGATTCCATTTATTTCTCTAAAACTTAGGATACATAATCGTTGATCCCAGCTTAATGTATAGCTTTTTATAATAGATAAAAATTACTCTAATACACAAAGAATAGAAAACATGGCTTGAACTTGAAATTGCTTGGTTCTTTGAAAATTACTTTATACAATTATTTCCTTTTAGAGATCATTTCCTAAGAATTCCACACAGTTACCCCTATACTTTGTCTGACACTACTGACTAATAGAGATAACTATACTATCATTCCAACCCATTAATTAACTTTCAGATATCATCTGGATTATTTTCTTGTACTGACATCCATGGGCATGCTCCTTGCTTGAGAGGTAGTGGAATGCAAACACTGAGTGTGAAAGTTAGGGGTCAGGTAGACCTGGGTTCATATTCTAACTCTTTCACTTAGCAGCTATTTGGTGTTGAGCAAGTGACTTAACTTGTCTAGTCCTGGCCTCTTCATCTGTAATATCAAGATAGTAACAGTAATAACAGTAGTATTTTATAAGTTTTTATATGCATATAGTAGTAAATGAAGAAATATATTCAGGGCACTTATACAGCATGAGAACTAAACATATGACAATTATAAAGAACATACTTAGAAGTAATTTTGTTCCAAGAAAATGTTACAGGTTTATACGGAACTTTGAAAGACTAATTTTCTACCTAAGCAAGACTGGACTCTAGATAATGTAGAAAAAGATTATCAGTGGACATGTACATGTTTGGAAACCTATACATCAAACTGCAAATAATTAACTGAAGAAAGAAAGAACAAGTTTATTTTTTCTTCTTGAAGAGTTACCAAAAACCCTGAGTGTAAGTACATGATCCTTTTCACTAATACTCTATTCCTGTCAAGGCAGAAGAAAATGTGCTAGGGATTCACTTGGATCCCTCAAACCTCTACTTGACAGACACTTTTTCTTATCTCTGTATTTTTACCCCTGTGCAATTTTGAATGTCATCTGTAACTCCACAGGAAAAATATGTTCCCAGCCTGGGGCAAATAACCTTTGAAGCCAAAATCAGTCAAAGGGAGAAATAAAGTAGGAGCAACCATTTATTGCTTACAAGCAGTCATCTACTTTTGCTCACCCATCTCTCACAACCCAGTTGCAAAAGGACCACACCATACCTCTCTGGGCCAGATGTGCTTTCACTCCCCACCCTGTACTCACCTACTGATATGGAGATGGACTACTTCTCTCCACCCCTTGGAAACACCTATTGATAAGGAGATGCACTAAGGCCAGGCAAGAGATTCTGGAAATATTGCAATTTTACCCACTGCATCTATATATTTTACTTCTCTTTACTTTAAAACAAACAAAACTAAACTAAACAAAGTAACTAAACTAGAGTAAGCAGAGCAATGCAAACACTCCCCACCCAAACAAAAAAACAGTACATTGGAACATGTACTTGTGTGTCATGATATAACCAGAAACTTTTCCTCCATACTGGTATCTGTAACTCTGAAGAAAATTGGCATTGATCAAAAGCTAGAAAACATTACAAAAATATCATGAAAATGTTAGGATTTTTCAGGAAAAGCTAATTTATTACCATCACTACACAGGATAAGTTTATTTTGAAGATTTTGAGTGTCTTACCCTCCAAGATGGTCCATTTAAGAAAGAACTACTTAGTCATATGACTCATAGTTTTTTTTACTCTTAATCAGCATTTTTTTTTTTTGCATGAGAACCAGTTTATGGAAAATAAAGATACTTAAAGTGACATTTAACACTAAAAGTAGTTTCTAAAATGTATCTTTTAAAAAATGATAAATGGTCATTTAAGAATGTTTATACACTATAATAGAATAAAATGCCACCAACACCCAGAAAAGTGTCATTGAACAGACAAGAAGAAAACATTCATTCTATTTTACTTTATTGAGTCGCAAGGGGAAAGGGTATATTTCATACAATTCAGCCTACCTATTTTATTATACAGAATACTTGTAATGATAAAATAATTTTCCTTTTTCCTTTTCATATTAAAGTAGTAGCAAAAGGAAGCCAGTTAAGATGTTCTTATCCTGAATAAATTGAGGCTATAATCTGAATCTATATGATCTCTATTAGCATTAGTTGATCACCACTGAGGCATACCTATAGGTTACACCACTTACATTCTTAGTTCTTACCCCCAGTTTTACTTGTTTGTTTACTTGAATCTCATTGACAGTCAGGACTAGGAGCCTCAAGGTTCACTCTTCTTTAAGTCAAACTGAACTCTAGGCAACTCAGTGATGGGCTTTTCAGTGAGAACAGAGCCTTCTGGAGATCTAATGCACAGAATGGTGTTTATAGTTAATATTGCATCATATGCTTTTAATTTGCTAAAAGATTATTAGATCTTAAGTGTTCTGTCACATACAATGAAGGTAACTAGGTGAGATGATAGATATGTTAATTAACCTGATTGTGGTAATCATCTCACAATGTGTATGTACATATACACATATATATCAAAACATCACATTGTACATCTTAAATATCTATTATTTTTATTTATCAATCATATCTTAATAAAGGTGGAAAAAAATATGGCCTACAAGCCATAACTTACAACTATGGAAAGATCAAGTCCTAGCCTTTTCTCTACTGATGTTTCTGTTTTAAAGGACACTGCATGAGGCCTTTAAATATTTAAGGTATCTCTAAAAGGAGGAAATGGAGAGACACAAATCACAACAATAAAACACTTAGGCTGATTAAGTCAGAGCTGGGGAAGTATTTTATTTCCTCTCTGAAGTCCTAATATTTCCCCCCTAATTTTATTGTCTTAGGGTCATGTGCCTTGGACTTCAGATCACCTAAATTCTGGCTTACTCATCGTACGTACCTTTTCTTCCATCACCCTTTTAGGCAGAAAGACAGAAATGAGCAGGATGAAAAGGAGAAAGGGCCCCACAAAGATGACTCAGGCAATTGATCAGATAGAACCAGAAAGCCAGAAATGACTCAGAGAGTTAATCAGATGAAGCCACAGGGTCCAAGAGTGACTCAGGAAGTGCCCAGGGTCCCCCCAGATAAGAAACATCACAAGCACAGGCACAGCACAGCCCCTGTCCTCATTTCACCAATCAGAAAGAGCCTAGAGAACTGACAGCTGTCAATCAAGGACCCCTCTGCTCTGCCAAAACCACATAAGAGAAGCCCCAGAATAAGCATCCGGGCCTGTCTTATCCTAGGCAGGCCCGCTCTGTTACTCTATGCAGAAAGTGTTAAAACTTACTTTGCTTTCTTGACTTCCATCTCTTGTCTCACTATATCTGACTTTGCTGAGACACTGAGCCGAGTCCTTTCCTTCCTAACAACCCTTTCTTGTTTAGTATACATATCTCTGATTTCCTCACTCCCAGTGTTCCAGTCTCAGAAGTGTGATGTAGACAAATATTCCATTGCAGAAGGAGATGCTTACAGGTTAGACTAACCAACCATATATACTATGCTTTTTCAATTGCTCTTAATATAGTGATTTACAGAATATCTCATTTTTCACCAGGAGTTGTGTTACATATTTAAGACAAACAAAAAATCATGATCAAATTTGGCATTTATTATGACCCTTCACTTACTTGAATTATGACTTCGAAATATCCTTTTACTTTTTAGAACTTCATTTGCCATGTTGATAAAATGAAAAAAAATATACCTACTTAACAAAATTACTCATTTTGCACATAACATATGCAAAAACATCTGTACATAGTAAGTCTCCCATTTCCAGTATTTTCTATGATGAAACAAATTAATTTTTTCATAAACCATTATTTTAGATTTTGACTGAAAATGATTAATTCTAATTTCAGAGAAAGTATCTGGAACCCAATTCCAGCACCTTGATTTTAAAAGCAAAAACTGAGTGTTAAAATTATCAATTGACAGCAAGTGATTCAACCTTCTTTCTACTGGATTGTTTTCTGGTTAAGTTGACACACATTTCAAAACTCACCCAGAATCATTGCCTTTTGGCTTTGACACTGAACTTAAAGTGATGATATTTCAAGGAAAACTGAAATGCAAAGGGATGTTATGTTGCATTAACTTTAAGGTTCATTCACTCTGACTTTTACATGACTTGTTAGACATTAGCCTCCCTGTTTTGAAAAGGCCAGTTACATCAGGGTTAGTGCAGAGGGTGAACACCATTAATTTGCACTTTATCACTGTCATCCAGCTGCTGAATGTCTGCATTTTACATTCCACAGGTAATGGAGGATGTCAGAACTATTTCAACTGTTAAAAAAGTCAAAATTTAACAAAGACTCAGAGTTTCTGATTTTAGGTAAGGAAGACTTTTCTGCCCAAGTTCCTCAAGTAACCTACATTCAATTTTCAGTGAGAATATAGTAATCACTGTCTCACAGTGCATTAAACCATTAATGAACTCTGTGGTACAATTAGCTTAGAACTTATTATTTAAATATGTGATTATAACACAGACCCAAACATTGCTTCAAATATTTGATTTGAACAGGATAATAACCAAGATTAAATATCATAATAAGATGCACATTGTATTGCTATTTTTTCTTTACATCAACTCATAGATATATATGACTTCAGAAACTTAAATAACAACATGTTCACAACACTGCACTAATCCCTTTTGCTCCCATCTAACCACTGCCCAACAGGCTGTGACATCCAAACTCTGACAGTCTTATTTGGGCATTAAGTGGAGATTTTATTTCACTTCATTACATCTTATCACACTTCTCATTTTTTATTTCACTCTGGCAGGCACATCTACCACTCACACTGCCAGAGGCTACCAGCTGGTAATAAATCTCAGCTTCAAACCCACTCAAAAGAGGAGAAATCAAATGAGTTACAAAGGAAGTAGACCATAGCTGCTGCTTCCATTCATACTCACAGATTTTCTGCAACCTAGGGGGTTTGTTAAGATTCTAAATGCAGTATTCCAGGATGAACATGAATCATATATCATGAGGTTGGATTCAAATTCTCTCTGGAATTCACTAACCACAAAACATTAACATTTCTGGCATCAATATTTCCATATTGATCCTTAATTAAGAATTGGACTTAATAATTTCTAAGTCAATTTCAACCTGAAAAAAAATACACTTCCAACAATAAGAGAAGAAACATTTACTTTTTGAGTTTGTGAACATGCTCTTGATTCTCAATTAGTAGAAGAAAGCAGTAGATGTTTTAGCTCTTGTTATGTTTTGTTAGTAATCATTTTTAAAATAAATATGTGCTTTTTTGTAATAGTTAATTTTGTGTGTCAGCTTGACTGGATCATGGGGTGCTCAGCTATTTGGATAAACATTTCTGGGTGTGTCTGTGAAGGTGTTTCTGAAAGTGATCAGCATCTGAATTTGAGAGCTGAATAAAGCAGATTGTCTTCACTAACGCAGGTGGACATCCAATCCGTCGAGGACCTGAATAGAACATAGAGGTGGGGAATGAGAGAATTTGTTCTCTACCTGGCTGTTGAGCCTAGGACATTAGTTTTCTCCTTGGACTGGAATTTACATCATTGATTATCCTGGTTTTTAGGCCTTCACATGTAGCCTGGAATTATACCACTGGATTTCCTGGGCATCCAGTTTGAAGACTGTGGGAATCCTCAGCCTCCACAATCATGTTAGCCAATTAAATAGCTATATATGTACATGTATGTATGTATCTATGTATATAGTCTATTGGTTCTGATCCTCTGGAGGATCCTAAGACACTTTCTAAAGTTTCTTTTTATTGAGGTACATACAATAAAATGTACAAATCTTAGTGTAAAGCTCAAAATTTTGACATTTGTAGACACTCAGCTGTAGCCTGCTGGGGTGACGAGTTTCTTTTCTCTTGGTGAGAAGACTGGGTGTTGGGTTTCACTACATTTTTAAACAGCTTCATTTTGCTTTTTTAGGAGTTTTATATAAACACATTGTTTATAATCTTTTGTTACTTCTCTCTTTTGTTCCAAATGATGTCTTTTAGATACACTAGTGTTGCTGTATCTGTGGACTGCTTTATTTATATTCACAATGTATTTTCCATTCTAATGTTGGTCATTTGGGTGGTTTCCAATATCTGACAATTATGAATAGCTGTGCTCTAAACATTCTTATACCTATTGCAAATAAATATTTTTACCTCTATGGACTATCTGTGCATAGGAGTGAAAATTCTGAATCAAAGGAAATATATCTTCAACATTTGTAAGTTATGGAATATTGTTTACCAAAGAAGTATCAATTTATAATCTCTCCGACCATATAAGAGAATTCTTATAGCTTGCTAACGCATTGTAATATTAAGAAAAATGCTATTATTTAGTATCTTCCTGATGTGATGTTTAGTGGTCTTTAGTGTATGTTTACTAGAGATTTGTGTTCCTCTTTCATTAAATTTTGCTTTTAGTCTTTTACCTATTTTCTATTGGGTTGTCTACTTTTAGGAGTTTTCTTCATTATCATAAATATTCTAGATAAAAATCCATTATTAGCTACATGTGTTGCAAATACCTTCTTTCATTTTATGACTCTGTCTTGTTTTTTAAGTGGTGTCTTTTGAAGAAGGCAAAATTATGGTCATAATATTAACATGGTTGAATGTATTAATCTTGGCTATTGCTTTTTGTTTTGTTTAAGGAATCCTTTTCTACCAAGGATATTAATATCTTCTTCCAAATTATCTTCTAAAAGCTTTATGGTTTTTGCCTTTCGCATTTAGGTTTTTAATCTACCTGGAATTGATTTTTTTATATGGCTTGAATGCCCTTGCTATTATGCCATAATTTTTAAAAATCAAATGTACTCAAGGTCACCATTGCCATTTAAGTTATGCATCTACAGTTTTGGGAAAAGTGCCTGATGTAAAATGCTGCTGAATTGGTGGGGGGGGTGGGGTAAAGTCTTTTCTTATTAGGAACCCAGTAATTAAGCTCTTACTTATTTCAGACACAATGACAAGTGTTTTACTTACATAACTTCAAAAAAGCTTATTTCATAAAAAAACCAATGAAAGTTTAGAGAGTTTAAGGAAGTTGGCCAAGGTCATATAGTAGTATCAGTTTGAGAAAGGGTTGAAATTGTTACCATTTAACTCAAATGTTTCTGCTACTCTGGTTGTCTAGGGATAGGGATAGAGTTGTGTGCGTGTGTGTGTGTGTGTGAGAGTGTGTGTGTACGTGTTCCCTTCTTATTTCCTTTGCTTTTCCTTGCCTTTACTTTGGCATTTGGATTGTCCTTGGATAATAAATTGACTCTGATCCCCATTCTGAGTTTCGCCTATACTCAGTTACCCCACTCTCCTTATAAGTGTTTACTTAGATTTTCCAAAACCAGCAGTACCACGTGCAATTATACTTCTCTTTTTCTGCTTACATCACAATATCTTCCAATAAAAATGTTTTATTCAAGAAATACAGAAATTTCACAATTTTCTGAAGTTTAAATGTTCATCATAAATGCAGGGCCCCAGAACCTGCATCAGCTTGCTGGCTATGTTCCATGGAGCCCCTTGGGGCTCTGCCAACTTCCCCCGTAATCCACACTGGGGGGCGCTGGGCTGAGCAGGCAAGGTTTTCCTTACCCCTCCCACACAAACTCCTCACACAAGCTTCAGTAAGGAAACTGGTTTATCTGATACATTTGTTGGGCTACCAGTTAAAGTCTCAGTTGAACACAAGTTTTTACCTGTAAAAATGAAAGGAACGAAGCAGTCAGAGTGAGTAATTTTAGGATGCAACTGGGTGCTTTCAGTTATCCAAATATAAGATCACTTTAAAAATCCACTGGAGAAAATTAAATTTACAAGGTTTTTAATTCTAGAGTTAATAAGTGAATTTAATAAGGTCAATTCAGAAAGTCAATTTTATTTATATGCTAATAGCAACAATTGGAAGATGAAACAAAAAAAAATTTATAAAAGCATCATAACACCTAAAATACTTAGGAAGATATTTTTTAAAAGACATGAAAGACTTCAATACTGAAAACAAAATAATTTTGAACAGAGATTTTTAAAAAGCATAAAGAATTTAGAGCTGTATCACATTCATGGGCTGAAAAACAGTATTATTAACATAATGTTCTTACTGAATTTACTTCAACATCATCCCAATAAGAACCCTATGCTCTCTGGATTTTCTTCTGCTGTTGGATATTGCTGGGATAATTTCTTACTGTTTTTATTTCTTCAATGCCTACAAGCTATGTTTATGTAAATGTATATGTATATATATGTGTATGTGTATATGTGTATCTATCTATATGTACACATACATCTTTTAGCTGAGCCAAAGTCCCTAATCTGTAGTTTCTCCACTTTGGTACTATTGACACTATGGACCTGATTATTCTCTGTTATTGGAGGCTGTTCTGTGTGTTCCCTGCATAGTAACATCCTCCCAATTGTGACAAATGAAAGGTGTCTAGTCAATGCCAAATGTCCTTCGTGAAGCAAAATTGCCCCCAGCTTAGAAGCACTGACCTAATATATCATTTCCTGAAGCAAAAACTCCAACCTTTCAAATAATTATTTTTTTCCTGCCATTTCATTTATTGCTTTCAAACATTCCCCTTTATCTTGATTCTTGCCAACAGCTTTAGTACAGATTAAAACATTTACAATGATCACATCCCCTTAAATCATTTATTTATTTCTCATTATTTATAGAATTAATTTCAAATTCTTCAACATAGCATTTAAAACTCCATGTACTTCCCCAGTCTCCTGTCTCACCAGCAACTTGTTTCATATGAGTATTCTTGCAACATTATTTTTTATCACTTTAGGCCCACACCACACTGTATTGTTCTTTACCTTGTCTCTGCTACCTTTCTTCCTTTGACCTGTGAATGAAATCTTTCTTATGTGTCACTTCAAATCCTCCTGGCTGCACTTCTGACTTTAGACTGTGTGTGTGAGTACCTTTGTGGGGGCTTCACGGAGTTCACATAGGGGTGGGCCTGTGTGCACACACTGCATACCACCGTGGGTCTCTCTGATGTGGTGATGTGAGATGCTTGTGGAAATTTGCCTGGTAGTCATGACTGAGGATGGGGGAATTGGTGCCTGTGGAGCCATTCTTGACCAATAGGGGACATAAGGAAGTATTTCCCCCTTCGTCCTCTGGACAGATAGTGTTCAGAATGTTGTATCTGCTTCCCAAGAATGTTCTGTAAAATCAAGCACCAGTCACTCCTCCTGGTAACCAAACCTATGACACATACTGTGCTTTCCCTCCTTCGCTTTTGTGTTCCCTGTCCCTTACCCATGGTGCTTAGGGTCAAGTCTCAAACAAAATACCTGCACATAAGCCATAGTCTCAGGCCCTGCTTTTGGTAGATCTAAAACTAAGACAACCTGACTGAATTTTGCTATTCCATGAAGATTATTCTTAGGTATAATTACTTCCAAAAATATTTCTTTGCCTCTCACCCCCTCTCTCTATTTTTGATGATGTAAAATGTACCACCTATTTTACCATACCCTTTGTTAATTATCTTCAAACCTCCTTGAGAAAGAGCCTGTATTAAAATCATCTTTTTTTCTATAGTATGCCTAGCCACCACCTTGAATAATAATATACATATGTGATCATAATGGTATTTTGATATCAATCTTGAATAAAATAATTACTTAGTTAATTAAATAATATACTTCATTCAGGGGACATTGGAAGTCGATAGAGGAGCCATATATTAAACATACTTATTTGACTCCAAACCCTTTTCAGAAGGAAGAAAAAAAAGTAAACAACCTTAGTTGGATGGCAATTCCCCCATCCTCAGTCATGACAACCTTAATTCTCAATTCCTCTTTTTTATTCTTCAGGCTAAGAACATATTCATAGGAGAATGGGTATAAGTTTAAAGAAAATACATTTCTTATGAGAACAGAGAAAGCCCTGAAAAATATATGTAATTATGTGTAGAAACTAGTATAAATTGAATTACAATATTGCATTAAATAGCCTTAATCTCGGTGTATCAATAAGAAAGAGAAGACTTGAGAAGACTGAAGGCTTGAAGAGAAAGGAAAAACTGAGCGCAATGCTCCATGAGAAAAGATACGGAATCCATTAGAACCTAATGAAATAATCCCAAGATAATGGAAAGCATCCACAAGAGAATGGACGGACATATATATGTATATATACACATACATATATGACAGGAATAATATTTTTTAATAAATGGACACTCACAGTACCCTCAACAGAGTCCTAAAGGTTAAAAAAAATTGCTTCTTGGATCAGCTACTATTCTATATTTTTGTAATATAGAATTCAGGTTATTTACTAAGAGAAAACTAAAAACACAACCAAAGAGAATGTGTTGATATTTGTGACAAACAGTTAATAAGAGACAATAAGAGAGCCTAGGATGAGATTGTTTAACATTTGAAGGTATAGCTGTCAATCTGGGAAAATCTAGAATACAGCATTGAGAAGGAAGTTTTTTGTTTTGCTTTTGTTTTCTGTTTTTTAGAAAAAAAAACCCAACTCTGCAGTTGAAACTTTTTAAACTCAGAAAAGTTAGAGGGAAAGTGGAAGAGGAAATGCTGCCAGACTGGGATTTGGTATCAAAGAAGAAAGAGGTATGTAATGTGGAACTCTAAGGTTCCCTTGAAAATGCCACTGCCTTAGAATTGGTAAAAACCCTGGAATGGTTAGCAGCCTACACTGGCACTGCTAAGGCTGTGTTAAGGGAGGGCTATGAATAAAATAACTTCTAAGTATAGAATACTGCATCATTAGCTATAGGCACTCTGCTGTAGAAAGGACTGCCAGAATATATTTATCTTGCACAACTGAAGTTTTGTAAGCTCTGATCATCAATACCCCTTGGCCCCTCCCTTAAACCTATGTAGCCACCATTTTACTCTCTGTTTCTATGAGTTTGACTATTTTAGATTCTACACATGAAAGTGAGATCATATAGTCTTTGTCTTTCTGCACTGGTTTATTTCAGGTAGCATATGTCCTCAAGGTCTATCCATGTTGTCACATAGGCGGGGTTTCCTGGGCTTGTGGTGTCATATCCAAAAGTTAGATAAAAAATACTAAGGCTTTTAAAATTTAATTTTAATGATTATAATTAAATGAGATTAAATAGTTAAATTGAGTTCTTGGAATGTGGCAAAGTTTGTGCTAAATGCTTTATCAACATTATCTAAGCCAATGCTTAAAATAACCACTTAAAGTAGATACTATGTGAAGAATGTAAATCGAGGCAGGGTAAGTAACTTACCCAAGGACACAGCATATATGATAACTCTAGGAATAGATCACAGGTCTGTTTGACATAGAGTCCATGGATATAACTAGTAGACAATATGACAAAAAGTCACCAAATGGCCAACTATGATCTTAAATAAAGTCTAGAGAAAGTGGAGGAATACTTTTAAGATAGATACTTTTGCACAATTTGACATTATTAATGACAGCATTAATAAAGCAAACAAATTATTCTGTTTAAAGGGCAATAGGAGACTCTTGTGGCAGGACTATGTACCGTGACATGTGTCTACTAATTAAGATGGATAACTGAGTCCTTAATTATACTTCTATTTTTGTTTATGAGAGATCATTCTCTCAGTAAGGATTATTAGGTGGTGATTATTGTCATGATCACTGTTATTAATAAATGAAATAAGTTAATATCATTTCTGGTTGATAAGTGCAGTCACTTGGATTGAAATGAACATTTAAAACCATGGAAAGTGTAAGAAAAAAACTGGACATCATTGGAACATTTATCAACAATATCTGAATCAGTGTCTAAGGGCTGTCATTATACCTTTGAGAAAAGTATGAAGAGTAAAAATTAATTACTTCCTTAATTCATTCAGTAAGCTTTCATGGAGCATCTTCTGAATAAAAATACCTTATTATTTTATTTAATCTCCATAGAAATACTGTACAGTAGCTATTAGTATCCTCTCCATGCAATTAAAGAAACAAAGGTTTAAAGCCTTTAAGCAATGTGCCTATGGTCATACCACTGCTAAGTGGCATATTTGGCCTTTTATCCAGGGTTGTCTGGTTCCACAGCCTTTGCTGTTTTTCCTAGTAAGGCAGATTTCACATAGCCTGGCAAAAAACAGGCCAGACAATCGCCAAGTGCCATCAGCCCACTGTTCCTCCTCCTTTTCTTCCCAGCAACCTGTGGGGAAAGCTCATGGATCATAGACTTGGGCAGAATGTCACATTGTTTGGCAGAACATCAGCTTAAAAGGTCAATAAGTTTCACAGTAAAGTATTCTAATCATCCATGGACAATAAATTGCTCATATTTCTGCTTACTAAACAAAGTGAAGGCTAACTTATTATATCCAAATTTGGTTAAATTTTCCCAGGCCTAAAATGTTACTAGTGTGTAAATTATAGACTGGCCAGCTATCATTTGGTCTAAAGAGATATTTTAATTATTTTAACCAAGATTGAGAGCCTTAAGCACCAAGGAAAAACCACATAAATTTAAACCAATTGTAGTAAATACAGAAAAGTCAAACCAAGGGGCTGAGGATATGAATGAGATAAACTACAGAGAAAATGGTGGAGAATACAGATTGCTGCCATAAAAACTTGAAGGAATGAGTCAGTCTGCACAAGCTGGAAACAATCAATAATTATCAAGATGCAAGGGAGACTGACTAGGAGGAAACTGAGGGAAAACCTTTAAAATGGATTCTCAGGAAAAGAGTCCTCTGACTATTAAACTGTGAGCTTTTAGAACAATCTATCTACCACAGGAAGCTGTGAAACTGCCATCATTTAGGATTCTCAGAACCACTCAAAGCAAGTGTCAGCAGGTACATTAGTGAGAAATGAAGAGTAGCCTTTCTATTGTTTACTCTTCCCAGTACAACTGAGAGGACATTTTCTTTGCCCTTGAATAATATTTCAGATGTTAGAAGTTTCAGTTTGTCACCCAGTTGACTTGAGTTATGCTCCTTTTGTCCGTCACACAATGTTTCTGCTGGATTTGCTCAACATCTCTCATACATCATAGAGTCACATGTGCGGAGTGTGTGATTATGCCAAAGAGACTGTTTGTTTGTTTTAACATATTCACTATGGAAAAATTAGAATTACAGACTTGCAATTAAATACCACCAATATCCTAACCACAGGGATAAACATGTTAACATTTACTATGAACTTCCCAGTATTTCACAGATGTATGTGTGTGTGTTTATATGGATTTGTGTTTATGAAGGTTATGTTTATACTGTATAGACTTTTGCTACTTGCTTACTAATTAAACATGCTATAATCATCCCCCATGTAATTTAACTTCTAGGTATTAAAATAGAGACTGCATCCACAATATTGATATATAGCTATTAATTTTCAATTGCTGGACACTGAATTGTTTCTGATTTCTTATTATTACATATTGTGCTACACTGTCTATCTTTGCACAAAAATTTTTGCAATAACTTTTATCACTTCTTTAAGAGAATTTCTTGAATTGCTGAGGCAAAGGGTTTGCACAATTAATGAATTAAGTACCCACTAGTTAGAATGTACCCTTCTGGGAAGAGAGTAGAATACAGGTTCTGTAGTCAATCTGGCTATATGAACACAGGCTGATCCTATGAGGCTGAGTTTCCTCATCTGTACAATGGGGTTAATAAAGCTGCTTCCTATGATCACTGCGAAGATTAACTAGACAAGATATGCAAAATAATCATATGTCATAGTACCTGTCAGAGAGGAAATTCAGAAATTTTATTATTTCCAATTATCATTCCCATCAAAAGCTCTTTTCCTTCACCCTAGATGATAATATCACAAACGTACTTGCTAATTTAATAATGTTACCTTATTGTTGTTTTAATTTTCCTTTCTTTGCTGCTTTAGTTCTTTCTTTACTTACTAATATGCACAAGAGCTGCTTCTTTCCTGTCAAATAGGACAACAAACTCTTGCATGTTTCTAAGCAAAATGTATATAGCATTAAACAATTTCTAAAACAAAGATAGCCAAACATTTTTCCCTACATTTTTCCACAGAGTACTTTTCTTAGACTGTGAATCTAGTAGGACACTTTTTATGTTTTTAATCATCATGGCTTTGCTTCTTTGGTTAAATAATGCTAAGTCCTTTTGCTCTTTTCCTCATTAGGCTACTTTTCCAAATCTTTAATGACACGTAATGTGTAATTTAAGAACATAATCTTTAGAATCAGACATGTGCTCAAATTCTGGCTCAGCAAATTTGGGCAAGTCACTTAGTATCTCTGAGCCTCATTTTTCTTACATGTAAAATGAAAATATTAATATCCATCCTAAAAGAGCAGTATGAAGGTTAAATGAGATAAAAACATGGGCAGTTTAGGCACTGAATAAATGATAGTCATATTTTTATACTTAATTATTATCATTTTCCTCCAATGAAACTTCAATTATATAATCATATAAATTAGTCCAATCTTAGTGAATATCACCAGCAGTCATTCATCTAGTTTTTCAAACTAGAAATATTGGAGCCATTCTCACATCCTTCTTCTGTAGCATTCTCCTCATCTCCTCTGTTGTCAGGTCCTATTAGGCTAGCACTTCAATTGCTTCACATTCACTAATTCTCTTCCGTCTCCACTGCCAGTGCACCCATCCAGAGCCCTTGACATATGTTGTCTGGGCCTGTATGAGCATAGGCGACCTTGAAGACAGACTTTGAACTGCTGCTCAATGACTATTGCTAAATAATAAATCTAAGTAAGGCACTGGTCGACTACAATACTTTCCCATTTCTCAGGAGAAGAGGTGGATATTATTGAGTATGCAATTCTAGTTCTTTAACAGCATAATCTCATGCTATTCCTGAAATCTCATCCTCCGCCTATTTCTCTGCATTGATGATCCTTCTAAACTATTTCGCACTATAATCATAAACATTTTTGCTATTTCCAAAATATTCTGTGCCCACTATTAAGGTCTTTGCTCAGAAAAAGTTCCTGCCTAAAATTGCAATTATTCATTAATTCATTCAAGATTAATGGAAGGGAAATTATCATTTGCTGAGCTTTAAATAAATGCTAAGCACATTGAAAAGTTAAAATAAGTCTTATGAAATAATTATCATTACTACCATGTTACAATGGATACAATTAAGTATTTTGCCCCAAACCACGCATATAAACAGCAGAGTTGGAATTCCCTATTCTTTCTTTCTCCAAAATATTTACTAGGTACCCACTGTGTGTCCTATAATGTAATATTATGGACATAAAGATGAATTAAAAGTAGATTTCTATGCAAGGAAATTACAGTCCAATGGAATGACAGCTCAGAAATCCCTTACTTATGATGACATGCATGTTTCTCCAAGGCATGTTAGTGGCATCGTCACATTCTGTGGTTGAACAAATAATCCATGGCTGCTCTGTTTTCTGCCACAGCTTCTCTCTTTCTGGTTGTGGCACTTTCAGAATCTCTAAGAACCTTAATTTACATAATGAAGTAGCAGCTTTACTGCTTTAAGCAGTTTTTAAAAAGGCTGGGGAAAAAATTAGAGGATTGAAATTAATGGCCAAACAGTACTTTGGGATTTCTCTTATTTCCTTTTATATATGCATCTATCATCACAGAGAATTGATTGAATAGCAGTTATTTTCTATTCTACACATGAGGAATTTGATGTAGATAAAAGGCAGGGTAAGTAGGAAGAAGAATAGAGATGGGAATTCAAGTGCTTGGATGGTTGGTCTGTTGCTTTTATATCCAACTGCATTGTGCCAGTTGTCATGAAACTATAAAGCAAATATCAATGGTAGAGAGAGAGAGAATATCTTTGATGATTAATGAAAACCAAGTGTTAAAAAAAAATCCCAGGTCCTTGCATAAGCATGACTGCAATTTGAGTGAATGCTCTATTAAGGCTTATGAAATCTAAAAGTTAGGACCCAAAACCTCCAAGGGGTACTGAGCCCATTGTCTGGAAACTAATAGCACAGTAGAGGGAACACTAGACTGGAAAACAGAAGTAATTTAAAGTAGCGTCTTACATGTTAGTGTCATTTAAGCATTATCACTGGTTTCCTCATCTTAAAAGATAATAGTAACAACTTGCTCATCTCACAAAACTGTTAGAATAAAAGAGATAAAGCTTAAAAAATTTTTAAATCAATGAGTCATTGTTAGAATTTCTGGTAACATTATTATAGAACTACTTTTGTAACCAGATTTCTAAAGATTATAGAATTAAAAATCAGGATGAGAATTTAGAACTGGAAAGGACTATACCCCTTACTCTCTCATTTTATAAATTGGGTCAGTGAAGTTCAGAATAACTAAATCACTTGCCAAATGTCATATAGTTATTACTTAACGTGTTACATAAGCACCATTCAATATAATTATAAACATTGCCAGTTATTTAACCCAATGATTCTTATTTCTGTATGCACTGTAATAAACACAAGTGGACAATGTTGAAGACAGAGATATGGGTATAATCATGTATGGATTTTGGTATACATTTTATAAAATACACAGAATAAACTGTATATACATTGTCTACATACCAGAATTCCTGTCCTTAAATAGGATACATTGATTAAAGATATATGAGAGAAGTAAATGGGTTTGTAGAGATGGAGACATTGATTTGGGTAACTAGATCAAAATATAATTTGATCTACTCAGCTTTTTTCATACACTGAGAAGGAAAAGCCCAGAAGAACTAAATAATTTTCCTAGCATGAATCACACAGATAATAAATGACAGACTCAGGACTTGAGAATAAGTTTTACTAACTCCAAGACCTTCTTTTAATTCCTATAATACATAGTACAGTGCATTATTGTAATATTATCTATTAGCCTCTATATAACATTAAATAATTGCAGTCAATTAACAAGCAGTTTAGCAAATACTGCATTGGAAATTAAGTAGGAGAAATTATTTAGAAATTGAATAGAGATGTCACAATTTCATTTATTTTTAAGAATGAGTAAAATACTGTGAGATGGACAAAGAATAAAAGGACACATAGGTAAGAGAAAATTTCAAGGGCAAAGGTGTGATGCATGAAAAAGCAAGACATTTTTAGAAGTAAAATGGTGTAGGTACAGTGGAGACTAGAAGTGGTAGACACAAAATATGTAGAAGGGAAAGGACTGTGTTATTATTTTTGACCTCTATACTTAGTGCCTAATAGGTTGTTAGACATAACACTGATGAACGAATAAATGAATACATGAATGAAATGGAGAGTAGAAGTAAAACTTCATTATGAAAAGTCTTGCATTCCATGATAAAGAGTTCATAAATCATCTCTATATTTTGATGGCCAATTGAAATATTTAAGTAGGTGTGTGCCAAGGTCGGATTCATATTCCAGAAAAATCACTCTGGTTGCAGAAAATAAGATTGGGACGATGAGAGAAAGAGACAGCATATAAAAAAATAGTTTGCAATCAATTAGAAAAGTAATAATGAAAACCTCCTGCTAGTTGCTTGATAATGTCGTTCACCAATTCTCTGAAAGAAGAGCAAATAGTATGGTAAATTTTGAAACTACTGAATTAAAAGTGTCTATAATATATTCAGGTAGTACATTCTATAAAATATATACCTATAACTTAAAGTTGTCAGCATTTATATACACATCTACAGGGAATGTATAGAGCTAGCAGAAAAGAAGGCTAAGATGGAAAAATGGGGAAAATGTAATTCAATAGGAATATAGAGGGAAAAGGGGAAAATAAAGGAAAATGAGAAAGAATTATCAAGGAGGAAAAAGGAATAGAACACAGCAACATCCTGGAAGCCAAGAGTTTCCAGAAAGAGGAAGTGATCAACAGGGCCAGATATAGAGACTAAGGAAAGTGGAAATTGATGTCACTAGATTTAGCAATTAAAATGTTCTCAATTCTGAGAAGGCAGTTATATTTGAGAGGTGAGATTTACTTTTGAAAACATGGACAACACTTAATGGGCTTTTATATTCCCAGAACCAGAAGGGTATCATATATCTGGTATTAAGTGTCCTCAGTACTTCCCTATGGAGATTGAATTATATTATATTATGAATTATTATAAATTACACAGCTGACATGTCCATCTCAGCAATTACTGGTACTATGCTATATGTACAGACATCAGATGGGTTGGTTCAAATGCCTGCATCATCAAGAATGAAAATTTAATGTATTTATGGCTGAAGATTCCTTGGCTTTGGAAAAGATTTAATTTACACTAGAGAATCTTCTAGTCCTCAAGTAACACTGTGTCCTCAATTATACGTCAAAGTATTGTACTCACAAGTGATAAAGATCAGTATAACCAAATATAAGGGCAATTTTAATATTGTTTAGAACTAGATGGAGAATGTACTTAAAAATTTGAGAAAAATATAATGATACCAGGTACTGGGGAGAAATAAACTTCTTCTGCCCTTCAAGGATCTTCTGGCTGATCTAAGAATTAAATTGACATGAGACAGATTAACAGGAGAAAATCAAATTTAATTACGTAAGTATAGAGAATGCATATAAATATGAGATTCCACAGACAGACAAAATGAAGTATATGCGTCATCCTGAATTAAGAAGAAGGAGCTCTAAAGAGAAGGAAAGCAATTCATAGCAAGATGAAAAAAAAGTGAATGTTTGGTAAACAAATATTTGCTGGGCCATATGGAAATAAAGGGACATAGGAATTTTAACAGACAAATTTTGCTGCATTCCTCCCTGTCTACCATACCTAGATCATATCATACTATAGTAATCTGGGGTGATAGCTCCCTTCCCAAAAGAGGGTCACCATCTAAATGTTTTTTAGGCAGTTACAGGGAAGGTCAAAAGTTCTTCCTGAACCTTTTTCTTAAAAATAATGAGCCTCACATAATTCACATCGCAAAGAGACACATTCTGGGTGGCAAATTTTGTTCCACCATAGAGAGAAAGGTCAATTTTATATTAAGAGTATGACAATCATTTCAAAACTCAACATTTAAATGTCTGTTCTCCTTGGCAGAGATTATTTCTTTTCCTTAATTTCTATAACCTCTCAGTAGTGCCAGTTCCAACCTCATATAACTGTAAGGCTTTGACATTGTGGACCTGAATTTTAAATGTGTAACATCTCAAATGCTATAGAATTTGAACTTTGCTTACAAGGTAATTTTTCATAGATGTGCTTATTTATATTCACATACTTACCCATATATTTATAATATGTTGAAGTATTCAATTTAAAGGGGAAATTTAGGTAAAAGAGAACTACCGAGTTCTCCAAGGTGTAGAGTAATAGTTCATCTTCTTGTGAAATGGAACATTTAACACTGAGGATAGTCCATGAACTGGGCAATTTAAATTCAGCTGCATCAGTGATGTGAGTAAAATTTGTTCATTTCTCCCTAACAACTGATGCTTATATTCTATTGTGTTTACTCTCCATTGGAAAAAGTAGAGCATTCAAAGTCTTTTTCATAATAGAATATAAGATTTCAAGCTGTATGCTTTGAAGATTGGACTTTGCAAATCAAACACATATTCCTACATCTAAAATCCTAAATATTTTAAAGGAATTTTTATTTAATATGTTTAGGATATTTCATTGCTCCAAGTTAATAAACAATGTCTTTTGAGTCAATAATTAGAAGACAAAAGTTTTTTTACTCTTTTATAGCTTTTTTAAAAATTAAAGTTGGAATGGAATGTATTAAGAGGGCTCACAACTTACTCTGTGTTTTTCTCTATTTGTCCAGATATAATCTGTCATATCTTTATTACCCTACCTAATCATAATACACACCTTTATCCTTGTAAAAATTTCTTGCACCACAGATTTATGCTCCTTCTAAAAATCTGATGGTTTATATTTTTGTCTTGACACAGTTTGTGAAAAATCTTTGATAGGAACTGAGAAAAGCTTTGTGAAAGTCACAGTTTAATATGGACATAAGCATTAGTGAAAAATAAGGGCAATTCATATTGGTTACCATATTTATTTCTATAAAATAAAAATTACATTAGGGCACACTATACCCTGAATATCTTTTCTGACAAGTGAAGTTTACTTTTAATTATCTCTGATATCATTTAGAGAAATACATGTCACACATAACTTGGTAAAAATAATGGTGTCTTCATAGAATGAGACTTCATTCTAGGTATGTGTAAATGAAATCTTTCCTTCCTGGGAGATAGAAGAAAATATCTAAGTATTCTAAGTATCATACTTACGGATTTATTGAAATAAAAATCATTCAAACACTATAGTTTGTTTTGCTTTTGTTGACAATTTGACAATTACCAGGTACTACAAAAACAAATTTCATGCAAGTTTAGGATTTTTTTTATGGATAATACCAATAGAATAAGCTCTATAAAATGTATTATATTTTACAGAATCATTACCAGGTAGAATGCGTCTATATGGCAATAAACATGCAAACAATAAAGTCTGGCTTTCACTCAATTCCTAGGATTTCTCAGTTTTAGAATAAAAATTTTTGGAAACCTGAAAAATGTATATGTTTCCGTTTTTTTCCTGGAGTATTTTATATCATTACTCTATCCTTTTCTAAAACCTTCAAGTACTTATCAGCACACTTAGCAAAGGATACTTAATATATCCAGTAAAATAGCTGGTAGGAAACTGACCAGAAAGAACTTAAATAATCTGTGGGCTTGGACAGACAGACAGATAACTTTATGAGGCATCTTTAATTATAGGAAACCATTTTATTAAAGGACAGTTTATTTCTATTCTTTAATAAGAGCAAGAATGTGCTGGCTTGTTCCTAGAGTGGACGCCAATCTTTTTCTTCAAGTATATAATCGCAAAGTTTTAGAGACTAAAAGGGACCATAGATTTAACCAGGGATTGTCAGATAGTTGGATTATACAAACCGTTAAAATTTAAAACAATAGCAAAGACAATTGAGGTGGAAGGAAGCAAAGACTAGTCAGCTTTTCATGGAACTGAACACATTAAAAAGAGATGAATATATGGATAAAGAAAATGTGGTGAATACATACCATGGAATATTATTCAGCCTTTAAAAGGTAAAAAAATAAAAAAACTACACTATGCAATAATATGAAGATATGCCAAGTGAAATAAGTCAGTCACAGAAAGGCAAACACTGCATGATTCCACTTACATGAGGTATCTAAAAACAGTCAAGTTCATAGAATCAGAGTAGCATGGTGGTTACTGGGAGAGAGGAGTTATTAATCAATGGGCATAACTTACAGCAAATTGAATAAGCTGTAAAGACCCACTGTACAACTTTATCCCTACAGTCAACAATAAGGGATTGTATATTAAAAACTTGTTAAGAAGGTAGAACATGTTAAGTGTTCTTACAGTAAAATAAAATTAAAAAGAAAATACCATCATTATAACTTATTTGAAAAATTTAACACAAGTACTAGCGCTAGTAATACAAGCACAGAATAAAGGGCAATCTGATAAATACATGTTAAAATACATTTCCTAAAAAATTTCACCATGTAGTTGATTGCCACCCTATTGTTCATGAGGCAATGTTTAACATGCCCTGCAAGGTCCTCTGCATCTGGTCCCTGCCTTTTCCAGCAAGGCTCAGCTCGCTTTTTGCCCTCCAGGCTCCCTGACTTTCTTTTGTTTTCTCTAAATGAAACCAAAACTTTCTTTGGTTTCTATATGACTTTCTTTTGATTTCACTTTTACAAAGTGAGGTAAAGAAAGATGATTGGGGTCACAAGACAATATACATTGAGGTGACAGAGAAAATATTAGGATTTATTTTTACATTCAACTATGAAATTATAAAAGTTGATTTCACTGATATTTTTAATGAGTTTACTTCCTTGGTACCTGTCAGAGGGGGAGCCGTCACAGAGAGAAGAGCTCGCTAGTGATGAGGAGGAAATACTTTCCTCTACCCTTAGGGTTCTTTTGGCTATTCTAAGAATCAAATTGACATGAGACAGATTAATAGGAGGAAAACAAATTTAATTCATACATACAGGAGCTCACTGAAGTGTGAATCTCAGAAATGACCAAAGCAGGCAGCTTTTTTACCTTTCAGACAAAAAACAATTAATCTGTGAGGAATTGACAAAACAAAGAAAACTTAGGACTGGGAGCTCAAATTAGTAAGGGATTCTATATAGAATTTGGACTAGGGTAGTAAATTAGTAAAAGTAACAAGGTTTATAAAGACTTCCTTGGCCCTAATTCCCCTATCTTTGGTGATAAGGATCCTTCTGCTGCCCGGTGAAAGAGGAGGGGAGGGCACCCTTCAGATGGGACATTTATTTCCTGCATTCAGGGAGACAAAGGGTCAAGATACCCCCCTTACACTGGCTGCTTTTTATAACTTTAATTCAAAATAATTATTATGCCCTGGACATCCCCCAGTGGGAAAGAGTATAAGTTTACAAACCTGGACTACAGATGGGTTCACCCGTACTCTTCTGTCAACTTTCAGAGTATTTTAAAGCACTATAGTTCATGCAATGCAGGTTTTCTTTTAAAAATAGGTTTACTCTTTGACTATGGTTTTACTCTGGTTGCTTTTTAAAAACAATGCTTTGTGTAATAGAAAGTTATAATCCTTTGGAAATAAGATGTGACTTTCAAAATTTTCTGTAATGTCCAAATTTTGCTAGTTAACATATGGCAAAATTCTTAGAATTGTATTTACAGATGAATAGTTTTCCTTTTCAAATATATGCTGACCCTTTCTGTCAAATGGCTCTCTTCAATGTCACACCTACTAGTTATTTTTTTTAATTGCAATTGCCTGTGATGTTTTTAATGAGTGAAACTGCTAATAATATTATCTTTTAAAGAAGCTTTTCTTATGGATAGAGGTGTTTGGAAGACAGATATTTAGAAGTGTTTCCATCATTGTGATATAGATGCTGAAAGGTATGCGATTGCCTCAGATATAAACATCAATGAGAATACACAGTTTATGTACACAGAAATGAAGTTTTCTGATCTTTTAGAATTTTTTAAAGAACATCTGTGGATTTAAGGTTCATTTGTTAACAATTTAAAGGTATAACACACTCTGATTAGTTTGTCAGACTACTGAGGCCAGGAAATCTTAATTCCCTAGGAAATTTTTAATAAAAAACATTTGCTTACTGGCTAAATAGGATGAAAAATCAAAGTCCTAATTTGGTAAATTTAGCTAATCATGCAATTTTCTTATTTTGATTTGCTTTCTTTGTGGACTATTATGTTTTAAAGCTGCAATAGCCATTAAAGTTAGTCATCAAAATAAACTGGCCATAGAACAAAGACTTTTAGTCACCAGGTCATAAAGTACTAATCAAGATTTTTAAAAATAAAGATGCATAGAATGTAATGGGATATATGAGGGGGACTTGATAACATAGGTAAATGTAGTAACCACTATGTTGCTCATGTGAAACCGTCATAAGATTGTATATCAGTGATACCTTAATAAAAAAAACCAATAATAGTATCCACCTCATGTGGTTCTTAGGATAATGAACTGAATTATTACATGTAAAATGCTTAAAACAGCATTCAGAATACAGAAAATCAACAATAAATGCAACTTTTTACCAAGAAAAGAAAAATAAAGATGCATAACCCACTCAAAATTATCAGTGCTGGGTTTTTTGTGTATGTGTGAGTGGAAAAGTTTATGTACAATTCATGTAATATTTAAACATTCATTTTTTGTTATTTTTTGTACTTACAATATTAATACAACAGTCTGTATACTATTTGTGAATAAATAAATAAGTAAATATTGTAGTGTGGTCAGATTTTTTAAATTGATTATTGTACATGATCAAAATAAAATTCAGAGACCACTGCTCTTCTGAACTGTGTTCCCTCCCACTTGAGGAAGTGATTCATGCTTTGCCACTTGCTCCAAAGGCTCTCAGCTTCCTCTTTTAATCTCTCATTATCATTACTTACCTCCTGCTCATCCATATCTCAGTTTAAATGACACTTTCTTAAAGAAGCCTAATCTGATCTCTTTCAGAAGTTAATTATTATACTCTCCTGTGGCTCTTTCTACTTTATCTTCACAGAATTTAAGCATAATTTGTAATTTTGTTTGCATTTCGGTGATTATTTGTTTAATGTCTCCACCCTCCTCCAAAAAAAAAAAAAAAAGAAAAGAAAGAAAGAAGGAAAAAGAAAACCCTAGGCTTGCAGCTGCAAGAAAGCAGACTTCATGCATTCTTGGTGTCTAGCTGCCTCTCACATATAATAGAGGTTCAATAAACATTTCAGCCACATGTGAATGAATGAATGTCCTTTAAACTTTATTATGAATTAATACCAATTCAAGGACTGATTTTTGGAAATCACAAGTTGGATTAACCTTTTCATTTTTACAGATAATACAACTGAAATCCAAAGAGATGAAATTAATATGCCTATTAAATTAAATTATTATCCTTATTATACAGTTCTGGGACCAGAAATTAGATCTCCTCATTCCCAAGTGGAGTTATTAATATTCTCATGTTGTATCAGTTTTATACCATATTGATTTCTTGGGATCTGTTCCTTGCTTTTGAGTCAGTTATCAACTTCTCCACCCAGAAATTATGTTTATCCAGGGTTCTGTGGGCCATGAAGTTTATACAATTCTGGGGATGCTCTTTATGAGATAAAATTATAAATACAAAACTGGATACAAAATTGAGTTGCTACAATAGGTGGTTGAATATACTGGAAGTAACTGCTATAAATTAACTATTTACTAGTTAGTAAACTAATTACTAATTAGTAAAATAACTAATTAGTAACTAATTACTAGTTACACAGAAATAACTGAGATCATGGATTCCATCTTTCTGAACTAAAAAGTCTACAACTCAACCTCCCTGGAGCTAGATCCCAATAATGAGGCCTCTTCAAAGGTATCTGATTTGACAGGAAGGCACCTGTGACAGAGAGCAAATTGGAAGGGAAAGAGTAAGTGATCTTAATTAACTTTGGTTAAAATAACTTACTTTTACAAATTGTTCATATGAACACATTGTTAGAGACCCTCCCAGGGCCCTGGAAGGAGAAAGTAGAAATGAAGAACCTTTAAAACTAAGCTCCACTTGCTTTATAATAAACACACCTCTGCTTTTATCTTTTGTATAACAGCTCTTAAAGTTCTCCTTGACCTGCTCCATTTGTTCCCCTCTGTATTGCAACTGCTCAGTAAACTGAATTTATCAAATTGCCAAATGCATAACACCATCATTCTAGCTGCTCTACTATTTTTCCCACCCTCCTATGGATTTATTTTAGGTTTCCTCTCCTTTGGGATTCTGTTCACTTTTAGAGATTGAAAAACTATGTCCTGACCTTCAAGCATTTAAAAGATTCTCTGGAGAGCCTTTTCATCTTTGAGTCAAGTTCAAAACATTTATTGCTTTTACAGCATAAAATGGCACACTAGGGTCTTATTCCTAGTGCTCAAATGCCACATATATGTATACTCAAGGTGTAACATTTAATCTTCTAAAGAGTGTAGGAGGAAGTTAGAATTAGAAACAGCCAAAGACAAGCCTGATTGTCCTCCAGTGGGCAGGTGTCCCTCTCATTCTGTAATAATGTTCAGATTCCTGACTTGACGCCTTTATTCAATTTATTTCTCTACCCACTTCTGTGTCTTGTATCTCTACCTATTGCGTTTAGACCATTTTTCAGGAACTCTTGGCTCATGTCTTCCCCTAATTCACTCCAGTGAAAGAGAGAGGGTATTGGCTTTGGAAATAAATATACATTCAGTATTTATTAATTCCTCCTTTAAAAAAGTATATTTATATACCTAGCTCTCTCATTTTGACTGTAAACTCTATATACACCAGAGCTACATCTTTTTCTCTTTATATTCTTCACATTGCCTAATACAATAGTTGGCCATATGAAACATTAAATAAATTTATGTAAATTAGATATGATTTGGATTGTCATTATTTTGATTACTTATTAGAATTTGAAATAGCATTTTAGTACTAAAAGAAGGAATTATTAAGGCTATGGACAATAATCATAACTAACAATACTACATAACCGTTATTATAATATACAGGTATTATTATATTATTATTTTCTTATTATTATTAAAGACTTGTTCATTGCCTGGTAAATCCTCTCTCAGACTGCATGCTCACCATTCAACTCTAAGTGATCAAATATCCATAATTCATCTTTGGGAGGTTTAACTGCTAAGGTTTAGCCTATATCTGCATTCCAATTTTTTTTTAATTCTACAATTTATTTATTGCAGAATGGGTAAATTTCACAAAACTCAGGAGCCAAGCACAGAGGCTCCTCTTTGCGAAGCATTGTCTCCTTGTTTGCCAACTCTGATAGCCTCCTTTTTTAGGGCCAGGGGATAATTAAAATTACAACTATATGCAAAATCCAAGAAAACAGACAGATACATGTCACCTAAATTGGAAAATAAATTGGGACTTCTAGCTCGACATGACAGAATAATATCACCCAATTACCTCCCTCCTTCATCCCTAATTTCCACAATACATGAAGAAAATGAAGGCAAAAAGAAATAAATCCATACACGTGCTAGATACTAGCAAAGAGTACCAAGGGTGGTTTAGAAATTTTAGAGAAATTATTTAAGACATAATATAAATGAAACTGTTTTAATGAAGAAAGATAATGTAAACAATTGATAATATGGATGTAAAAATTCAAGTACCAATGTCTCAGTTTCTGACACTAAATTTCTTTCCCTAACAGATACTATCTCAGAGAATGTTTACTGCTTTCAGTGTTTGAGCTGAGAGTCAGCAGGAATGACAGCAGTTGCCCTCACAAATGTTATCAGACTAATTAATTAAAAGACTTTATCTTTACAACATCCTTCTGAGGTGAATATTGTAGTCCCATGTTAGAAATGAAAAAGAAATGAACTGTAGAGTTTACTCAACATTATACTTCAGGTTAAGGGTGAAGTTTCCATTTGAATTCAGGTTTACTTGACTCTAAAATATTTGTATTAATCACATGTAACTGAGTCTTCAGTGGACAGCGCTAGCTGCCTAGTTGTGTCTTATACCCTGAGACCATTCCAGTATTCACTAATAATAGATTCACACGCATTACCAATGAATGCTGAGAGTTTTTAAAATCTTTATGAAAGAACAATATTCCAAAACAAACACCCCACCCACACCCCGCCCTTTTTTTTCTTTTTGGTTTAACTGAAAAATGATGCCAGTTAACTTCTGCAATGTGAAAGCGAGTCACTAGAAACAGCAATATAAACCTTTGTCGAGTAGAGTTTTTTTCCCTTCTCCATTCACAAAAAGTTAATGATTTACACATAATCAGAAGCTTAATCCAACAATTTCACGAAGAGCTGATGGACTAGTAATGGATGAAAAGTGGTTTCTAAGGTAAAGTAACAACAAAGGTATAGTATTTGATGGACCATTTGGAGCTGGCCAAATGGAAGCACAGAAAATGGTCTGAACTAGAATATTAGAAATTTATTCAATGTCTCAATTACCAGATGCTTCACTAGGTTTTGGTTCAGATCCTGAAGGGAGACTTTCCTGAAGAATATGCAACATGACTTCCAACACATCTTTAGTGGTGAAAATAAAGGCTGTATATAGTCTCAAGCTAGTGAATTGGGAGAAGATGGATGGCCTGAGAATAATTCATGTGAAATGAATTTACAACAGTTGATGGTATCCCGTCCTCTTCACACATGCACACGCACATACATGCTAATCCTAAAGGTCCCAGCAAAAGCAACCTTGAGCTGCTTTTGGAGGGACAGAGAGAAAGAATAAATTATGCTTCCAATCACAGGCAATTGTTTAATGTGAGAGTTCTTAATATATCTGTCACACAGACCCTAGAAAAATACATTAATCTATTTTGTTATTCAGTATTCATTCACTGTTCATTATTTCAGTTTCAAATTGCTTTGTGAAGTTTAAAAAGATCCACTTTGGGTAGAAAATATAGAGAATATATGGTCTTTCTCACCACAGTTGTTCCCCAGTGGGTGTGGCAGATTTACATTCACTCTTGTTCGGGGCTGCCCCCCAGATCACCCTCTTCCCAATCATGTCTTTCTCCCCAGCTGCTTCGGGTATCTTGGTCTGGAACCTGCCTCCTGACCTCCAGGCTTCTGAGAATGTCGATCATTTTTGTTCTATTAAGTGGCTGTTATATTTTATTTCTTATTTTTGGATGTTTCTCAGGAGAGTTTAGAATCTCTATGAATAGAGGAAGATGATAAAAGACTAATTTTGTCTTTAGGGTCAAAAGCCCCCATAAATGAGACTTTCATACTGCCCGATGATGTTGGTTGGCATGATTGTTTGTGTTCTTATGCTAAAAAACTATCACTTTATTTCTACTTTTAATGTATTACAAAAGCTCCCATCTATTATTCTAATAAGGAGTAGGCCTGGATTATAGAACACCCCTTCTTCATTTTCAAGCTTCATAGATGGATACTTCCAACTCCACTCAAAAT
This sequence comes from Smutsia gigantea, assembly GCA_032199065.1. Classification (NCBI taxonomy): domain Eukaryota; kingdom Metazoa; phylum Chordata; class Mammalia; order Pholidota; family Manidae; genus Smutsia; species Smutsia gigantea. The sequence goes on along the minus strand of JAVSCE010011693.1, from coordinate 306,809 downwards.
CCTCAGAAATTCATAAAAAGAAGACAGCAAGCAAGTGAAACTTTTTCTTCCATATATATATATATATATATATACAATGTTAAGGAGAAATTGGTCTACATGTATTTGAAGGTTCATATTGTTACATGTAAAAGATTGTTTTACTATTTAACATTAACCAAGAATGATATTTTTCTTCCATTTTTCTCTGATTTTATGAAATATTATCACTAAGCTACAACTTCATATTTTATACAGAATTCTGCGCTAACCAAGTCTTCTTATAAAGGAATCCTTTATTATAAATTATTACTCAAACTCATGTATAATGATTTCTTTTTGCCAGCTCAATTTTCTAGTTATAATTGATTGCCCACATTTTGTACATATTGCTCATAATAAAGAATGCTTGGTCAGATAATTATTGTGCTGGATGCTGGTAAATGTGGCAACACAATTACCTTCAAAGGAAGTTAGTGTAATACCCCACCTCAATTCATCACAAGCCCTATTGGATTCCCTATGGAAACATAAAGGGGCAGACTCAGCAGGTGTTAGAATAATTCTAACACTGTAATAGCTGTTCTATTAGTTGTCATCACTATAGAAAGGTGGTTAAGAATTAAGAGCACTCTTTGTCAAAATGATTAGGCTATTAACTGTACAATCCCTTTTTGGAGCTTGTTTTTATGATTATCTGATAATTCGATTCTTTTTCTATTTCTGGGGACATTTAATTTAAGAGCCTTATCCCACCTCTACAAACTGAGCAAAGAAAAGTAATTCCAACCTTCAATTTAATTAACTAAAAATATAAAGCTTTGTTGACTTTTTTTTTTTTGCATTTCAGATGCTTTGGGGAATAATGAATTTCTCCATTAAAACAAAGCCTGTTTTCCAGTAATCGCTGTTTTTAATTTTCATAAACACTGTAGTGTTAATCATACTGTTTTTCTTGTCATAATAGTCAATGATCTTTAAAAAAATTGAATATTAAAAATCTCTTAATGTAACGTTCTCAGGACACATCTTATTTTTAAAGCAACTAATACCTAAAAAAGCATATCTGATTTGAAAAATTTTAGAAGAAATTTTAATTTTAATTTTAATTATCCATTTCTTAGTAAATGAATTATTTTAATACATTTAGTTCCTCTATTCATAGTAGTAATTTAAATGTTTCTCCTTTTAAAAAATTACTATTTCAACATTAGAATGAGTTCCACTTAGAAGAAAATCTATTTTATCTGTATAAATTGAAAACAATTTTGCATGGGTTTTATCTGTGCACATAATCAAAATGGAATTACATTCTATGAGTTTCAGTGCCTCTAGTATTGAATAGATAAACTCAAATTCGTTTGCTGTATTTGGTAAGATTGCACATTTGCTTTTGGTGTCTTCTATCTGATGTTGGTGTAAAACAAAGTTTATTAAATCATGTTTCCTACCTGTTCAATGGTTCTCATTGAAGACAAGTGCCATGCATATCAGCTTAACATACTGTATATAAAAGTGCTTTTTCTCCTTTCCTTTCTTATTTTTTCTATGTGTGTATAGGGTTATTTCTGCCTGTGTGATACTAAGTATAGGCCCTTGATTTATGTTTCCTGTGACAAGAAAATTTTCAGGATTTTAGAATCTCACTGAGCACAGGCTTAAATATTAAAGCAATAATACAGCTTTTCTACATTCTTAAGAAAACTATTTTTAGATAAAAGGGAATCATGCGTGCTCTATAGTGCTATCACAGAATGTGGTTAACCTTTCATGAACTAAGAGTCTTGGATCTCAGGAGGTAGGATAATAGAAGCAGTTATATATTTCATACTCTTCATTCTTTTTAGTCTTTCCTCCTCTCTGTCCACTTTTTTTTTTCTCTGCTGATAGAAAAATGAGCATGGTAGGAAAAAGAAATTAAGTTATCTGGCTTGGATACTGTACTACTGAGTGGGTGGCAGAATGAATCAGAAAATTTGTCCCTACGTCTACTTTTCTTTAAACTCCTGTTGTCTCAGACTTTCGCCTGAAACTCTTAAGCTGAGGATGTATAGCGTTAACCTCTGCATTCTAAAGTTTGCTGCAACCAGTGCAGACCCTTCCACTCCTTATTTCCAAACCGTATTTAGAGTAGACTGGAGATTCACTGAGAAAACCTTCTTTGAAAGAAACTCATAGGAGTCAGAAGTTGTGGGATTTTCCCTTCCTTCCAAGTGGGGGAGGGGAAGGCTCCTTCCTCTCTCACCTCCCCCCAACTAGAGCTGAGTTGACTAAAACTGGGGCTGCCTACAAGAAGGGGGAACGGTATTCTACTTGTGGACTGAATGCTTGTTGAACTGCAAATTCTAGTTCTTACCATGATGCTAGTGGATATTAATGCAAGGGAGTTCTCTTTTCTTGAAGTTCCATTGATATACAATATTGTACTGGTTTAAGGTATACAACGTAGTGATTCAACAGTTATATACATTACAAAATGCTCACCATGGTAAGTGTAGTTACCATCTGTTCACCATACAAAGATATTACAATATTATTGTGTATACTCCCTATGATGTACATTTAATCACTTTGACTTATTTATTTTACACTTGGAAGTTTGTACCTCTTTATCCTCTTCACTTAATTCAACTGTCTCTCAAACTTCCTCCCCTCTGGCAACCACTGGTTTGTTCTCTGTATTTATGAATCTATTTCTGTCTTGTTTGTTTGTTCATTTGCTTTATTTCTTTAGATTCCACATATAAGTGAAATCATATGGTACTTATCTTTCTCTGTCTGACATATTTCACTTAGCCTAACACCTTCCAGGTGTATCCATGTTATTGCAAATGGCATGATTCTATTCTTTTTTATGGCTGAGTAATATTCCATTGTATACGGAATATTCTTTATCCATTTGTCTTATTTATTCATTTATCCATTTATCTTTCAATGGACACTTAGGTTGCTTCCATATCTTGGCTATTATAAATAATGTTGCAATAAACATAGGGGAGCATTTACCTTTTCAAATTAGTGATTTTGTTTTCTTTGTGTAAATTATCAGAAGTGGAATTATTAAATTGTATGGTGACTCTATTTTTAATTTTTTGAGGAAACTCCATGTTGTTTCCCAGAGTGGCTGCACCACCTTACATTCTCATCAACAGTGCACTAGGATTCCACAAGAGAGTTCTTAATCCCCTGGAATTTGAGTTTTAATCTAACAAAAAAGTTGGTGCTATCTCCTGTCCATGCAATTTTGAAGGTAGAATGTTGGCCAAAGTCACCTTATTTGGGCAGGATAAGGCAGGAGAAACAGGTAAATGTTAACTACAGAAATGTCTCCTTTCACATCAACTCAGAACACCATCACCTCTATTGTTACAGAACTAATAATTTGAGTCTTCTGGAATTGCTTGATTTTTAAGGATGAACATGCTAAAGATACAAACACTACTTATGTTTTACAGTCAAGGTGATAAGGATCTAGAAGAGATACCATGAATTAGGCAAGGCTCAGTGCAAGTTTAAATACAAGGAGAGCTTCGGGAAGATCCCTGTCACCACCCATAATGTCCAGTACTTTTTTGGCTATATCTACATAAGTTGCATTTCAGTTAGAATGTTACTCAATTTTCTACTCTTTGGTGGTAAAAGCAAAATAATTCCATTTCTTGGAAATGAAAGCTTCAATCCAAATTGCAGGGTAGATGAAATTGCATTAAAGATGGCTATGAAACTGTTAGAATCTACATGATTTATATTATATTACCTCTCCTGAAGCAGAATTTGAATCAAATGTAAAATTACTAGAACAGTCAATCCAAGTGGTTTCTGTATCACTCACCCATCAGTCTCACATGGGCTTTAAACTGTTAAAGAATGCCATGCAAGCAACCGTGAAACTCCTGACTGACACAGGTAGTCTACCCCTCTCATCAAGTTCATGTCATATTAAGTAATTAGGGTTTGACAGATATGAGTGATTGTGGGAAATGGTGTTCCCCCAAGGAAAAGTAGTAGATTCATCAACTACATGCGTTTAACTCCAACCCAGCTTGCTGTGGCAGTAGAATAGCGCTCTGGCTGATACAGGTTATAGATTGTGCTTATAAAGTCATTGCGATATTTCAAGAACTAAAGTTCTATCTCTTAGAATGTAATGGGACAGTTATATTTACCTATATAAGACTTCCCAGTGTGTAACAGCTGCCCGGAAGCATGACAACAACAACTGTGAGGCTCCTGATAGATGTATGCCAAAAAGACAAACAAAACACATAAAAAACATTCTGCAGTGGCCACAGACATCTAGGACACCTGGGGAAACCGAAGGTGATGGTTGTTTTAAGTTTGGAAGGGGTAGCGTTCATTCTTGTATCCAAAATTTTACCTTCTTTTCATTATGAACTGTTCTGGGTAGAAAAAAATAGAATGTAAAATGTATATAGGCTTTAAACCTCCTAAAAGATGAAATTGTACCCGTTCTTTATTTTTGAAGTTAGTTTTGTGTAACTTCTTTTGTCCTATTTACGCAAAGTCCAGAGGCAAGGAAATCTTTCCATTTTTACTGGAAACTGTGAAACTTATTTTATACTTTTCATTTAGGCCTGCTAAGAAGATTTTCTCAGTAAAGCTAATTAACTACTTAGCAACCTTTTTGTTATTTGGAGAGCTTCCATGTTATTTGTAATGGCAACTGCTATAAGACAGTCTCTATCAGTAAATGACTACAAATAAAGCAAAAAACAGTTGCCTCATAAGGGGACAGCCACTCACTTTTCAGTATCTACTAGCATTGTCTTAGCTCTGCTATTAATATATTTAAATTTTTTCTTGCAAAAGAGAGTTATAAGTAGCTTTCTATAGATATCTATAAATTTGCTCTGAATGTGCTTATGATTAATGTCGGAAAGAAATTGTGTATTTATTATAAAACGTAAGCAGCAGTTATTAAAATTGAGGGCAAAGTGGTAGTTTCCAAACTCACAGATTTCAGAATTACCTGAGGGGAACTTTGAGAAACAGCTTTTCTGTATCATGCCCCAGACATGTTGAATCAGAATCTCTAGGCCTATAGCATAGGAATCTCAAAAACCAAAACCAAATACAAATAAAAAATCCTTCCCTATTTAGAGAGCCATTGTTTTAAAGTGAATGGTGATAATCAAATTTGCTAAAATAGCAAAGAGATCTGTAAGGTTTTCATTTTCACCTGTTAAAAGGTCAAACTTCTAGACTTAAACTGAATATCAGGCCTGACGCAATGAGAAGATAAAGCAGCGAATTAGAAATGAAAAACAATGATTACAGAATAGTTAACTGAAGGATTTGAACCATCAATGCACAAGGCCTCTAAAAGACATATTTTATATAATATGCAATTATTTTTATGAGGAAAATACAAAGTTGTTTGTCACAATAATTCTATGCATGTGGTGATTTGCTGTTTCTATAAACTTTGATATATGGTGTTTCTCTTGGTCTTCAAGACAGTGACAGACAGACAGGGAAGGTTTGGGTATCCTCATTTTGAGACTCAGCATTCCTCCCAAGGTTGCAGAGAACTGGAGCAAAGGCACAAAAATACTGTTGAGCTAATCCATCAACTGCCAAATTTGAGAGGCAGAACTAAGTTAGGAGATTGTCTTATCAGTGGTATCTCATATTTTTTAAGGTGACAGGGAACTATATAATGCATTTATTGTAAAGGCTTAAAGTAAAGCTTTGCAAATTAGAGGGGAACTTTTATATCTAGAAAATATTTTGAGGTTAAACCCTCATTTTTCAAAGGATTACTTAAGATAACAGTGCCATATAAATTTGTAGGTTGGGAGGGATGTTAAAGGGCATGTAGTCTAGTTCCTCATTTTATAGATGAAAACGTGAAGGCTGATAGAGTTGGGTGGTTTGCCTAGTGATTCAACCAATATTTTGGAAAAAAAGGAACTTTCCTAACTTATTTTTTCATAAATTATGGATTTATTAAAGAGAGTTTATGTTCAATTCGCTAATGTTAACTTCAAATTTCACTTTTCCTGCAATAATGAAACAATAATGCTTCTTTTGAATCAAAGTAATTTCTTTCTTTCCTAAATAAGTCATTGTAAAACTGAGATGAAGTTGATGGAAATCGATAAAGGGAAATACACTGACATAGCATCCGCAGGCCTGCAGGGGGAGCGCTCATGCCCACCACTCCTCAATTGCAGACTCTAAAGGAAGGAAGAGAAGGATACCTTGCAACTCACGTTAATTTCGCTACTTTGCCACCCAGTAGGACGAGGGGAGAGTTTCTGCCTGGGATTCCCAGTTTCCTCCAATAGACTTCTTGCTTAGAACAGTCCCCAATTCTCCTGCTTTCTCCTATAAAAGAGAGTGTCTCTCCTTTATTCTCTAGATAGTCTGTGGTTTTGCTGTAAACTGTTTGTCCTGAACTGCAATTCTGTGCTGGTCCGGAATAAACCCACTTTGCCGGTAAAATAACTAATAGTTTTATCTTTAAGGTTAATAACTTATAATGGATTCCAACCCACCCCCATTAAAAGTTGTGCTCTCTTTATTTGAGCACTAATAATGGTGTTTTCAAAGGGGCAGCAAAAGTGAAGTCATTTCTTTTAGTTTCTTTACAAAATGTAACTATTTTTTCTTTGATATCATGCTTAAGGACAGAAAATTGCATAAAACAGTATTTTGAGGGAACTTTCTCCTGTTTGATTTTAAATCATTGTGCTACCTGCAAAGTTGTAATGTTTAAATTCACAAGTTATTACATTAATCAGGATCTGATTAATGAATTGTGAATATAAATATGTATTAAAAAATAAATGGATTCTATGTGATTTTTATAACCTGAGAAGTTCATAAATGTGGTGACATTTTAAAGGAAGGTATAGCAAAAATGTTCTACTCTCTAATCAAAATACTGTCTTCATATTTATAGATCATCATTTCCTAGCACTGTGAAATTCTTATGTGAAGATGTTTAAATGAAAATATACCATAATAGTTTATAAAATATGTTCAGTATAGCAATAATCTGAAAAGAGGAAAATTTTTTCATCCCTGACTCAACTAGGTCCAATAAGACTGGATAAAATGTTTGTTATGGTCTAATGGGAAATAAGCTTTTTCCCTCTTATCAGGATTTTCTGTGAGTCTCCCCTTCCACTGAGTGAAGGAAAAAGTGTATAATCCTTGAAACTGTAACTAAAAGTAGTAGCAGTTCTAGGGTAACATTAACACTACTGAAGGTAAAGGAGAAGGATGGAGAAAAGCTGTGACATTAGGTTGCCCCTGAATCAAATCAACTCCAAAGGTTGGTCTCTTTTGGCTTCTACTTATTAAAGCCAATTAATGCTATTTTTAAAAAGCCACTTTCAGCTGAATTTTCTTGAGCTTATAAATGAATGCCTCTTAACTGATAGATTATCTTAAAATCCAAAAATATACTATGGATGCTGCATTTTTCTGTGGGTTTTTATCCAATGATGTAAATGTTGTAAAACCTGAGGCTATATAAGTGTATCCATGTATGAATCAAGCAAATAAACTCCAGGTATGCAGTCTCAACAGGATTATTATAAAATTCCCCTAGGAGTATCATGAGGAATAAATATTAATGCCTTTTAATTGCTTTATAGTTGACATTATTGACATTCAGCATCATGACCAGTTTTAAAGATGAGAGCAGATAAATATCACTCAAGAGAATAAATTCATATCCTTATCTACTCCAAGGTAAATTTCTAAAAATTGCATTTGTGTTCTAGTTACTTTCTCAGGGAATGAACCTTTTCTTTGGGAATGTAGTAGTAGGGAAAGATTTTTCAAACTTTATTTCTTTGTAGAAAACTTGCCTACCCATAAATGACCTTTATAGGATAGTTGGAAAAAGTTAATAGAAGAGAGTCTAGATTACTGGCACAAAGCCATCCTTTTTTTGAGTTATATCTTTAGAAATCAGCACATTTGTCTGCTTAACAGTTTCTAAAAGGAATTTATTGGACAGTATGCTGCTTAAAACATATAGCTTTTCTGAGACTTCAATTCCACCTCACTGCCTAGTTGGTAACCACTCTTTTCACTGAAATGTGAGTGGTTTATATGTTATGAACTTTGGGTCTACTCTTAGGATATAGCAGTAAGTAGAACCAGCCATCTGTGGGAAACAGATCCTTATTTTTTTTCTCATTTCTCTTGATGTATAGATATTAATATGAACCCTAAAAGCTTCTAATATGCAATTTTTAGTTCTTTCAGGCTACTTCCTCTTTGCTAAACTCTATCTTCAGCCCCCAACCCTTCTCAGCTATTCCTTGGCAGTGACCCATCCAGTTTTGACCCATTATTGAGACTAAGCTGTGCCTACCCTGGAGTTTCGGCACATTTTACTATACCTGGAAAACTAGTGATGGTTGTAGGGATTTCAAAGTAGTTATTTATATGATCTATTGAGCAGACTTCTGGAAGGTGTGGGCACAGGGGCACACTTGCTGAGGGAAGAAAGAATTGAAACAGAAGTTTGATTCAAGGCTAATGGATGAAATCCCACCAGTGGTGTTAACTATGAGCATAGAATAAAATCTCTTTCTCAAATAGCCTCTGATCATGGATCATGAATTTATGTTTAAACTGTGGGATGAAGGACTGTAGAAAGACAGCAGGAACATCAAATGTCCTATATTTGTATTTCCTTGGGAGAAATCAACAGCATTGGTGCCTATGGCTTCTTTTCTAAAAGGGAGCTGTGCTAGACCTTTGCCAATAATTAGAAGAATGTTTGGGCTTCATAAATAAAAGTCAATAGTACTCTTAATATTGAGACAAGCAGACATTGGACATTGGCAATCTTGGTGCACACATTAGCAGGCAATGGTGGTATTTCTGGTAGATACCATCAAGGGCATTTCAGAAGCATTGAAAACCTAAACTATAATTTAATACAGGTATACAGAAGGAAGGGAGGAAATGGTAGGGTTCATTTTGTGCTTGTGAGGATCATGTTTTGGTAAATACATGAAATATTCCCTAGGGATTCTGCAGAGGGTAAAGAGAAATAATATTTATAAATAATATATGTAGAATGACTAACATGTACTAGGCACTAGCCTAAGTTCTTAGCATTAATCTTTCAGAAACCTATGAAGTAGGTTCCAAGATCATTTTCCCATTTTACCAATGAGAATGATATTTAGTACCTTGGAGAAGGTCATGTGTCACAGCTGAGATTACAAGCCAAGCAGTTTGACTCTATATTTTTAGACTTGTGTCTTTTAAAATCACTAGAATTCCTGTACTTTGTGGAAGTACTACTGTGATACTGGGTTTTCCTTCAAGGCAAATGTGGATTTTGAAATTCAGGTTTATTTAATGTGTGTACAATACACGTCTGAGGAATTAAAGCAATGAATATATTTTTAGCCTGTGGGTAAGGTACTATTTTAACTTGTTTCCTCTGGTGATATTGTCGCTCCATCATAGAGAGCAGAGTGTAACTTCATTCCTTCCCTGCAGTTTGAAGAGTTCATTTATTCGTTTATCATTTCAAATCAGTTGTTTTAACTGTCTGTCTACCATATGCCAGACATTGTAGTAGGTACAAGACACAATGACCATCAAAAGAAGGGTAGAAGTTCTGGAAAATACTAACAGGTAACTAGCAGCTAAAGAGTTGTGAACAATGGTTAACTGATTCATTAGCAATTTCAAAGAGTAGTGTTTTGAGGTGTTAAAATATTCCTGGCTCACAGCTAAAGACCTAGCAGAGGGTGACTTCAAAACTAATTAACATTTACTACAGGATCTGATGAACTTCTATCTCTTTTCTAATTATATCTCTATTCTGTGTATCTGTGGTCTTATCTTCCTGTACACGTCCCTCATACTGCTTTCCTTTCCCACTCCTTTTCTCCCCGAAATTTAATTAAATATAATGTAGCTAAATTAAATATCCTTATTATTTATTTCTTTTTCCCATTGTCCCAGAAGGCTGATATAGATATAGAATTGTTTTTATTTTAACTTTGGGGGACACATAAGTCCTTCTGGAGAGAAGAGATCTTATCTTCAGCAGAAGGTGTACTGATAAACAGCTCTCCATCCAGCTGGCAGATGGAATGGGAAAAGAAGCAGGGGCATTGATGATCCCCCCAAACTAGTCAATGTCTCCATAAGTGAAAGAGACGATTTTAAACATGCCAGTTCCAGAGAAAACGGAAGCCAAATATCCACACACTGCCCATCAGTGAAAAGTTCTTAATTCATTATACTTAACTATTCTTTTCCTTTTTTTTTTCCTAGTAAAGAGAAAAGACCAATTGTAAACTCTCCCAATGAGGGGAAGGAGGAAATTTTAATTTTAAGCTAATGTTAAAGTTTTGACTACTACACAGGACATGATATTTTAATGACTAAATTGAGCCTGAACTATGAAATTTAAAATGCCTTCATAGCATGTTCTATTGTCTAAAAGTGATCAGAAATTTGTGAGGTTTGCCTGAGTGTTCATGGTAGGGCAGGATATGAGCTAGCCTAAAAGACCAGATGAAAGGGGCAGGAAGAGAAACATAATGAAAAACTGGTTTTAGGATTTTACTCCATGCATTAAAAGTTATGTTTGCACATGTATGAAAATATCTCCAGGGTGTATCTTGGGAGTAGATTTATTAATCTGAAGGTTTTTGAGAATCATTTTTTGGCCCCTTATTAAAGTCCACTCTGTAAAACTCCTATGTGCCCTTGAAAAGAGCGTGTCTTGTGCAGTTGTTGGGTAGAGTATTCTATAAACATTAATTAGACCAAGGCAATTGGTAGTATTTATATTGTCTAAATAGTCTGTGATTTTTAAAAATCCTATGTTAATAATAGGTTAACTAGGTTTTGCTTACAATTTCAAGAGGTGGTTAATAGTCTCATTCAAACACACGCCTGAATTGTGCCTAGTAGCTGATGTACCACCTGTGGTACCAACTAGCCAACTGTTCTATAGATGAGTTGCTGTCCAATAGCTGTTGTGTAGATCCGGGTGCTAAGAGGGTGTCCTGACTGTCCAGGTTTCTTTCCCTAAGGAGGCAGGTGGGTCCTACACTGTGCTTGGTCATGCTGTGAATAAATGTTTATCCATTAATGTTTCCTGGATCAGAGGCTCTTCATAATGGCCTCAGAAGATCGTGTCTGGAGGATCCCCTGCTGAGAGTACAAGTCACTGGATGCAGAGCAAGTTCCTAGTTTGCCCTCAGGAAGTGGCAAAGTAGAACAGTGAAGCACAGTTGTATGAGGGTTGGAGCCAGTCAGCAGACTTGTATGACTGCTGTCTTGCCTGCATCATCACTTGTGCTGGAAGCAGATTTTATTTACTCTGTAACCCCTGATTAATGAGAAAAAATGTACCATATTTTGCCTAATGGTCTGTCACTTTATTAATCTGATTTAGAAGTTTTCTTTACTTCTGTGAGTGCATATGGGGAGGACAGTTGGGGGTAGAGAAATGCAGACAAATGTTCAGTCTTCCATTGCAAACCAGATGCTGCCTGACTGGAAGTAAGAAATATATAAATTGTCTGGGTAATCACTGCCGAGAATCTAATGTCCACTAGTGAAAAGCAAATTGGTACATTGTGTCAGTACTGACACTTTTCGTTTTCAACCTTAACTTTTGTTTACCCATCTCAGGGATTTTCAATATATTCTTCCACAAGACGAAATTGTCACTGGTAAACCCGAGCAGTTTCACAAAATTCCCAGTAAGAAAAAAAAAGGTAATTTATAATCAGTCAAGACTGTATGATTGAGGATCTCTGAGAGATTTCTAGATAATGGATGATGATAGAACATGATTATTTTCTTAACACTTAGCCACTTTAAATAGAAGTTCCTCTAAAATATATGGTGCAATTTCCTGTAACCTTAATAAAAATATGTTGAATATAATAGAACATAATAATGGGGAGAAGGAATTAATTATAATTAATACTTATAAAGAAATTAATACATTTTTAACTTCAAGGCAGAGAACACAGTCTGCACCAGGCCCTGTGTTCCAAGCTGTTGATTCATTCCTTACAGAAATCTTGTAGGATGAGAAGTATTAGCCCAATTGAGATAAAATGAAACAGTTTCAGATGAACACTTGGTCTAGGACACTCAGCCGATACAGAAAATACAAAGTCAAAAATGCAAATTCAACTCTGCAATTCCAAAGATTATAATAACTCTTCCTTACAACATATAACCTTCTTGCCTTTCCTCCGTAGGTACAGAGACATTAGTAATATATCAGGTATTCTATTGGATTTGTATACAGTGCTACATTTAATTGTATTTAAATGTAATGAGATCAATATAAAGTAAAATTCTTGAAATTCAAATAATTTTTCTCAAAAAGAAATGTTCTTCCTAAGAGGTGTCTGTAATATAATATAAAATATAATAAAAACTATTAAAAAACCCCTGCAATTGCCTCCCTATTACTTCCAAATTTGTTTCATATTTTTACATTCTCTCATTTTATAACATTCTGAAATCATAATTCTCATAGTTATTTAGTAATGAAATTAGTTCTGCTTTTAACAGAGTCAGTGCTCATCACTGGTCATTCAGGTAATTCCTAAACATTCATTTTAATTGGCTGAATTCCATTTTTTAATTCAACTTTAAATTTTGAGATAATTGTAGATTCACATGCAGTTTTAAGGAATAATGAAGAGTGATCCCATGTACCCTTTACCCAATTCTCCCAATGGTGACATCTAACAGGCTGCAGTATAATATCACAACCAGGGTATTGACTTTGGTAAGAGTCAAAATTAAACAGTTCCCATTACAAGCATGCCTCATGTTGCCCTTTTATAGCCACAACCCCACCCTCTCCTTAACTTCTTTGGCAACCATAATATACTCTCCATTTCTATAATGATATTTTTTCAAGAATACAAGAAACATCAAATATTCCTCCTCCTAACTTCCTTATAGGTTCTTTAGATTACAGGATAATGAGAGAGGAAAGCAGAGCTCAACTGGTAATGGATTGCAAAAAAGATTCTTATTTGAATTGCAAAAAACATTTTTAGTTGAAGGTTTTATTGAGATATTTGTAGTCTGACATACAGTTGTAAAAATAATACAGAGAAATCTCTTGTACACTTTGCTTAGTTCCTGTTAAAGGGCACATTTTATAGAATTATAGTATAATATAACCAGAATATTCACATTGATAAAAGTCACCAGTATTATTCAGATTGCCCCAATTTTTCCTGTTCACACATATTTGTATGGACGTGTGTATTAAGTTCTACACAATATCACCCTAATGCTAGAGGCTCGTTCAGCTTTTGAATAAGTAGGTGTGTCTTTTGCAAGTTTGGGAAGTTTTCAGCAATTACTTCTTTGAATACTTTTTATGCTCTGTTCTCTTTCCGCCCCTGCTAAGACTCTGATAACATGAACTGTAAATCTTCTGTCATTGTTCCACTGTTCCCTTAGCCTGTTATTTCTTGTTAGTCTGTTTTCTGTCAGTTGTTTAAATTGGGAAATTTTTATTGTTCTTTATTCTAGTTAATTGATTTATTCTTTGTCTTTCCATTCTGGTATTTAGTCCATCTATTACGTTTTTTTTACCAGGTATTTTAAGGTCTAAAATTCCCATTTGATTCTTATGTAGGCCTTGTATATACTTCCTGGAACTTACTGTTTCTTTGCTAAGAATGTCTAGTTTTTCATTTGTTTCAAGCATGTTTGTATCTGCTTGCTGAAGCTCTTGATGATGGCTGCTTTAAAATGTTTGTCAGATAATTTTAAGATCTCTCTCATCTTAATGGTAGTATCTATTGATTTTTTTTCATTCAGTTTAAGATTTTTTTCCAGATCATGGTATGATAACTCATTTTTTTTTAAATCAAAACATGGGCATCTGGGGTCGTATATTATGAAACTCTGTCTTATTTCAACCTTGTATTCTGGCTGGCTTCCTTTGAAATTGCTCTTGCAGGGGAAGGGTGGGCTCTCACTCCCAGGGTTTTGTAGAAATCCAGATCTCCAATTTGGCTTCCATTGACACAAAAAGAGGTGTTTCTTGCTGTTTGGTGTAGGCAGGGGTTCTGGCTTCCCACTAAGCCCACTAATACCTCCATGGCTGTCTAGTTGCTACTGTCCCCATGTTCCCTATGGACACAGTGGGGCCAGGGTATCTTTACTGTTGAATACTGATGAAATTCCTTTATCTCCACCAGGCCTCCTCTGACACTGTCACTGTGTAGAAGCCCTGTTACTGTCTTCTAATTGTTTTCTAGTGTAAAGTGTTAATGCCCAAAATATATATTTTTTTCAATCCTAGAATTTTACAGGAACAAATCTCTGAGACACTCATTCTGAGAGATTTCCCCCAGGTACATAATGTGAAATTCCAATTTGTAATTTCCAGGAATGTTTCGGGGGGAGATTAGAATGGTGTGATTTTTAATATTTGTTCTGTTTATTGTTATTTTTCCCCTTACTGGTACTTAATGGTACTACTTTCATATATGTATGTCTATCTTCTATATTGTCACTTTTTCTAATATCCTTTGAATCTGTTTCCTCATTTCTTTTTTTAAGACAATTTTTTAGTGAAATTTTAGATTCACAGCAAAATTGAGAGGAAGGTACTGATATTTCCCATATATCCCTGCCCCCACATATACCTAGCCTCCCCTCATCAACAACCCTCATCCTAGAGCAGTACATTTGTTAAAACTGATGAAACTACAGTGACAGATCCTAATCACCCAAAGTCCGTAGTTTATATTAGGATTCACTCTTGGTGGTGCATTTTTGTGTTTGGACACATGTGTAATGACACGAATCCATCATTATGTTATCATACACAGTAGCTTTACTGCCCTAAAAAGCCACTGCACTCATCCTATTCATCCCTCCCCTGTGATCCCCAGCAACCAACTTTTTTATTGTGTCCATGTGTTGCCTTGTCCAGAATGTCATATAGTTGGAAACATGTAACATGTGGCTTATTCAGATTGGCTTCTTTTGTTTACAAATATGCATTTAAGGTTCCTCCACATCTCCTCATGCCTTGATAGCTCATTTCTATTTTTAGCACTGAATAATATTCCATTGTATGGATGTTTTATTTAGCCACATTTTATTTATCCATTCACCTACCAAAGAACATTTTGGTTGCCCAAGTTTTAGCAATTATGAGTACATTTGCAATTAATATACATGTGTGAATTTTTATGTGGATGTAAGCTTTAAACTCCTTTGGGTAAATACCAAGGAAGATGATTGCTGGACCATGTGGTAAGAGTGTGTTTCGTTTTGAAAGAAACTCCCAAACTTTCTTCTCATTTTGTATTCCTACCATCAATAAATGAAAGTTCCTGTTGTTCTACATCCTCCCCAGCATTTGTTGCTGTCAGTGTTCTAAATTTGGCCATTCTAATAGGTGTGTGGTGGTATGTCATTGTCTTCACTGCTTCTAGCTTTTTAAATTTTCTTTTCTCTGTCTTCTATTTCCTTTACAGTCTGAAATATATACAGTGAAATATAATTGACATATAACAAATTCATTGTATTTTCTCTTGTGCTCTGTTTGGTTTTGTCCTCATGCTGATATGATTTTTACTTTTTTTTAAAAAGTAAAATAAACTTTTTATTGTAGAACAGTTTTAGACTTACAAAAAATTGTGAAGGTAGTACAGAGAGTTTCCATATGTCCCACACTTAGTTTTCCCTATTACTAGCATCTTACATTAGTATGGCATATTTGTTACAGTTAATGGACCAACATTGATACATTATTATTATTAACTCAAGCCCATACTTTGTTCTAGTGCCTTCTTTGTTTCAGGATTACCTCCAGGATTATATTTAATCATCTTGTTTCAGGTTCCTCTTGGCTGTGAGAGTTTCTCAGATTCCTTTTTTTTGGATGACCTTGGCAGTTTTGAGAAGTAATATCACGTATTTTGTAACATGTCCATCTTTTGGGATTTTTCTTATGTTTTTCTTATTATTAGACAGGATTTAAGTTTTAGGGGAGGGGAAGACTATAAAGGTTAAGTGCCATTTCTTCCCAGCAAACCATGAGTACATACACTAAGCATGACATCACCGTAGATGTTAACCACGATCACCTGGCTGAGATAGTGTTTCTAAGTTTTCTCAGGTGATATTACTTACTCTTCCCCCTACCCCTCCACCATTTCCTTACTGTACTCTTTTGGAAGGAAGTCACTATGCACAGCTCACACTTAAGGAATGGGGAGTTATGCTTAACCTCCTTTAGAGCAGCTTATCTGCATAAGTTATTTGGAATTTTGCTTAGGAGATTTGTCTGTTTGCCTCATTTATTTATTTATTAAATCACTCATTCATATCAGCATGGACTGATGAATATTTAGTTCATTCTTTATGTTATAAAAGCATTTATTATAGCTTCAATATTATTCATCACCAATTCATTTTTATTAATTTTATATTTCAGACTTATTTTTAATTTTTATCATTTATAATTTTTCAGTTTACTTACTGATTTATTCTTTTCTTTTAAATCTCTATAATTTTTCTTAATTTCTTTTATCTTAGTTTGAAATACTAAGTTATGATTTTTATCTGCTATTTGGGTGTTAATAGCATGCTTTTGTTTCTGTTTTGATCATAACAACTTTGTATGAGATTCTGCTGCAAAACTTTTCTGTTACACATTTATAATGTAAAATGCCATATTGTACTTTTAGGAAGGAAGGAGTGAGAAGGATATTTATTGTAGTTTCACCACCTGAGGGCCGCCTCCTCTGCTGTGATTTCATTGTTGATTGATCAACAGTATGGACTCAACTTTCTAAGAACTTCCTCCACAATTCCCCACCCAGTCTGGCCCTCCCTACCCCTTATCTGAACCTTCTTCCTTTGCCTCTGGTCACCCTGACCTGCTCAATCTGGATTCTATCCTAGCAATATTTTCTCAGTACAGAACCTGGACCTGAAAAGGACCTTTAGCTTGTTGGTTTCTAGATTTCATAGACCACACATTCCCAGATAACTTTACCACTTCCAGACACTTCCAAGGTTCCTTAAACTCTCACCCAAACTGGTGGTTACCGTGTGCCCTTCCAGCTTTTGCTGCTATTTTTTGGGATGGACTGAGAAGCTTCCAGTGAGTACATGATAATGGTTTGGGGTTTTCTGAAGGTCTGTCACAAGGTCCTTGACTTTTTCTTTACTTTCTTCTAGTACAGTTTTCTGTTGAGACAGTTTGCTGTTTCTAGTTTGCCTTCACCTACTTTTATTCTTTTTTATTGAATAAAATATAATTGACATATAACATTGTATAAGTTTAAGGTGTGAAACATGTTGATTTGATACATTTGTATATTGCAGTATGATCACCACCATAGCATTAGTTAACACTCTATCAAGTCACAAAATTAGTTGTTTGGGTGGGAACAATTAAGATGTAATCTTTTAGCAACTATGAAGTTTATATACAGTATCGTTGACTATAATCACATTGCTGAGCACTAGTTCTACAGGACTTATCTACTAGTTCCCGTATGAACCCCTAAGCAGCATATTTTGGGGTTCTTGAATTACCTTCTCACATTAATTACATTTCTGAAGGAATTTCAAAAGGATCAAGTACTGCATTTATGTCACAACCACCTTCCAATTATCCTACTTGTTCATATTAAAGTTACATTTTTCTCTTCTGTTTAACTCCCTACTGACTCTTCTGTTTAACTCTGCCCTGTGGTCAGCATAGTTTCATAGCATTTTAATTATTTTTAATTATAACCCTCATCATTTTTCCACCTATTGCATTATTGCCCCCTTCAATAAAACAGAGTTCTAGCATCTAGCCTAATATGATTTTTTAAAAAACCTATATAGAAATTGTTTCTTCCTTCAAATACACATGTATGTGTGAGGATAATAAAAAAGATGTGTGATATGCACCTTTAGCAATTTGAGGAAATATGCAAAGTAAATACAGAGGCAACAACATATTTAAGTATTTGTTTATTTGTGCTTTATAGTTTCCTCCAAAATGAATGTGAGGAGGCAGAATTACAACCATTTTAATTAGGCTGCACCTTTCATTGTTTTAGAATTTGTTAAGTCTCTGTGAATTGTGTTACATAAAAAGAGAAAGATGTATACAGCCCGTTTATGCTTAGCATGCTATTTACTTCCCTTCCTTTCTCTTTTTTTCTCCTTTCCTTTTCCCTTACTTCCCTTTGCCCTTTCTTACTGTTTCTTGTCATCCTTCTTTATTTCTTTTCTTGTTATAAAAGATTTGACTGATACATCATTAATGATGCTTCAAATCTAGTATAACATAAACTTTGGGGGAATAATAAATGCACTGGATGACAAAATAGGGCTCCAAATTATCCTGGTGGATTATATTTTTAAAAATTAAATTCAACAGTAATGGGCATGAGAAAGAAACTGGCCTGTGAAGTCAACTGCATAAAATTTAGGAACAGAGTAAAGGTTCTCAGCAAGAGCATTTTCGTAAGCAGTGACTACAATCTTAGTCAACGATATGCAATGACCACTAATATGCTAAAAACCCTGAGTCTACAATGATATATTAAGGGGAAAGACCCCCACACTTTTATTAAGAGTGAGACTGTTAATATTATTTTTAGGTGAAGGCATAATTTAAGTATTATGATCATTTTAAAATTCCACTTTAATAGGGTTTATTACCGCCAGATATGTTACAGTCAGACATTAGAATAGAGAAGGTACTCAAAACCTTTTGATGTGAATTAATATCCAGGATTAAAGTTTGAGGAATACAAGATATGAATATTTCTGTCAAATATTAATGGTGTCATCATGTAGCAAGTCCCTAGTGGAGGAATTACAAAGCATGGGTCAGCACGAGAAAGAGCTCAGGTAAATATATGAGACTTGTACAAAAACCAGACAAAAGGCAGTATGGGCTGTCTCAGGAAGTGGTGAGGTATCTAAACCACATTCAGGTGACCATTTGTAAAAATTCTGTAGAGTATTCTACAAACTCAGACATGATTGGAACACATACCTTTTAGAATCTCAAGTTATGAATGTCTGTCATTTTATGAAAAAAATTCATCTCACTCCAAAAGAAATACTAAGTATCATCTCTAACTTAAATTCAAATAAAACTTTTAAAAAGGAAATGATTTGTACCAAATTAAAATTCCAATTATAATTGTGAAAAGTTGAAAATATAATTTAACCCTTATTTGCATTGTACTCTAGTGAGGTCATTAAGGCCAAAATATAATTCTTGGAAATATGAAAACATGCTATACAGAGGTTGAAGTGTATGCTAATGACCTCTTATTATCTCGGGACCAGTATTCGTCAGTAAATAAATACTGAATTGTTCACTCTATTCACATTTAAGATAAGACTCATGATAATTGCTTCCCAATTGGAAATAAATTGACTGAAATAGCATCACAGTATTTCCTTTCTCTAAAACACAACAAAATGGTCAAAAGTAACTTATAAAACAGCAACAATAACCCCAAATACCCCAAAACAACAAAAAGAGGAGCATAATTTAATGTAATAAACTATAAAAATAATTGCTCTTGCCTAAAAACAAAATTAAGAAGCATATGAGACAGAAGGAACAGAGGTTGATTCCTGCCCCGCTTCCTTGCCGTAGCCACAATGGAAAATGGACAAAATCTTGGCGGTTGTCACTGAGAGAGAAAAACCAAGTAGATCTCCTTTATTGCTTTCTTTTCTGAAGGTGAAGTAAAGAAAATGGCTACTGGGTGAAAAGTGTGAAAGGAGAAATAAACAATGCAACGGAGGAACTTTGATGGAAAGAAAGCTTCCAAAGCCAGTGCTAAATTAGGAAGCAGGATAGTATCTCTTTCTGAGAATGGGGCTCCTCCTGCTAACTAATCGATGCTGGTAAGGGTATCTAATAGGACCCCAGATTTTCAAATCTCAATTCAGTGCTTTTTGCAACCTCAATTCAATGCTTTTTCTTCCCTTGCAATTCCCTCAAATTGTAGTAGTTTACAGAGCTGAAATCACCTAAGTCCTTCAAACTGTATTTTTGAAGAATAAACAAAATTCAGGTAAGAAGGAAGCTCACAAAATGCATAAGGACTGGTAGCTATGCATTATAAAAAACATAAAAGGAAAGCATAATTCAAAGAAAAAAGATAAAACTGCAAGATTATATAGAAGAAGGCAACTCAGTCTAGAGGAGAAATTTCCCCAAATCAGTTGATACAACTGAATGAAAACATAAAATCTGTCAAATAAAAGCTCAAAAATAAGATGGTAAAACACACATAGTTGTATGATGTGTGAGACAGAATAATGGTCTCTGAATGATATCTGTGTCTTAATTCCTGGGATTGGGGATGTTATTTTATATGCTGGAATTGATTTGTAGATATGATTAAAGTTAATGAGTTTGAGAAAGAATATTATCCTGGATTATTTGGGTGGCCCCAGTGTGATCACAAGGTCCCAAAGGAAAGAGGGAGGAAGGAGAATCAGTCAGAGAAAAGGAGAGACTTGAAGATGCTGTGAAGCTGGCTTTGAAGATGGAGAAACAGACCACAAGTGAAGGAATGTAGGTGGCCTCTAAATGTTGGAAAATGAAAGAAAACATTCTCCACTCTTGCCTCCAGAAGGAATGCAGACCTAAGGACCATTTCAAACTTTTGGTTTACAGAGCTGAAGAAAATTTACTTTTCTAAAGCTTAACAGCTTTGTGGTGATCTTTATAGATGAAATAGAAAATGAATGCAAATGACATGAGACAAAAACTGCACACCTAAGAAAACAGAGGACGGTAAACATTGTTAAATTTAACAAAAATTCAAGGAAATGAATGTTGCTGAAAGGTGATTTACTAAAAAAGAATGGGAGGTAAGAGATAATAAATATAAGAAAAGACCAAAAGTTTAATCAGATTAAAAGATAGACAAGGCAAGGAGAAGCCAACATAGGGATAAGTGGTTTTCCTGATGAAAATACTCCACAAATATTTTCAAAATTCTGAAAGTATGATATAATTTTCATTCTAAGGTCAAGGGCATAGGTAAACATTCTCAGACACAGAACATAAGCTCTTTGGAAGAGTAATTACATTAAAATTAAATTCATGATTCTACTTTCAGGAAAATAAAGATGTACTTCTGTGTATTCCTTCTGCTAAGTACAACTAAAATCCCTGAATATTATATAAAGCAAGCACAAGGACCTTTGAAAGGTGGAGAGAACAAGGCAGACTGGCCAGGACCTCAGGATCCAAAGAGCAACATGATGGTGAGTTTTTAGGGTTTTCTTTTTACCTAAGATATTCCTGACTTGGAACTGAAGAAACCAGCAACTTAGAAATGCCAGCAGAAGCATACAAGAAAAGCCCCAACAAATGCCTGCTTTCCCTAGCAAACAGATTAGGAAGGAGACAGTTTAGCAAGACAGAAAATTTTTAAACAATTGCTCTACTCTAGCCAAACACCACAGAAAAAAATTGTGACCCCCACGCCCACACATCCCCAGCAGACAAGACCAGTGTGAAGTGCAGATTTTAACCATTGTTTTGCCGAACTAGGCACCTCAACCCCCACAAACCTACCAGTTGGTGTCAGAGAGGGCCAAGTGCAGAGCCAGGATTTCATTCCTCTCAGTAGTAAGGAAGCACCCCCTCGGCCCCTGATGACAGTGGAAACCATGTGGAGAGCCTGGAACACCAGAAAACAATAAGTCTTATTTAAGATGTTCAAAGAAATAAAATATCATTCAAAGATTTTATATCCAACAAATCTAATTTGCAAATATAAGGGCAACAGACAAACTATGATGCACACAAAAGAAGTCAGGTATTATTTTTTCCATTAAAGTTTACCTATTAAACTTGGATTTAATAGAGAATGCCCTTGAGATAATAAAAATCACTTTTTAAAAAAGCATTGAAATGAGGACTAAAAGTGGCCATTAAATACATATTTACCCACAGAAATAAAATTTACTGATGGTGATAAAAGAGTATGGGATGTGATGTCAGTAGTTAGGTGGTAAATATTGATATCTGGTTTTCTGGAAGGAAAAAGCTCTGATATGTGTTTGCTGATTTCTGTGGTGTGAAAACTTTCATTTTAACCAATTTCAAGCTACCAAGTTAAAGAGGCTCCTACTGGTAAAAGATGGGGTAATTTGAGCATTTGAGAAATAATAGCTCTCAGTATTATTCTCAGTATACTATAGATATATATATATAAATAATATATCTCAGTAACCAAAACACATCTAATGTGTTTAAATCCATTAGTTCATTACAATACTAAAAAAAAAAAAAAAAGAGAGAACCTCCTCTCTCCCCACCACTTAATTGATCACTATTAGTAATGAACTCATTTTGAAAATTTGTTAAAAAAAGAAACTAGCATTTACTCTGCCTTTCCTATAAAATCAGTACCTCCAGGAAACAAAATATTAGATGAGGAGAGGTGGATACTTATAAAAATATCCCAGTTTATACATGAAAAAGGAATACTCTAATTAAAGTATAAACATGTTGCAACCCTTAATGAAATAGGGACCTAAACACTGACTGCTAATGGCTAACAACGTCACACAAAAAAGGTTGATATTGGGTGCCTTCTAAAGAAAGTACAATGTGCTTCCTGTGAAATAGCCCTACAAATGCTAGATCGAACTATCAATTTGTACTTTAGGAGAAATGAACAAGTTAAATAATACCACCGGAATGCAAGTAGCACATCCAGACTAGGGGAAACACCTTGGGCAAAAAACAAACTAAAATAAAACAAAACCCTAATTTCTTCAAAATAAATTGCAATAAGAAAAGAAAAAAAGAAAAATAACTATAAATTACAAGAAGACTAAAGAGACAAATTAATTAAAATGCATAACTTGTTTGTATCTCAAATTCATCAACTATTCTGTAAAAATTAAAAGAGCAATTGTAGCATGATCAATAAAATATGTATATTATATACATATTGGTAATATTAGAAATTATTTTTTATTTTTTGGGAGGGTGTGATGAAGATATTTCAGTTATGTTTTGAAAGGTAGCTATTTTTTTTTACACACATAAACTGTTTATAGATGAAATAATGTCGGAGATTTGCTTCAGAATAATTGGATGGTGAGTGAATATATGAGGTTATGGAGAAATAAGATGGGTCATGCTTTCTAATTGTGGAAGCTAGGTGTTAGGTACACGGGGGTTCAAAAACACTATTTTATATACTATTGTGTAAGTTTGCAATATTCTATAATAAAACTTTTGAAAGGCCTTCTGGTTACAAAGTATAAAATGCTAGAACATCAAGTTACATAAGGTATTGTTTATATCTAATAATTCTGAAGAAAATTGAAGCTAAGTGTTTTGTTGACATTAGGCTATATGCTTGCATGACCTCTCAAAGTTCTTTCTATTCTTGGCTGTACTTCATTTCTTTAGAAAGCAACATTATATTTGTTTCCTGTTCTACAATGCTTTTCAAGATTTTAGTGCCAAGGAACATTTTATTATGGTGACTGTTTTTAGTGTGTCTATTTTCAGTATATCACTGCTCTAGAGATAACTACACTTAAGACCCATTTTAGGTCACTGAATATATTACCTTTCTATCCTCTAATGGCTAGAGATCAATATTAATGCAGTAGAAGAAAAATCTTAGATCATTCTAGCTCCAGATATTAATAAGGAGAGTTACTGAACTCATAATACTATTTGGTAGTCACTTTTGCTTTTCAATGTGGCAAACCTGTTACAGTATTGAAAATAAATAATTCATTACGTCAAGGCTGTATGTGCCCATGTCATTGATTTCACAGCATTATTCTAAAATGCATATTTTTCAAAGTAAGAAATTTTATTTATTTCTTACATGTTTCTTAAGGAAGAAATACTTCAATTTCTTTGGCTTTTTAAAGAAAAGTTTTATAAATATTGAAAAAATGTGTATGTAAGGCAAAAGAAAATAAAGAAACATCTATCTACTAATTTAAGATTGAATGTTACCAGTTCATTTGAAGCCCCCTGAGTAATCTTTGCCTAAGCCTGTTACTTTCTCTACCCTTGCAGAGGTAACCACTATCCTGAATCTGCATTTATTTACTTTTTTGTTTGTTTGTTTAGTATGATAGGCCCTCATCAATACTGTTTAGTTCTTCAGGTTTTTAAACATATATTAATAGAATTTCATTGTATATATTCTTCTGTGATTTCTCTTTTCTCAAATATTGTTTCCAAGATTCACCTTGTTGATGAAATTTACTGAAGTTGATTCACTGCCATGTCATAAAGTATTCTATTTATAAATGTACTCCATTTTACTTATCCACTGTTTTGCCAGTAGAAATTTGATGTTTCTAGTTTCTCTTATAAATATTTTTGTAAGCATTCTTGATTTACATGTGTGACAGTTGATTTATCCAGTTATATGTTTGATATATTTGTACAGTAGCTTCCTCAGGACATATGCTCAGATGTGGAATGATTGGAACAAGTCCATTTTCAGCTTTACTAGAAAGTGAAGAACTGTTTGCCCAAGTGGTATTAAATGACTTACACTTTCATCAGCAATACAGAATAGTTCCATATCCTGCCAGATTATCTACATAGTAGTCAAATCTATGCCAGTCTGGTAGATGTAAAACAGTATGCCATTGTGATTTTAATTTGTAGTTCCCTAATTAGTAATGTCAGCCCTTAATGATATTTGCATATTTGTGTTTATATGGACTTGTCTATATTTTCCCAACTTGGTTATTTATCTTTTGCTTATTGATTTCTTAAGAGGATTTTTATGTTCTGTGTACTATTTTATACTCAGTTAATGTTTTGAAAATATTTTATCTTAATTCATGACTTGTGTGTAGGGTTTTTCAATATTCCATTTTCAACAATGGATAGAACTTTCAGACAGAAAATCAATAAGGAAACATTGAACTTAAACGATACATTAGACCAGATAGACCTAACACACTTATGCAGAACATTCCAACCAAAGCAGTGGAATATTCATTCTTCTCAGGTGCACATGGGACATTATCTAAACTGGATCATGTTAGGCCACAAACCAGTCTCAGTCTAAAGCAAATATAATTGCTGGCATTTTGATCAGAATTTTATTGAATTTATTGAAGAGTATAGAGGGTATTAGCATCTAAACAATATTAACACTTCCATGAACATAGTAGATTTTTCCATTTATTCAACTGTTTTTAAATGCTTTTTAATACAGTTTCTTTTCCTCAAATGTTACGCATTTCTTTCATCATGTTTTTTCCTGGATACTTACAATTTCATTGTAAATATAGATGGCCTCTTACATTTTTATTACGTGTGCTATATATTCACTGCAGTGCATAGAAATGCAACTCATTTAAAATAGTTTTGGAAAATAGAAACCTGATGAATTAACTTGAGTCCTAATTCTTATCTATATTTTCTATGTAGGCAGTAATTTTCTCTTCAAATACTGATTTTTTTTTCTCTATTTCTAGTCCTTAGACCTTTCATTTTCTTTCCTTATCTTTCTTCCCTTGCCAGGACTTTCAGCACAATGTTGAAAAGTAGCAGTTAAAGCAAGTATCTTCACCTTACTTCTGTTCTTAAAGCATATTTTGTTTTCTAAAATCTTGTTTGCAGTTTCTTCATCTGCAGTCTTAAACATACATTTTGATAATACATTGGACTTTTTTTTTCCTTCTGCTTTTTTTAAGGTTAGTATAGCAGCATCATACAATATATTGGAGATTTTTCCTTCTTTACTATATTCTGGGAAAATGTTATATAAGGTTGGATTTATCTGTTCTTAGAATTCATAGGTAAATCTGTCTGTTTTTGGCATTTGTTTATAAGAAGACTTTAATTATTTAACAATTATTTTAGTAGTCAAACCATTCAACTTACCTATTACTTCTTAATACATGGTATATTTGTTTTAAATGTGAGCTAGAGTCCAGAGTCAATGTTTGACTTATACATACAGTACTAGTGTTCTTGTTTTTTTCTTGGTACTGAATGAAGTTCCTGCATTTCATATTTCTTCACATTTAACTTGCTAATGAAGTGTTCTAATTGTAATGTGTGTCTCTCCATATATATTTCTTTTTGTCTCTCCCATGAGACATCATGCAATCAAAATTCATACTAGATTACATGAAACACTTCACAGAAGAACGTAATTAGAAATAAAAACATGCTTCCTACAAAACATGTATAAAATCAGTGAGCTGGATGCTCTTTTTGCTGCTGCTGAAAGGTTCATGATATTAAGCAACACTAATACTTAAGAGGAAGATTAGAGAGCTTAGAATATGTAACTTCGACTAGGAAGATCTATAAATTGAAGCAGCTGAAGGGAAAAACTGCCTAGTTATCCTCCCCTGGAAGATACAGCACACTAGACAGATTGTCCTGGTGCCCTTTCCACATCAGCACACAGAGACCTGATGTCCAGCTGGTGGCACCTGCTTTCTTACTTCTAAAGCTAAAGGCCTCCTCTGGTGATTAGAGCCTTCTTAGCCCACCTGGCAGACTGGCCGTGTCAGGAGATTAATGCCTCTTCTCCTTCCTGGGATCCTCAGCTAATGGTAGTTGCGTATAAATATCCCACTTCTCTCTCTTCCCTGATGGGATAACTGAAGTGAATGTTGTATAGTGGTTCCCAGGACTCCCCAGTTGTTGGAGGTCATCCAGAGGACATGACTACCAGGTGACCTGTGAGCTGGCCCTGGGCAACCAGAGGCTCCTCACCTCCACTCCTTGGAATGTACACTCTCCCCACCCTTCTCACAGTGAGAGCTGTTGGAAGGCATAAATTTGAAAAAGATGTTGGGACCATCTGGACAGTGTACGTGACTGAAGGCAGTTAAAACCTCTGTATAAATTTCTAAGATTCAGGCAGGCTGTGCGGAGATCTATCCACCTTGCCGCTGCCAAAGACACATGTTATAAGTTCCCTTGCTTATTAAGCTTGCCACCTACCAGTTGGAATGCTCTGCCTCTTTTCTCAGTCTCTCCTTGCCCTCCACATACAGTGGCCAGAAGGTGAAGCAATGCCAGTGGGATTAAGCTGTTGTTTCCCTAAGTGGTAATTTGATTTACATACATACTTTTTTGGCTGTGTTCCCCTCCCTGTCTCATTTCCCCAATCTCCTACCTGTGTTTAGTGGAGTTATATTCCAAATTAACTAATTGCACTTGAATACATTTCTCAGAGTCAGCTTATTTGGAAACCTGTACAAAGGCAGAAGTTTTCCTAGAAAGCAGCCCCTCAGAATGGTTTTCTATAACTGGACAACTTGCTGGTCAAATGACGGTAAGAATTCCGTTGCTGGTTCTGGGTGATGAAGACCTCTGGCATGTTTTTGCATCACAATTACTAAGATTTTCCCTTAGAGTGAACTGAAATGGGATGCAGGCATAGAAAGATACATTAATTATGGCATATTTCTAGCATTTGAGGGTTATTGAAAAAAACTTACAAGGCCTGTAAAATTTATTGGTTTTGGTCAAGTGTCCTCAGTGAGCCAAAGGAAGAAAATGTATGGCTCATGTCAGTCAATTCCTAACTCAGGACATGGTGAGAAACCAGTACTACTCTGGCACCATTGAAAGAGATCCTCACTTCCTGCAGCCAAATATATGTATATATGAAATACATATATTATATACAGTCAAATGTAGAAGTTGATGATAGACATTAACTCACAGGATCTTTAGGTCTATTGTCACTCTCTTTGGTGTTCTTGTATGAATTTTTTTTTTCATTTCTGTTAAAAAAATGAAGTTGTTCTTAAAACATGAAAAATTAGGTACTTTGTAGTACCACATAGAAAGCCATCTATTTTGACTATATGTATCTCTTGTGCTGGCTAATTATATTTCTTTAGTAGCCTTCTTATCTGATATAATCTGGACCAATAGATGATAGGTTAATCGTAAAGTCTGTTAAAGCAAGAAATTGGTAAAATAAGGGACAAACATTTCTTAAATATTTTAACTTAAATATATGTGCATATGACCTCAAAAATTAATATATTTGGAGCACTAGGCCTATTTTTAGAGTATGAGTCCATTCATGTTTTACTCTAGCAATATAATAATTGTAATAATATAGTAAAGATCAAACTCTTTGGAGGTCAATAAACAATATTAATAGCTTTTCAACATGTAGGGAAGTTAAAACAACAAAAAATTATAATAACAAGTGAAGTCTGCTTGGGCCTCTCAAATCCACAATATGTATGCTTTTCCTTCTTTCTAGAAAGTGCAAGTAAATAATAAAGTTTTTAGCATTCATTTTAGGCTAGTGATATGCTTCATGCTATTACTAAATGGGTCTGGCTTAGTCTTCTCATTATCATACAAGTTAAATTTGGTGTTGAAGACAAGCACATAGAGCAGAAGCCCTGAGAAAGTCTAGCATTTGTTTTTGGAGGAATGTGGGGATGATTCAATGAAAGGTCTCTGTACAAACTTACCTTTGGGGGGTCATCTGAAGATGGAGAAGCACATAACTCTTCAGAAGCAAGGGGAAAAGTATTCCACATGAGAAAACATAGCCAGGAGGCAAAAACTAAAAAATGAAAAAAAAAGTTAGAAGAGGGAAGGAAGACATGAGTGAAAAGACCTATTAAGGAGCTTACTGTTTGCTGAGAGCTGATAACCTAAATGAATTAGCCTTGACTTTTTGAAACCAACTTCAGCATGCACAACCTTCAAATCTTTATGGAGTTTTCCTAAGTCAAAGAAAAGATAAGTATGAGATATCAGAATGTTCTTTCTATAGAAATGATGAAAACCAGTTGGAATTTTGGCAGATCAAAGGATCTGAGAGTCAGTTCTGAAATTTTGACAAATATTTGTTGTGTCCCTACCCTTTACATTATTATTATTATTATTTTAAATTTCAGGTGATGGGAATGTAACATGACTAAGAACTGATCCTTGTCTTCAAGGATAACACCACTCTTGTGACACAGACATTCAGGTAATTCAACACTGAAAATCACATATGTTCTGTATTAGAAGTAGGAACAGTGTGACACAGAAAACAGAGGAGCGAGATCTGAGGACTTTGGGAAACTTTCCTAGGGATATAAAATTAGGTTTTGTTTTGATAGAATTCATGGAGTTAGCCAAGTATAAAACATTGGTAAAGGATTCTATGCAGCAGTGGTACTATAAGCAAAGTTGCGAAGATATGAATCATCATAGTATGCATAAAGAAATTAAAGTTAGCTATTCCTAGAGTCTGAATTGGAAGGTAGGGATTAAAGTTGATAGACATTAGGATATAGAAGACCTTATATGCAAAGATAAGGAGATTAGACAGAAAGGAGAGTCTGTGGATCATGTGTCAAAAAAAAAATTCTACAGTCTTTTTGATCCACATGGAATCAAAATTGAAAAGTAGACTTCAAATTCAGCAAAGTTGCAGGATACAAAATTAATACACAGAAATCTGTTGCATTCTTATACACTAATGATGAATTAGCAGAAAGAGAAATCAGGAAAACAATTCCATTCACAATTGCATCAAAAAGAATAAAATACCTAGGAATAAACTTAACCAAGGAAGCGAGAGACCTATACTCTGAAAACTACCAGACACTCATGAGAGAAATTAAAGAAGATGCCAATAAATGGAAATACATCCCATACTCACGGATAGGAAGAATTAATATTGTCAAAATGGCCATCCTGCCTAAAGCAATCTACAGATTCAATGCAATTCCTATCAAAACACCAACAGCATTCTTCAACAAATTAGAGCAAATACTTCTAAAATTCATATGGAACCACAAAAGACCCAGAATAGCCAAAGCAATCCTGAGGAGGAAGAATAAATCGGGGGGAATTATGCTCCCTGACTTAAAGCTCTACTACAAAGCCACAGTAATCAAGACAATTTGGTACT
This sequence comes from Smutsia gigantea, assembly GCA_032199065.1. Classification (NCBI taxonomy): domain Eukaryota; kingdom Metazoa; phylum Chordata; class Mammalia; order Pholidota; family Manidae; genus Smutsia; species Smutsia gigantea. The sequence continues at coordinate 276,909 of JAVSCE010011693.1, read as the reverse complement.
GGCACAAGAACAGACCCATAGACCAGTGGATCAGACTAAAGAGCCCAGATATAAGCCCAAGCATATATGGTCAATTAATATATGATAAAGGCGCCATGGATATACAATGGATAAACCACAGCCTCTTCATCAGCTGGTGTTGGCAAAACTGGACAGCTACATGTAAGAGAATGAAACTGGATTATTGTTTAACCCCATACACAAAAGTAAACTCAAAATGGATCAAAGACCTGAATGTAAGTCATGAAACCATAAAACTCTCAGAAAAAAACATAGGCAAAAGTCTCTTGGACATAAACATGAGCAACTTCTTCATGAGCATATCTCCCCAGCCAAGGGAAACAAAAGCAAAAATGAACAAGTGGGACTATATCAAACTAAAAAGCTTCTGTACAGCAAAGGACACCATCAATAGAACAAAAAGACATCCTACAGTATGGAGAATATATTCATAAATGACATATCTGATAAGGGGTTGACATCCAAATTATATAAAGAGCTCACGCACCTCAACAAACAAAAAGCAAATAATCCAATCAAAAAATCGGCAGACGAGCTGAACAGACAGTTCTCCAAAGAAGAAATTCAGATGGCCAACAGGCACATGAAAAGATGCTCCAAATCCCTAATCATCAGAGAAATGCAAATTAAAACCACAATGAGATATCACCTCACACCAGTTAGGATGGCCAACATCCAAAAGACAAACAACAACAAATGTTGGCGAGGATGTGGAGAAAGGGGAACCCTCCTACACTGCTTGTGGGAATGTAAATTAGTTCAACCATTGTGGAAAGCAGTATGGAGGTTCCTCAAAAAACTCAAAAAAGAAATACCATTTGACCCAGGAATTCCACTCCTAGGAATTTACCCAAAGAATGCACCAGCCCAGTTTGAAAAAGACATATGCACCTCTATGTTTATCACAGCACTGTTTACAATAGCCAAGAAATGGAAGCAACCTAAGTGTCCATCAGTAGATGAATGGATAAAGAAGAGGTGGTACATATACACAATGGAATATTATTCAGCCATAAGAAGAAAGCAAATTCTACCATTTACAACAACATGGATGGAGCTAGAGGGTATTATGCTCAGTGAAATAAGCCAGGTGGAGAAAGACAAGTATCAAATGATTTCACTCATCTGTGGAGTATAAGAACAAAGAAAAAACTGAAGGAGCAAAACAGCAACAGACTCACAGAACCCATGAATGGACTAACAGTTCCCAAAGGGAAAGGGATTGGGGAGGATGTGTGGGAAGGGAGAGATAAGGGGCATTATGATTAGCATGTATAATGTAGGGGGGGACACATGGAGAAGGCAGTATAGCAACGAGAAGACATATGATGACTCTATAGCATCTTACTACACTGATGGACAGTTACTGTAATGGGGCATGTGGTGGGGACTTGAAATAGGGGGAGTCTAGTAACCATAGTGTTGTTCATGTAATTGAACATTAATGATAGCAAAATAAAAAAAGAATAAAAAGAAAAGTAGACTTCATATTAAAGTCATATATTTGACTTGTCTTGCCAGTGCTGTTATGACAGCACCAATCTTCATTTCCCCAGGGCAGTAATCCCCCAGAGACGAAAAGGCTTCTGATCACGGAATGCTTTCTCTGTTGTGCCAGCGGGGCCACCCCTAACACAGGGTTTACATATGCATTTACAGCAATCTAGCTTTACTTTTATCTGACCCAGCTAGACATTTGACTTTGCTAGTTCTTCAGTGGACATTGGTTATCTACAGAAGACAGAGCTATTAAGGCATTTTATTCTGTGTTAGGACGTGTTTACCTGGGGAAGATGAAGTCTGGATTTGCAGAAAGGACAGAAGTGGATCAAGGAACAGGCAGAATGTTTAGAGGGTTATAATCATCAATGTGATGCTTAACTAGAACTTTCTTATATTTAGCAAATTTTAGTCTTTTTTGGAGTTGAGGGAGAGGAGTCTAGGATGACAGTTTTATGGATTGGCTGACTGTGTTGTTGATGAGAACAATGGCTAAGATAGGAAACACGAGCAGATTTGAAGGAGAAGTAGACGTTTTCAATTTTGAACAAGCTAAGTTTGGAGTCCCTGGGGATACCCCGGGGTCAGGTGAGCAGTGAGTTGTAAATATAAGACAGAATCTCAATGGAAAAGGCTGATACTAGGAATACAGTTTGGGGAATTATTATATGGGTGGTATTTGAAACTATGAAAATAGGTGAAGTCTTGAAAGTACCAGTAGAGCAAGGGAAAATCCTGGAAAATGAGGAATAAGAAACATAAGAAAAGGTGGACAAACACTTCAAAAAATGAAGAACAAGGAGTCAGAGGAGTATAGATAAAACCAGAAAAAAGTATCCTTCACTATCTGAATCTATTTGGTTCCTGTTTTCAGCCAGCAGGAGTTTGGATTGCAAGGGACATCTTCAGTCTCAGAAAATCGAGGTGATAGGGAATTTTAGGCAGTGACCCGTTAATAGTTCCAAAGTCAATAGATTGGTTTAATAAGACAAGAGCTGAAATGCAATCACATAGAAATTATAGTGATCTCTGCTCGAGTAGTTTCAATGCAGTGATGGAGACAAAAGCCAGAATCCCAGGGAATGAGGAGTAAATGGAAAGTGTCTAGAGTCACTAAAATTCAACTTTCAAGGAGGTTGGCCCAAAAGAGAAGGAAAATGATAGAGGCATATTAAGAAGTGGACACAAGATCTAGGGGAGGGGGTTTATATCACACGGAGGAGACTTGAGCATGCTATTCACATACCTCTGATTATATATTTACAGAAACATTTTGCATTGATTTAAAAAATTAAGAACCATAATAGTTCTACATATAGTAAGGGGTAACCCATTATTTGCTATTTCTTAAAATCCAAGAAATTATATTTGGCAACTCAAACTCCCACTTACCTACTGTCATTCTTTCTGCTGTGATATCTTCACTGACCGAGAGGTGCCTGTCTTTACAGGCAGCACCTTTTCTACTTATGCAGCTCTAACTTGTCTCTCATTCTTACGTTAATTCAAAATCTGCTTCTCATATTTCCACTTCTAGTGCTAGCTCTGCTCTGAGGAGCCACATAGAGTAAGACTAATCTATCTTTCATAAGAAAATCCTTTAGATATTTGAGAAACAACTTGCATGCCTATTTTTTATTCAACTCTTTTCTAAGCTACATGGAAGTTTCTACACTTAGCTCCTATTCAAGATATTTTCAGGTCTTTTACTATAACTCTCATTTACTCTTCCTCTTAATTTACTCTGGTTTATCAATATATTTAAATAATGCTGAATTGTATATAAAACTCTATGTAGTGCATGTAAAATTGGTCTACCTGTTTTACTGTAGGGATATTATCCCTTTATTTAGCCTCCTACAGTTGGGTAGCTATTGTAAGCAACTATCTCACACCTCTAGCTTATTAGAAGATTTGCAGTCACAGATAATTTTCACATTAAATCATGCCAAGTTTTTTTCTTCCTAATAAACTTATGTTTCTTATTTTTGAGCTTAGAAGCATAAGTGTACATTTTCATATTAGCATGGTAATTTAGTTCCACACTGTCAAACTGAATCTTGATTTTATCGCTGTATTGTTCACTCTCTTCCTACTTTGTTCTCTCCTGAAAATATGTGTCCTTTTATGTTCTCATCTAATGTGTGGGATAAAAATGATAGACAGGTGAGGGCAAGGCCATTTTGTAGTGTTTCACTGGAGGTTTGTCCTAAGGTTGAAATCAATGTCTTATTCAACACTATGCATGATCACTAAGGCATTTGTGAATTCATCTAACAATATTGTCCAATACACATTTCAATAACACCTTATTAACATATATGGACACTTTATTCAGGTATTCAAATTTTTTTTAAGGTAGTGGAAAATTATCAAAGGAGGAAATAATGATTGTACAGACAACTCATTTTGAGAAAATATTCATGGATTTCTTAGGATTTAATGATCCTTTTCCAGTAATAGTAAATCATATTTAGACAGTTCTTGAGTTTTCTAAGATATCTGTCATGCAATTTTCCAGAGTGGAAACTTTATACATAGTTCACAGACATTGAAATCTAGCAAATGGATTAAAATATTTGGCTTTGGTATGCATTAGCTCTGTGTCCAAGGTAAATGTTTAACTTTCCAATATATAAAAAGGGTAATAATAGATGTTTCACAAGGTTATTACTAAGATTTAATGAGAATTTGTATAAAGCATCCAGTCTAGGGCCTAACCCACAGTGTGTATATGACATATTACATTTCTTACTTCCAAAACCAAGATACTCAGAGTGACTACTCAGATTGACTAAACTGAGTATTCAGACTGATGTTATGTCCATTTTGAAGATGAAGGAAAAAGTTTAGATATTTTATTTATTCGTTCAAGAATCATTGAATGCATTCTAGGTGTCTGCCACCAATAAGTATTGGATATAATGAATTATGAGTTGTATGAGTAAGTATGCCAGGATCATAGACAATGTGTACCAAACATAGCCTCCAAGGCTAAATAGTTAATTCTGAATGCCAGTTGGCTAAGAGTTGACATAGTATTCTGACAACTTAGTTATTGTCTTTATTATAGGCATTTAAAAAATATTCAGAGTGAACCTCCTAAATCCTTTTTTTAATATAGTCTATAATAAACGATCTTCTTTTGTTGAGCTTCAAAGAATAATATGTTGGGGCAACAAAGTGGGGCCCATTATGATGCCTAAATACCAGAAATAATGATTCATTAAAGATTATTTATAACTAGCATATTAAGTATATATAATTAGATACTTTTAATATATTCACGGGGCTCAAATAATTTGTTCTTTTATGGAGTAAAATATTTCCCTTCTGATTAAAAATACTCTGTTAATTATCCATTTTTATAGCTAGATAGCCTTAGCTTAGTCATAAATACAGAATTGGTGAAATTAGAATTAATAATATTTTAATGTAATTCAAAATCACCAAATGATGACTTTTTTCATAAGAATAAATTTATCCCATTCAAATCTTATTGTCTGAGAGAATGAATAATATTGTACAATTATGGAAAACTGCCCTGATAGGTAATAATTTAGTAGCTATATTTACTAGCACTGACTAGAAAGATCAACTAAAATATGTTTTAAACATGACAAATCTGTTTTTTTTTTTTGCTAAATTATCAAAACATAGTGTTTTTCCCTTGGGAGAATTTTCACTCACTTGAAATGAGATTTTTTTTGTTTTTAAATGTTAATACAGGACTTTCCACTTTGAAAGAAAATGCACTGAGTACTTTATACCAAGGTACTATGTGGCTCTTTCAGGTGCATTTTTGAAATAACAAAAATTTCCATCTATGCAAAATGAATAGGTTGGTGATCCTCTACACAACACACACACATGCAAGTGTAACACTAGACATAATTCTGAAAAAAATTTCTGGACTCTGGGAAAATGATCAAAGGCAGAAAAGAAACTGAGAGTCATTAATTCTTGAAAAACATCTGTAGTTTCAGGTAAAGATAATGGGTGCTTTAGGCTTTTTGTCTGGTGTTGCTCTATTCCTTACTTCCTACCACCCTCAGCTGATGAGAATTGTTAATTTATTCATAGGGCTGCCTGCACAGACTTGAAGCTGGTCAGCCAGAGTGTGTGGACTCAATTTTGTGTGGAATGTGAAAGCACAGACTTTGCAGATGAAAATGGGAGGAAATACATGGAAGAAAACCACATCTTTGATAGCCTGAGACTGTGATTCTGGTTGGCCTGAATGCTGGGCCAGCTAGAATTTTATCAGGAGATTCTGAAAATAAAATATCATAGAGTGATTAGATCAACCATATGCATCCAACTATCTAGGAAACTATGTGCTTGAGAGAGACTAATGGAAAAAGAATATAAAAGGAGACTTGAGAATTGGCTGATCTTTGAATACCCTCACCAGCTCACATACAGATTGATAATCAGAGAGAGGAAGTTCAAGATTTTTTTAACACAACATCTGCCAAAATCATTTTGCTTGTCATTAAGCCATAGAGACAGAGGGGTGACCACGAAGAAACAAGGCTTAAATTACAAATAAAAAACCCTGTAAAATCCTATAGAAAATAAAAAACAGGATATATTAGTATCTGAACTCTACAGATTTATTTTCTATGTGACTTGTTCTAGGTAAGATGCAGATAATCTTTGACAACTACATCAAAGGAGTGTAGAAGAAATTACATGAGTTAATTCAGTTAAAGTAATTCAAATAATGTCTGACACATAATCATTTTTCTATTATTTCTACAGAAAGCAGTAAGTAGCTCTGGCTGTTTGCAGTCCTATTGTATGATCAGCCTACCACGGCTTCCATGTAAAATAAAGCAATTAATATTGTGCAAGTGTAAAACTTCTGTTATGAAAGTAGTGTTTGGAAAATAAGAAATTATTAAAAAATGGTTACAAAATACTACTTAAAATTACCATGTCCCACTTTCCTCCTTTAAATCTGCTTTACGAGCGAAAGGGTCGCCTGTTTGTCATTGCAAGATTCTTAGATGTGTTTAATCCTCTTAAATATACTCAATACTAAAAAGTCTGTATTTTTTGGTAAGCAAAAAAATAAAAAAAGTAAAACTCAATGAAAGCAGTAGTTTTCATTAAAAGTAAGAGAGAACAAAAGGGAAACACAACAGGAGAAGCATATTTGCACAATACAAAGTTCCTAGACTTAACTTGCTAGTTTTAGGTCCTGTGAGTTTTGCTACTTGTGAATTTAGGGTACCTCATTCATTCATTCAACAGTGATGCACTACTATGTATCAGACACTGTAGAAGTTGCTGAAAGTAGAATGATAATTGATGTGAGAATTATCGAAACAATGATACTACTAAATCAGATGTTTCAAACATATAATTGTTTCATATGAAGCAGGACCTCACTCTTAGTCATGTGCAAACCAGCTTAAAGGGTGTCCTTTCTGTATATATGTACTATCAGTCAGATTGTAAGTAAATTGAGTAGTTACATATACTGACCCAAGATTTAGGCATATATCAAATTAAATATTACATGTGCCTTCAAATTCGTATATTCTAAAGTCAATGTAGCTAATAAATAGAAGTGTCTACCAGAGTTGCTCTACCTTCTTCAGATTTACTATTAGTTATTTCATTCCATGGAGTGAAGTGTTACTTCAGAGAGCATTGAGTTTATTAGGACCAGACTTCTAACTTAAGAATTTATCGAGAGTGTAATACCAGAGGGGAATCTACCATGACTACCTTGGGGAATGATACTCATAATTCCTTCTGACTTTTCCTCAATCAGCACATGAATAATTCACACATTTTAGATTTGACTTTCGAAGGTTTATCTACAAGAAATGGTCAAAACAGAGGTTGTAGTTTCTGTTCATGTAATACTCATCTTTGTTTCTGTACAATTCTCCCGTGACCTTTAGACTCACATAGTTGCTGGACTACTTGACATTTCCAAATGGATATTTCATAACTATATCAAACACAATTTTCCAAAAGGAACTCATGATTTTACCCAACAAACCTGATCTTTTGGATTCCCTCATTAAAAACTGGAAACTTTAGTGTCTTCTTCATTCCCCCAAGTGAATCAGTCTGCAACTCCTGTTGTTCCTGCCTTATGTTCGCCCTATACGAATATACCTCATGTTCACTCATTTTTTCTCTCTTCTCTACATTTTAATTCAAACTATTTAAGCAATATAGCTTTCCTCCTGACAAGTCTCATCTTTCGTATCACCCTCATTTAAATTATTTTTAAACATAGCAGTCAGAGTATCTTTTTAGATTATGAGTTGGACAATGTTATTCTCCTTAAAACAAATAAACAAAAAAACCTCAATACCTTCCAATTGCATGATGTCACCCAAGTGCAAAGACAAATTTCTTACCACAGTCCATCAGACTGTACATAATCTGGCCTCTATACAACTTTAAAATTCATTTCTTTCTACTCTTCCATGTATGTTCTGGCTACCTTGGCCTTTCAGCTTCTCATATTTATCAGTTCCTTTCCCACCTCAATATCTTGGCTGATAGTTCTGTTTCCATCTCAAAAAGATCTTTATCCTATGGGTCTCAGGTGAAATTTTAAACTACAAAGACCTTTCCCAAATCATGATAAGATGTCTAACCACACTTTATTATTTTATATTATTCTACCCTCAGTTATTTAAATACCTCAAGTTTTAAACAGGCATTTTCTATGCTCAACCACAGAACTGCTCTTAAGGGAAAGACTAAAGATGTGTATTTATCACCTCTTTCTTCATAATTTCTATGGACTATACCACTCACACAAAGCAAACCCACAAAATAAAAATACATTAATAGCAATACATCACATAATGTAGGATGCATAAGTGAACACAAATAATTTGATTAAACAATGTTTAAGTCATGCACTTTGGATACTAACTGTAGGCCTAGCAGTCAGCGAAGTGGCAGGGTGCCTGCCCAAACCTGTGTCTGGTGTACCCCTGAAGCCCAGGGCCCCACAATGACCAAAACAACACAGAAACGCCTTGGTTAGTTAGTGTCTCCAAATACAAGGCTCACTTCAGAGTTGAACCCCCCAGTGCTGGATATTCCAGTAAAAGGATACAATTTTCTGGAAATTCTGAATTTGTGGAGAAATTACATTTTTAAAGTACTGTGTAGGATTTTTTTAAGTAATATATTCTAATTTCCTTTATAGATCTAGCCATTTTGTTAGATTCAAAATATAAGAATTATATCTAGTATGCTTGATTTCTTCATGAAATTAAAATGGATTGGCGTATTAAATTTAAAGGGATAGTTTATTTAGACTCTGATTTTAAATTTACTATTGAGATTTACTTTTAGATGTGTTTGTTACAAATGGCACTGTAAGCTGCTGAGCTTAAGAAATTGAACATCTTTTTTTTTGTACCTATTTATCTGAAGCAGTAAACAACCAAGAAAATAAGAAACCATCAATATTATAATTAACTCATTGAGTCTGGCCAGAAGAATTAATGAAACAGAGTTGCACCATGAACATGAGGTAAGTAAGAGGTAGGTATACTCAAATGGTAGAGGCAGGAAAGGCAGAGCCCAGCTAAGAGATGGGAGAAGTTCAGTGTAGAGGTAAAAAAGGTGATGGGGAAGGTGATGCAATTTTACTGAATTAATACCATAAGTCCAGAACTAGGCTAGACAGTTTAAAGGTAAGTTACTTTAATGTTTGCAACAACTCTTTGAGGTGAGCATTATTTTCCTTCATTTTCCTGTAAGAGACTGGAAGCTTAGGAAGTTTAATTTGATGGCCCAAGTTCACAAGTTAGAAAGTGGCCGGTCTAGAATTAACAGAGAAATATATGTGGGTTAAAACCAAGCCCTTTCCATCAGCTAAGCCGATCCCAAGATTTTTTCCAGAAAAGGGAGCCAAGAAGCAAAACTATACCAAACCAAGATGTGGAGAGGTAGCTATTCTACTATGCTGTTCCATACACCAGACACACATGTAGGCTTTGTGTTTAGAGCAGTAAATTAGAGAGGCAAAGTCTTGTTTTCATGGACCATACCATCCAGCAGACAATGAAAAACAGACAATGAGAAACAAAGATAAAAATAAATATATGACATAAATGGTACCTAGTTATAAGTGCTTTGAAGAAAATTCTGTCAAAGTGGATAAAAAATGATGGGGTAGAAAATGGCCATTTTAAGTAAAGTGGCCAGGAAGGGCTCTCTGAAAAGCAGGTATCTGACCAGATATACAAATGAAGTAAAGAACAGAAGACCTGGGACAACAGTGTTCTTCTGGGCAGCCACCCTGCTAGTGCCATGAGGCAGGAGTGCTGTGTTTGAGGGTTGCTAGGAAGACAGTGTGGTCAGAACTGAACAAGGACGTCAGATTGGTCTGAAGATCAGGTTAGAGACAAAGGAAGCAGCTGGTTTATTTAAGTCTCCAAGCCTGTGATAAGATGCTTGTATTTTATTTTATGTGGTGTGAAGCTTTTGGATTTTGAGTAAGGAGGTGTCAGGAGCTGACTTACATTAAGCACCACTTTTGCTGCTTTGTGAAGAATGGGACAAAAGTCTGACAGGCAAACTGAGTGGAAGCCTATGACTCAGGTCTTGGAGAGTCAGCACTGTCTTGGAATAGAGTGGTAGGTGTGCAGATTATGAATAGTAGTCATAGCTGACTACTGACCGTCCTAGACATAGAAGCATCTATGGCACTCAGAGCAAAGAGAGAGCATATAACAGGCTCTCAGATTTCCACTGGACATGTTGCTGCTCTCGTTGGCTGTGGTTTCAGCTATATCATCTTCAAAACTTCAAAGCATACTTTAAAGGAATCATGCAACTTTTGATATCCCCATTTTCCAAGTTCTAATATTCTCAATGAAAATACCCCTTGTCATAATGTTAATTACCTTCACTATATGAATGATTTTTACCAGGGGCTTCTGGTTTGCAGTTATCTCATTTTGACCTCAGCTTAAGTTTCACAAAATGGAAGGTTTTTACATATACTTCTCTTTTTTTTTAAATTATTTAGTTTATTTCTCAGAGAGATGAGATTTCCACATTCTTATCCTTTGTTTCGCTTCCATTTTCAGATCATGAATCTGATGCTCCCCCTTGTGTGGTTCTTGGTAAAGTTACGGGAAGAGGACATTAATTTTCTTGAGATTAATTAATAGTCTTTCCTATATGCTAATAATATTCTTGGGACATTCCCACTTGCTAAATTTGGGACAAAGCATCTAGTTAAATTATTTCACTTTAGCTTCTAAATAACCCTGATAAATTTGTATTTATTTCATTCATAGAGGAGGACACCAAGGCTGGGAATCCACAATACTGTGATCTGCAGTGAGCAGCGGGGTCAGGCTGAGGCTTGCCCTGTAATTCCCCTCTGACTGTAAAGCACAGATTCTTTTTGTTGAGCTGCTTGGCAGATCCCAGACTAAATTCCTGGAGCAACCCCTGAAGGAATGCCGTTTTTTTTACCTCCAGCACTTCAAAGTTGCCTTCTGACATCCAGGCTGACTGTGCTGTTTATTTTGTAATCCAGTCAAATGCAGCAGCAATTTTATATTTCTGCCTTTGAATCTCAGATCCGAGAGCCTAGCAGCAGCACGAATTCCTGGATGTAAAAGAATTGTAATGATCTGACTTTGTCGATGGGTTGACACCAGATTCTTTTAGTCACATAAGACATTTGGGGCTTTTTTTTGTTAGAAATAAAAATAGTTCTAGAGAAGTGAGTTTGAGGAGTAATAGAACCATTTAACTGAACAAATTATTTTTTATAAAACAACTCATAATAAAATTACATTTAATTTTCCATTCCTGGAGACAATAACCAAAAAAATATACCTGCTTCAATTTTTGTTATCCCAATCACTACCCTCTTTGTCTCTCAAATATTCCCTAAAATAATGCTTACAACCTGCTCCAGACTGTGTTGTTTTTCACCTCTTCTTCTGAGAAAGGGACAAGCAAGAAACTTCTCACCTGGTAATTACTGGGCCATATTCAGGGATAAACTAAGGAGAAATGGTTACACTAAAACCACCTATTTTTACCCCACATCTTAGTTTTTCTAATTTACATAAACCTATTGTTAGGAAAGAAGGAACTTGGCTCAGTGTCGCAGGGAAGTCGGATATAGTGAGACGAGACCAAGGTCAAGAAAGCAAAGTAAGTTTGAATGCACTCTGCACAGAGTAACAGAACGGGCCTGCCTAAGGTGAGACAGACTGGATGCTCATTCTGAGGCTTCTTTTATGTGGTTTCAGCAAGGCAGAGAAGTCCTTGGTTGACAGCTGTCAGTTCTCTAGGCTCTTTCTGATTGGTGAAATGAGGACAGGGGCTGTGCTGTGCCTGTGCTTCTGATGTTTCTTATATGCAGGGACCCTGGGCACTTCCTGAGTCACTCTTGGACCCTGTGGCTTCATCTGATTAACTCTCTGAGTCATTTCTGGCTCTCTGGCTCTATTTGATCAACTCCCTGAGTCATTTGGTGTGTGTGTGTGTGAGGTGTCTCCTTTTCATATCACTCATTTCTGTCTTTCTGCCTAACACTATGGCTATTTAACAACTATAAAAAGAAATAGCAAACTATGTTTACAACCTAAGAAAACTACTTAGTTCTGTTCAATAGTGAGCACTGAATAAATTTACATGATCAAATATATCATTGCTAGTATTTTGAACAAACTATTATCTGATCAATAAAGAATAAGAAAAATGAAAGTCTTATTTTATGTTCATTTACTCCCTTTCTGATGTTCTTCCTTTCTTTATGTAGAACTGGACTTCTGAGCTATATAATTATCCTCATCTCTCAAGAACTTTTAGTGTTTCTTGCAAGGCAGGTCTACTGGCAATAAATTTCTTCACTTTTTGTTTGAGAAAGTTTTTATTTGTTCTTCATTTTTGAAGGCTAATTTTTCAGAATACAGATTTTTAGGTTGTGATTTTCCCTCTCAACACTTTAAATTTTCACTCGACTGTCTCTTGCTTGAATGTTTTCTGAGTAGATCTAATTTTTACTTTTGCTCCTCTATAGATAAGGTGTTTTTGTTTCCCCTCTGCCTTCTTTTAGGAAATCAAAAGATTTCCTAAAATCTTTGATTTTCTCTTGTTTGAAAATGATATGCCCAGGTTTTTTTTTTTTTTTGCATTAATTCTGCTTGGAGTTTGTATTTTCTAGGTCTGTGGTTTGGTGTCTGACATTAGTTTGGGAAAAATTCTCAGTTAATTGTTCAGACCTTTCTCTTTTTCTTCTTCTGCCTTCTCATTCTTCTTCTTCTGCATTCTCATTATGCATATGTTACACTTTTTGTAGTCCCACAGTTCTTTGGGAACTGATTGTTTCTTTTCCCCAGACCTTTTGTCTCCTTGTTTTTCACTTTTGGAGATTTCTATTGAGATATTAGCCACTCTTTCTTCAGCTGTGTCCCATCTAATAAGCCCAACTGAGGCGTTCTTCATTTTTGTAACAGTATTGCTGACCTCCAGCATTTCTTTTCTGTTTTTAGAATTTCCACCATTCTGCTGCCTGTCTGTCCGTGCACATGGTCAACTTTACCCTTAGAGCTCTTAGCATATGTCTTGCCAATGGGTTTCAGCCCCAGGCAAGTTTGCTATGGATTCAGTGTGACCAAAGAAATGACAGTAGAACATTGTTGGGGTGAAAGGGTTTTTTACCCGGCTTGTTTTCCCAGCGGTAGGTGGCGCACTAACTTCTCTGCCTCTGCCCAGAGCACTGGGCTGAGCTCTCTATATAGTGCAATAATAGTTTATTGCCTAAAAGTGTGAAAGCGGTAGCCTAGCAACAGGCCAGCTACATCATCAAGTGGTTAAGTTCAGTGAGGATCCTGGCCATAGGAACCCCAACTTCGCCACAGCATATTATTCATAGTTGTTTTAAATTCTTAGTCTGGTAATTCCAACATCTCTTCTGTTGTATCTGAATCTGGTTCTGATGGCTGCTCTGTCTCTTCAAATTGTGTCTTTTGCCTTCTAGTTTGTCTTATAAGATTTTTCTTGATAGTTGGACATGAGATACTGAGTAAAAGAAACTGTTGTAAATAGGCCTTTGATAACATGATGTTAAGATATTGGGAGAGGGGAAGTGTTCTTTGGTCCTGTGAATAGGACTCAGTCTTTCAGTAAGCCAGTCCTGTGGACTGTTAACTTCCCCAATGCTTTCAGTTCCCCGGACCAGCACCTTAGGTGGGACAGGATGGCTAGAACAGACTGGAGTGGCATGATTTCCTTCTTGCAGGTGGAAAGCTAGATGGGTCTGGAGTGCAGAATCTCCTTTTCTCCTCAGGGGAAACTACAGACAGCTGGGATTGGGGATTTCCCTTCCCTTAGGCCCAGTGACGCTCTGATGTAACACCTGTGGGTTAATCTCTGGTTAAATAGTTTCTCCTCAGGGCCCACTTTATTCAAAACAGACTGCTCTGGTGTATTTCAAAGGGTTCCTTTTCCCTTCCTTTTGTAGTCGTCAGAAGGGGATTTTTCTCCAGTTCCTTGTGAGAACCTGCTGCAAGTTCAGAAGGTAAGACCCACAAAAGCGTGGGTTCCCCCGACATCAGCCATGAATGAGTCCTCTGGAGTTTTTTACTCTCAGAGTCGTCACTCTAAGCCTGCAATTCATCACTTATACTTGTGCTCCTCCACCCTGGCACTGGCTCCTGCAGAGGTTTCAGCTTGTGGGTTTCTGCTCCGGAAAGTTATTCTCTGTATTTACCTATTGCTCCCTCCAGTGTGGGGGTAATGGTTTGCTCTGTGACCTCATTGGAGAGTATTGGGAGATGTGAATAAAGAAATTGGTAGTATGGAGACCTGGAAGGACTTGAATTGCATGGTATAAAATTTGGATTTTTATCTTGCCAGTGATATTATGCCATTATATGAGTTTTATATTGCTACTATAACAGATTATCAAAAATTTAATGGCTTTAAATAATACAAATTAATTATTTTACAGTTCTGGAAAGAAGTCTGAAAAGAGTTTTACTGCACTAAAATTAAGATGTCTGCAGGGTTCTATGTGTGTATTTTTTCTGGTAGCCATAAGGAGAGATTTGCCCCCTCACTTTTTCCAACTTCTAGAAGCTGCCTGCTTTACTTGGTAAATCATCCTTCCTTTTTCAAAGCCAAAATTGTAGCATCTTCAGGTGTGTCTGACTCTGTTGACTCTGACCCTCCTCACTTTTTTTGTCAGGATCAGGATAACTGCATAGCAATGTTGTTAATTAATCACACCTGCAAGAGCCCTTTTGCCATATTTACAGGTTCTAGGAATTAGGACATGGATATCTTGTGTAGGGGCATTACTCATAGACTTTTATTGCAGATGACTTCTAAGACAGCTGAAAGAATTGAAGGTTGAAAATGAGTACACTCAACATTAGGCATTTAAGTAAAACATGCCTTGCAATTGTGTATAGTGTATTTGCCTATTTGTGCAAATAATTTGCCTAAGTCTTCCAACCCTGGGCCCAATGTTAGACCCAAAGTAGAAAAATATGATCAAACTTTATTTGTTCAAGATTAATGTGGCAGATCATGGATATTCTTTTAGTGACTCCTGTGGGCCTTGGCTTACATTTTGCTGTCCTGGTATTTGTTGCCTCTTCAAAATGGGAATTATTTCAAAGATTCAAAACCTGCTATATGTGTGTGTCTTGCCAATGGGTTTCAACCCCGGGCAAGTTCGCTATGGATTCAATGCGACCAAAGAAACTGACAGCAGAACGTTCTTTGGGGGTGAAAGGGTTTATTACCTGGCTTCTTCTCCCAGCGGATGGTCAAACACTAGTGTCTCTGCCTCCGCCCAGAACACTGGGCCAAGCTCTCTATATAGCACAATAATCGCTTATTGCCTAAAGGTGTGGAAGTGGTAGCCTAGCAACAGGCCAGTTACATCATCAGGTGGTTTAAGTTCAGTGAGGATCCTGGCCATAGGAACCCCAACTTCCCCACAGTGTGCCTCCATATATTTAAGTATTTAATTCTTCCTGCTTCTCTTTAAACAGGCAAGATCATGCTGCAATGGTCTGTCTCCTATGAGACTTTGTATTGAAAGGTTGGGGTTCCTTAAATCTCATTGGCTTTTTTAACTCTGAAGATTCATTTAGAAAAGTAGGTGCCAATTCCAATGGATTCACGTGTTCTATCTTGTGTGGGGTAGATGTTAATAACAAAGTTGAAAACATTCTTGTGCAGCACAAAATTTACTATAATTAACTTATCCAAGTGGGAAAAATATTCAGTATAACTTTTACTTTTCTTTTGTCTTTAGCCAGGAAAAAATAATCTTGCTGAGATTTTCCATATACAGGCTGTCATATATTCTTATTTTTAATCTTTGAAAGTGAAATATCCACAGACATGCCTCTAAACATTGTTCTTCTGAGACTTTTACAATGGACTTAGCCAGATTTGTAATTTAGAAATATCACTTTAATTGCAATATGAAGAATGTATGATTTTTGGAGTAGGAATGACGTATTAATCTTTGGTAGCTTTTCTTAGTATTTTCCTATTTTAGTAAGATTAGAGCTCATACAAGTTTGTCTTTGGATATTGCTTAACAGCACAAATATTAGTTAAAGTGACACAGCATGCCTTAGATTTACTTACTATGTTGTTAGGTCTTTGTTTAGAATAAAGAATTTCCACAGAGATATTTCTCCTGATCAGAAAATGTGAAACTCCAGCAAACTAAGCTGTCTCCATGGCTTAACCAACTATACTGTCATTTCATGAAATTTTAATAAAGTCAGCAATAAATTGTAAATGAGTTCAGTGTTATTACTTGCCATGGAGTAGAAAAAAGAGGTAGAAATGTGAAATGCAAAGCTAGTGAAATTAACATTTAAAGCAGCAATCAATGAAAGTATCATTCAGTATCTCAATATATGCTAGGATCTTAAGGAATTCATAAAGCAGAGCTTCTAAAATCTTGGCTACAGTTTCTGTAGTACTTGAAAGGCACACTGATACCAACTTGTTGACACATTTAAATTCTTTTTGAAGCTAAATAGAAATCATTACCTTACGTCCATTGCTTTGATACGATTTATCCCTGAATGTCAAAGAGCTTTAATATAACACCCTATCATAAATTTAATAATTCCCAAGCATTCTTGGGATAATGCAGAGTTTCCCTAACGTGCAATATGAATTTACTTCTTTGTTTCCAGAAATGAAATATCTACGCTGATATGTATGTTCTCTTTTGAACAGTGCTAAAATTATTTTCCCACTACTAGATTGTGAAATGTTTCTATACTTGCAAGAGGGCACATTTTGTTACTAATTAGAAATTATCTAAGGGAGAATATAAAACATAGCGAAGAGATACCAGAAACTATAACACCTAGAATTACTAAAAAGAATTGGGAAAGAAACAGATACGTGGAAAACTGATACTGCCTTTAGACATCTGAATGGTTATCATGTCTAGCTCCTGAAGTTCAAACATGGAATTAACATGGAAGTATGCTTTAGTCCAACATCAAGACAGAAAGTTAGAAATATCCAGTGATAGAATATGTGGCCACATCACTGAAGTGTTTTAAAATGAAAGCTGGATTGCCATTTTTCCAATATGCTGTTGAAAGAATTGTCTGCAATGTGCATGAGAGTAGATGACAGGAATATGATCCTGTTCTTCTCTATTTTTCTGTGATTGCACAGTATTAAAAAGGAGATGCTAAGGTATCGAAATGCCTAGGGTATAATAGTCCGATGCCCCAGGATGGAAGCCCATCAAGATTTATAGCAGACAAATTTAGTTGTAGTCGATGAAAATCTAAGACTAGCCCTAATTATTCATGGCATCTTATTCTGTTTGCATACAAATATCTCAAATATACATTCTAGGCCATTAATACAACTCTTCATGTTGCTCTTTCTTTTGTAATGTATACTCCTAAACATCTTAGAGATCTTCCTCCTCTATGAACAATATATCAATTCTTTAAGAATCTTGGTCTTGAGGTTTTTAGATATATTTTGGTAACTTGTAGCTAACTCAAAATAATAATGGAAACAGTTTAGTCATATATTTTGCTTTTGTTCTTGGAGAATGTCCTGAATTTGCTCCATAGACACCATCCTTAGGAGGTCTCTGGTAATTTTGCTTGGTCCTTGAATTCTAGTGAAATGTACATAATGGCAGTACTCTAATAAATGTCCTAATTCCTTTAGGAATTCAAGGAAGTACATAGATAGTGATAAGACTTCTTAATAAGAGCTACATAGTAATAATATTGGAAATATGAGTACTAAGGGTTGGAAACAAAGCAAAATGGAAGTTCTTGAATAGTGATATTAATGAGGTATGCAATTTTTATTTATTTCATTCATAGTTCCCTATTTCAATTTCATCTTTTCCCCATTGATTTATCCACCCTAAATATATTGTTAAAATAGGAGATTATCACATATGACCCAATCCAGACTGTGTCGTAAAACATGAAAAAAGATGAGGTCAAAGAAACAGCAAAATTTAGAGTACATATTCTTTAGATTTATAGCATGGACTTTATTTGAAAGATTGAAAAGCATTCTTTAGTTTAATGAATTGAATATGATTGGGTTCTGGATTGAATCACTGTGTCATTCAACCAGAAGTTCAACTTATTACTCCACGTGATTCCATTTACATTTTTTATGAGACAGACAACTGGGGAAATTTGAAGCTGCTACCATAAGAGTAGAAGCCAAATACCTCCAGAGATTATCTTATG
The DNA here is from genome assembly GCA_032199065.1 of Smutsia gigantea. Classification (NCBI taxonomy): domain Eukaryota; kingdom Metazoa; phylum Chordata; class Mammalia; order Pholidota; family Manidae; genus Smutsia; species Smutsia gigantea. Next base: position 258,640 of record JAVSCE010011693.1, on the reverse strand, counting down.
CAGCATCATGTTACCCTGTGCAACTGAAAATGTTACCAAGGACTATGAAGGAAATAATAATATAAAATATTAAAAAATCATAGTAGACTAGCATATTCTCTTTTAGTTGTATGAATATATTTGTATACATATAAATCTACAGGGAAAAGAAAAATAGTTTGGGTATATTATCTATATTCCTATGTGAATACCTGTTAGGATCTAATAGATTTCAAGCAGAAATTTTTATTTTTAATGTTTTTAGAGGAAAGTTTTGTTATTGTTGTTGTGGTTATTTAAAAAAACTGATAAAGTCACATAAATGAATGTAATGGGACCTTCGATTATTAATATCAGTCAACAATTATAGACTATCAATAAATCAAATCACCATTCTTTCTTTTCTACATTTCTCCTTTATTGCATTGAGATCTTATTTCTGGTTCAGTTAATCTTGACATGACCAAAAGAATTGCTGAAAGTATATGGTTGATGGATGGCCTAGTGATACAAAATTAGTTTAACTCTTCTTTCTAAGTCCTTTCATGTAGAACATTTTTCTCTCCTTCCTCCTTGAGTATCAGGCAATATACAATAAAATGACCCTGTTATAGTAAAGATAAACTTTATGCTAGTATATTTTTAAATGTCATTCCTAAGGACTATGGATTTTGTTATTGATAAATCTAACTTTTCCAATTTCAACTGTTCTTTCATGTTCAAAATAAGGTGTAACTTTGCTGAGAATAAGAGTGAAGGACTCAGGCTAAGAGGTAATGCACATGAATTTCACTTATTCCTGAGGATGATCTATCTACAAAAGGACCCCTCTGTTTATCTTTAGTCATTTCTAAGTTCTGAATATGGTGAGGTGATTAAGAACCCATTTTTGTATGAAAAAAATGGCCTTTAAAAGTAAGTAAAATACCCTACTGATGACAAACTGAAGACATCTAAACAAGTGTTGACATTCCTGGCTGCTAGTTTGTGAAGTCCAGAGGATTTCGGCAGCTCCTAAAGAAATATGTTTGTCTTTTAATGGCAAAATTACCCATTAAACCAACAGACAGTACCTTGGCCTCATGATAATTTTAGGGGCTCATTAAATGTTTTATTTTTTTTTAATTGTTAGAAAAAAATTTAGGTGAAAGAAAATGTTTCAGCATGAAGTAATACATTTGTTTTATGCCAATGTACTTAAAAAAATGTAATGTATTTTTATGGGAGGAGGGATCTATAAAGGCAAAAGTGCTTAGGGCCCATAAAAGTAATAATGTACCCCTGCTCAATTTGACCTTTAATCATAATCAAAGAGAGAGGGGATAAGAATTTTGTGCAATGGTATAATAGTAGGCTCTTTAGAATCTGGACATTCCAACAATAAATTTCAGCCAGTTAATCAATCATTCATTTAATGTATTCTAATTTCCTTCAAGCTGAAGTGATAGGTACAGTGTGAATATGTTCCAGCATGTTTCAGTTGGAGGCTAAAACTTTTTTCTTTTCTGCATTCAAGAGAAAGTTGCCATCCCACATGGCTCTGCTTCATCATCCAGTTACTCATTCAAAGACAACACTAGTTCTCCTTTTACTGCATCCAGGTTGGATCATCTGTGATGAAATTCTGCTGCAATGTATTGCTCAAATCTTTCATCTGAATGCAGCACCTGGTCCCTCATCAATATTTTATGGAACAGAAAACTCATGAATAAAGACACAGTAACTACCACTAGCGGATGCCAAATACTTCCTGAGATGATTATATATCCATAATCCTACATATGGATTTCTGTATGGTGGTTATCGGCACTATGCTTTTGAGGGCAGAACTTTGAACTGGGCATGAGACACCTGATTCTTGCTTCAGCTGTCTGTTAGGTCTCTGATCTTAAATGAGATACATTCCATTTTGGATTTTATACATTCAGTTAACAAGAAAAAGGATCTGATTTCTAGGGTCTTTTCAACCTCTAAAAGTCAGTGATTACATAAAGTTATCCTACTGGTTTCCAGCATGTCTTCATTTTTTTTATTGAAGTATAGTTGATATACATCTTATATTGGTTTCAAGTATATAACACAGTGATTCAACAGCTACCCATATTATTAAGTCCTCACTCCCACTAGTACAGTTACCATCTGTTAACACAGAAAGATATCACAGAATCATTGACTATATTCTGCATACTGTGCTACCATCCCCAGGACCAACTTACATTATGACAAAATGATGTCTCCTTCCATTGCTTGGGATCTGGACCACTAATCTCCAGTTGCTAGGATCACTTATTGACAATGAGCCCTTGAAATTGTCCACAGACATACATAATAAATATCACTTCCAGGCTGTGGTATACCTGGCTACATTCCTGGGGGATCATTTATAATTGCTCTATATCAAAGCTCCAGAACTCATAGCCATGGCAAGGTTAGCTATTGCCATCATGAATAAGAGTTGGAGTCTGTGTTAACTTGGTCTTAATCTGTGAAGCCTTATGGAGGTCAAGCTGCCTTTTCTGATTGGCTTTTTGCCATTTAGTTTGCCAATTTCAGCATTTTCTTGGTGCTGCCTTATATGTGGTTTCAGTTTCTTACCAAATAAATGATATATATCCATATCTAGGTATCTAGCAAAGTGATCATAAGGAAGGTCTTACCATGTTGTAAATGTGGATAAAGATTTAAAAAAATAGTGTTTTCATTTTTGATATGCTTTAAACTACTTAATGACATTAAGTATGGTTTTAATTTTGAAAAGTACACAGCTTAAGTTGATACACTTGCATATGATTACATCTATAATAAATTAGAGATATTATTTTCCTTTTATTAAAAGAGAAGTGGTTGAATCATAAAGAAAAAATACATATACCCTAATATACTATCTAGATCTTCCAGTACAATGATGAATAGAAAAAATAACACTGGATCATCCTTATCTTGCTCCCAATCTCAGGGAAGAACATGCAATATTTCATCATTAAGTAGGTTGTTGGCAATCAATATTTGCAGATCTGTTTGATAAAATTGAGGTAGTTGAGGTAATCCCCTTATAGTCTTAGCTTGCTGAGTTTTTATCATGAAAGATTGTTCAATCTTATCAAATTATTTTTCTATATTTATTAAGATAATTATATTATCATTGTTTTGTAATGTGTATTTCATTGACTACTTTTTATGCTGTTTTTACACATAGAATCATGTATAAACTGTTCATATTACCATTTAAAGACAATCTCTGAAACTGTCCTCTCACTTACTCAAGACCTCTTTTTGACAAGATTCCATCTAGGTGATGTTTTTATTTGTGGTTTCTAATTTTTGCTTTCTATTTTCAACATTTTCTTAAGAAAATACTCAAGTACAAAAAAATTTGAAAGAATTGTATAGTGAGATTTTGTGTACTCACAATCTCAATTCTACAGTTAGCTTTTTATTATCTTTGCTTACTACATATCTGTCTGTTAAATTCTGAATTTGTCTTATGTATGAGGCATTTTGAATTACATTACTGTCATTAGTATACTTCACCCATTTATACTTTAGCATGAATATCATCAGAGTTTTCCCTTTTTATTCTCTGAAGGAAAGGATATAAGATTGGTTATTTACTTTTTAAGTGGTTGGGAAAATCCTCTGAAGTCATCTGGGTTTTGAGTTTTCTTTGCTGAAAGGTTTTTATTTACTGATTAAATATTTTCCAATAGACATAGGACTTTGTTCATGTTTTCCATTTCCTTTTAATTGAGTTTTAGTATATATGTTTTAAAATTATTGTGAGATACATACAGATTCATAAGAGATTGTAAGGAATAATAAAGATTCATTACATCCTTCACTCAATTTTCCCAATGATAATATTGTGTATAACTGTATTACAATATTACAACCAAGAAATTTCTATTGATACACTCTATACCAATCTTACTCAGATTTCATCAGTTTTACATGCACTCACATGTGCATTCTATCCAATTTTATCACATGTGTGGATTCATGTGGCCACAATTACAGTGAAGACACACAATAGTTCTGTCATCTCTCATGCCACCCTTTTATGGAAACAGCTACCTTCTTTGCTCCTTCCCTAATCCCTGAAAAACAGTATTCTCCCCTCATATAATTTCTAGAATGTTATATAAGTGGAATCATACAGTATATTACTTTCTGGCATTTTTGCTTTATTCAATGAAGATAATTCCCTTAATACAAGTTGTTAGATGTATCAATCATCTGTTCTCTTATGTATTTATTTTGCTGAGTAAGATTCCAAGATATGGGTGTGGCAGTTTGTTTCACCATTCAATAATTGAAAAGCATTAGGTTGTTTCTAGTTTGGGGTTATTGTGAATAAAACTGCCATAAATATGTGTAAACGGGTTTTTGTGTGAACATAAACTTCTCTAACTTGCTTCATAATTTCCTCCCATTGATGAGTAATTTCTAACAGGAAATAACTCTATATTATCTCTCCTCTTAAACATTCCCTTTAAAATCTCCACATCCCTCCAGATGTTGACTTATTTCTCTGTTCCTCTATCCTTTGGAAAATACCTTGAGGCATTCATAGCTTCCAAGTATGCTGCTAGACAACTATTCCACATGTCATAGAATAGAAATGTTCAAAGACCAAATGAAAATGCTTTAAACATTGGATTTATTAAATCAATATAAATATACTGTGAGAACCAAAAGAAAGATTTGGGATAAACTAACAAATTTAGGATAAGGTACAAACAGGATGTTCACACATACTTTCTGAATCTTGAGTTCGATAGTGGGCATATCTCCGCTTTTTCTTCTCTATCATTAAAAACAACAATTTTGGGGGCTACCCTTAATTTGTCTTGCTATTTCCTGCCCACATCCATGTCTTGTGCTATCTGCATACAAAATGAATCCTGACTATAATCACTTCTCATCATATGTCTACCACTCCAGTCAATGCCACAATCAACTTTCAAGGTTACCACAATATTAGCTTAAAATATTCTACAGAATCACTTTCTTCATAAACCCATTAGAGTTGTCTTTGAACAATGAAACTCCATCTCAGAATCTTCTGTTCCCTTCCAAGCTCACATTAGGCCTTCACAGTTGGCCCCTATTTGCCTGTTGGACGTTTTTTGTTTTTTCACTACTGAGTCATTTTCCCATTCCTCAGAGACTCCCAGAGTATTCAAAGAATAGTTCCTTTGCTCTCCTAACCCTCTAACTGGGAAGCTTTTCTATCAGTGAGTTGCAGGCATTCTTGCTGATGCTGGGGTTCTTGTTCACAAAGCCGAAGAATGAGCTTAGCAAACAGTCAAGGTAGGAGAGCAAGGTACAGGCTTTTATTTAGAAATAAAGTGAAAGGACAGAGCTCCCGGCTCATGCCAGGAAGGGTCAAGAGTGGTGTGTTGTCCAGGGGTTTTATAGGCAGATGAGGATTTTTCGAGAACATGAAAAAAGCTTAGGGGTGTGGACTTATTAAGCGGTCCTAGAATATTTACAAGAAACTTGATACAAGTAACCTCCTGCTCTGTTAATTTCTCCCCGAGATACCAGCATCTTGGTCTGCAGGCATCTGAAACAAGGCCACCTGCTCAGCCTGACCGCAAGGTGGGCTGAGGCATTGTTTGCTAGAGAGTAAATTAAGTGCAATCTTATCTTTAAGGTGGAATCCTTCTTGCCTTTTATTATGTTGTTTACAGCTGGGTCTGCATGCTAAATTAGTTGCCCAGTTTGCAAAACCACCCCATCAGATCTGAAAGAGGAAAGACAGCACATAGATAGGCCTGGGCCTTTTAGCATGCTAAAGCGAATCTTACAAATGATTAGCATAATAAAAATATGGGCTACTCCTCTTTATCTGGGGAACATTAACTGATCTTACTGACGAATGACCTTAGAGCTTAATGTTTAACACAGAGTTTTGGTAGGGGGTTTCCTTGCATGTAGTTACATTACTCTGACTGCAAATATTTTGCCTTGCTTTTTCTGGAGGCGCTCACTGTACTCTGACTACACCCACAGTCCCTGTCTCATTGCCTCAGTCAGGTGTATGCTTAAATATGAATTTACACGTGTGATCAGCTTATTGAAAAGCCCCAGATTTACCCTCACTGCCTGCTATTCTCTACATTGTTTCTTACTAGTTTTTCTTCATAAAATGAAAAATTTCCCAAACTTTTGGAAATACAAACATGGACATGTTTATATATACACACATTACATATACATATATATATATTTTTTATATACACATTATACAAATACATTTGTATTTACATGTGTTTTTTTCTCTCCAACTCTGACCATATCCTCTCCTCAACAATTAATTCTATGACAAAAGCACCTAGATTAGTGACTGATACATAATGGACGTTGACTTAAATATGGGTAAAACATGAATAAACATGAGCAGCAGACAGGACAATCTTGCTTTCATAATTCAGTCTTCTCTTCCCTTTTCCTCCAGATTATCCCATAAATTGTGTTTCCTTTGTAAAGTACGACTGATACCAAAGCTCTATATGTTTCTGGAAATTTGCAAATGTGAAAATAGGTGAAAGGTGTGAAAGCAATGAGAAAAACATTTATCAGATGGAATCAGACACACATTACATAACTTTCAAATCTCTCATTCCATTACTATGGGTTCTACTGAATTGTGTAGTTAATAAGATGTTATTTAGTTCAATTATCTTAATTTAACCTTCAAAATAATCCTGTGAGTTAGAAAAGTAAGACTTTGTAATATCTTTTTATAAACAAACATATTTGGGGAGATTAACTGAGCTACTCAGTGATGCATAATTAGTGGCAGAACTAGGAGTTGAATTCCAAATTCTGTACTCATTCAAATATGTTACATTGTTTTTTCAAAATATGCTAGCCTGTAGGAAATACAGTCTAATTATTGGTGAATTTCAGCTTGTTGATAGTATAAGTTTTTTAAAATAACTGTTCCTAACCAAGCTCTTTGAATTCCTCTTTCCCACTGAATAAACAGATGTTTAATAATACCTCCACTTGATCCCATTTTTCATTGATGTTTAACTATTCAAAGAATATTATTCTACTTTTTACTGTGAATCAGCCCTGTTCATTTTGAAAAGTTAGTGTCTTATTTTGATTGAAAGTTTTTCTCTTCCCATCTTCCTAGTACTACTTGTCTTAATTTTAGCTCTATGAAAGGAATCTTCTCTGGTGTTGTAAAAACTCAGAATGGGAGAGGGGCTAAAAGAGATGTCTGTAACTGATAGGGACATGTTGCCTTCTCCTGCAAAGTGCAGTCGCTACCTCTCTGGTCATTCCCCTTCCCTCTGTTTACAAGGTAGCAAAATGTCCCTCTTTCATGGAGCACACTGATATGTTCTGAGGACCTGATTGTCCTATTTATTTCTTGATGCATTTTCCAGGAATGGGAACTATAGTGTGAGTATGTTACCTTGTTCATTTTCCTTAGCTCCTGTCAAAGAGGTTCCATTATGCCAGAGATGAGCTTCTCAGGTCCCGCAGCCCCTTGGTGGACATTTGCCAGGTTGTTTTCTTTTCAACCAGGATAAATGATAAAAGTACAGGATGATTCACTTCACTACCCAACATGTCCCAGCACAGTCATGTGGTATGTTGGTCAAGAGTTTCAGAAAATTCACTGTAAAGATGTTCATTAGTTTCCAACCTAGCAGAAATAGGGTGGTTCAGAATTATGAATTTTTAAAAATAGCTTTATTGTGGTATCTTTGACATATAAATGTTTATATTTAAGGTGTACAATTTGATGTTATGATAATTTTTACTTTGTGAAAGGATCACCCTAATCAAGCTTAATAACATATCCATTACTTCTACATTTTGTGTGTGCATTGAGAAGATCTACACAAATTTCAAATATACAATATACAGTATTGTCAACTCTCATCATATTTTTTGATTATCAGATCTCTTTCTAATCTTGCATAACTGAAAATCTGTATCCTTTGCACAATATCACCCCCATTTCTTCCACCCCCTAAACCCTGGCAACTTCCATTCTACTCTCTGATTCTATCAGTTTGACTGTTTTAGATTCCACATGTAAGTGAGATCATGTGCTATTTCCCTTACTGTGTCTCACTTGTTTTCCTAAGTACAATGTCCTCTAGCTCCATCCATGTTGTTGCAAAATGTTGTTCCTTCTTTTTTTAGAGCTGAATAATATTCCATTAAATATATATTTACATACATACATATATATATATATTCTATTATATAATTTATATATTATATATTCTATGCCGAAGGACATTTTCTTATTAATTCCTTCAAAATACTCCTGGCTTGTCTGTAGGAATGAAAAGCAGCTGCACCTGTTGCAGTGAAGTGTGTTCATGAATAAAGCATTCCAGACTCTACAAAGTATCTACCTACAAGCCCTGTGAAAAAAAATGGCTTGCCCCAACAACTGAAAGCCCTTAGAATGCAGAGGTTTCTTATTGCCCATTGTTCACAGGCATGATTCTGAGCTGCAATGCCTGGATTTAAAGAAAAATACCACAAACAATAAGACTGTTATATATACTGTGACAGTTTTATATATTGTATTTTGACTTGAAACACAGATAATAAACTTCCTTCTTAAGTCACATGGAATTCAACTTGCAGGAGACAATGTACCTTTCCTTAGTGACAGATGATTCATTGGAAAATGTCAGAGATGAAAGAGCTGGCTGGAATGTTTTTTTCCTATTTAGTAAAGGTGACATTGACTACAAAATATGCACTGACTCACTACTTTGGGAAAGAAAGATAACTTCAGGGAGCACTGATATCTCAGAGATTGTGAAAATGTGATTTTTAAAAAGTGTGAAATTGTAATCTAGCCTTTTGCAGAGTAAGAAATGGAGTTTATTTTAGTTCTTTTTTACCATAATCTTTCTGAGGACCAATTGTTCACTCACACATCTATAAAATGTATGTTTAAAAAATTATACATGTGCATTAATTAACAAAATGAACACTTCATGATTTAAAAATATTTGATAAACTGGTACACAAATAGGGTTTCTAGGGCAGTCTAGAAAACATGTATTGCCAAAGGTATGATTAATTTTTAGGTATTTGAGAGAAAGAACAACTCTAACAAATCTGCATCAGTTTCCAGTTTGCCTTCAGGAATTTTTATAATATGAGTGGGCTTTGAATAATAGACATATATTACAGAAAACAGATCCAGAGAGACATTCATAAGAGAAAATTTTATGGAGTTATGGTTGCTCTCCCTACTAGCTGTGGTTTTAGAAGCAATAACATTATACAAATGTAGAAACTTTGCTCTCAAATGATTAGAATCAAGTGAAATCTTCCAAGTTAATCCATCTTTATCTGATTTTTCCAGCCTTATTGAGATGTAATAGACATATAACAGTATGTAAGTAAAATTGCCCAATGTGTTGATGAGATACAATTATATATGACAAAATGACCACCAACATAGTGTTATCTAACACCCTCTCTCACATCATATATCTACCATTTCTTTTTATTGGTGAGAATATTTTAGATCTATTTCTCATGAATTTCAAGTATATAATACAATATTATTGACTATAATCACACTGCTGCACATTAGATTCCCAGAACTTATTCACCTTACAAATGGAAATTTGTACCCTTTGACCATCTCCCCAATTCTCCCAACTTCCAAGCCCCTGGTAATCACCATTCTACTCTGTTTCTACAACTCCAGTTTTTTAGATATCACACAGTATGATGATACTTCTTCTGACACCTCTAAGTGAGAGCATAAACCCCTCAAGGTCTGTCCATGTTGTTGCCAATGGCAGGATTTCCATCCTTCTCATGATTGAATAATAGCCCATTATACATATACATACCACATATTTATCCACTTATCTCTGTTGATAACATTGTTTCCATACCTTGGTCATTGTGAATAATGCTACAACAAACAAAACAGTGCAGTTATCTTTTCAATAGCCTGTTTCCTTTCCTTTGGATATATACCCAGAAGTGGAATCACTGAATCAAATGGCTGTTCTATTTTTAATTTTTTGAGGAACCTCCCTACTATTTTCCACAGTGGTTGTACACCAGTGATCAGGCTCTGCACCACTGCACTCACTTGCACCTAGCCCCTTCAGCTGTGCACCTGCATGGCTGCTGGCAGGATCTCCATCACTAGCCTCTATTGCCATGCACTTGTGTTGAGACCCAAAAACACATATTTTCACACAGACAGCTAGGGCCACCACAGCTGCCAGTGTGCCTGCAGTGGGCTCTGGCACTTACTGCCTGCCCTGACTCCACCACTTTGTGTGTCTACAATCAGCCTCTGCCACTACACAGGCACTACAGCTGAATGTATGTATACCAGCGACTCTGGCTACCAATGAGTTTCCTGTCCTGGTTCCTAGCCATTGGACCTGGGTGTGCTACTGAGAAAGCCAATAGTACCTGCAGCCAATGTGGATGCCCACAGTGCTCTCCAAGGACCACACAGTTTTCATTGCTTTGGACCCCAGTGGCCTGAGCCAAAGAGACATACTGCTCTCCTGAACTGGGTGCCACCACACATCCACACTTGGTACCCTTCCCTGTTAGATACTACAATAAAAGAAAATTATGGGTCAAAACCCTTATCAATACAGATGCAAAAATTCTGATTATCAAACTAAATTCAATAGTATATTAAGGAATGATATAATCAAGCAGGATTTATTCCTGGGATATAAGGATGTTGTTGATATAGAGATCAATAAGTGTGATATGTAATATATGTGTGAAATGTGAATAATAGAATGAAAGACAAACATATGATAAACTGACTACATGTTGAAAAAGCATTTGACAAAATTCATTATCTTTACCTGATAAAAATTCTAATAAAATTAGGTATAAGAGGAATGAACATCAACATAATAAAGGCCTTAGATTACAAGTCCACAGCTAACATTATACTCAATGGCAAAAGGTTGAAAACTTTTCCTTTAGGATCAGGAATGATAAAAGGGTGCCCACTCTCACCAGTCCAATTCAACATAATTCTGGAAGTCAAAGCTATAGCAATCAAGCAATAAAAATAAAAGGCACTACTTTGAAAGGAAGAAGTAAAATTGTCTTTTTCCAGATTATATGATATCTTATACATAGAAAATCTCAAAGATTCTACCCAAAAAATGTTGAGAATAAACAAATTCAGTAAAGTTGTGGGACACAATATCAACATACAGAATTAGTTGTGTTTTTAGGACAAACAATGGAATGTCTGAAAAAGAAATAAAGAAAACCCATTCACAATTGTATCAAAAAGACTTCAATACTTAGGAATAAATTTAACCAAGAAGGTGAAAGATCTATACACTGAAAACTACAAAACTCTGATGAAAGAAATTCAAGACACAAACAAGTTGAAAGATTTCTTTTGTTCATGGATCAGAATTAATACTGTTAAAATGCCCATACAACCCAAAGCAATCTAGAAATTCAATACAACCCCTATCAAAATCCAGTGGTATTTTTCACAGAATTTTAAAAAACAATCCTAAAATTGGTATGGAACCACAAAGAGCCAAAGCAATCCTGAGAAGGAAGAACAAAGCTGGTCACACTTCCTAATCTCACACTATACTACAAAGTTATCATAATCAAAACAGTATGGTCAGAGCATAAAAACAGACATGGGCAAATGGAAGAGAATCAACAGCCCAAAGATAAACTCACATATATGGTCAACTAATACTTGACTAGGGAGCCAAGAATACTCAATGGGAAAAGGAGAGTCTCTTCAACAAGAGTCTCTCTTTTGAAAACTGGATAATTGCATATAGTAAAATGATATTAGACCTTTATCTTACAACACTCACAAAAATTAACTTGAACTGCATTAAAAACTTAAACATTAGAACTGAAACCATAAAACTCCCAGAAGAAAACAAAGGGAAAAGCTCCCTTACATTGTTCTCAGCAATGATTTTTTGGATATAACACTGAAAGCACAAGCAATGAAAGCAAAAGTCAACAAATGGGACTACATCAAACTGAAAAGATTCTATACAGGAAAATAAATAACAAAATGAAAAAGCAGTCTATGGGGTGGGAGAAAATATTTGTGAAATATATTTTATAAGGGATAAATACAAAATACTTAAAGAACTCATAGAACTCAATAACAAAAGCAACCAATTTAAAAAAATGGGCAGAGGAACTGAGTATTTTTCCAAAGAAGATGTACAAATGGCCAACAGGTGTATGAAATGTGCTCAACATGATTAATTAAGGCAAATCAAAATCCCAAAGAGATAATCAACTCACACCTGTTAGAATAGGTATGATCAGAAAAGAGAGCAATGTTGACAGGATGTGGAGAAAAAGGGAACCCTGTGCGCTGTTTTTGCAGGACCTGATCTGAGCCCACAAGCAGCTGCAGGGGCCCTGGGTGTCAGTGGAGACAGTATACTCTCTCATGACGGCACAGTCTTCCCCTAGACATGTAATAATAGCAGTAAAGGCCAGTGAAGGGTGTCAAGGCATGTGAATGTACAGCTGGAAGGAGAATATCCTCAAGTGTATGCACAGTACTGGGGACCAGCCATAGGGGTCAAGTCTATCATTTTGCACTGTGCAGCTGCAGAGGCCTGGGTTGGCTACTAGGGTTAATTCAGAGGCTCTGGTGGGTGGTGGGGGAAAAGTTGCTGGAAAGACTCAGGCAGCTGGTATCCAGAAACATGAATACCTGTGAGGTGAAAGCTGGTGAAATCTACAGGATCTGCAGACCGCAATGCTGGCCTTCCATTTATTCAATGGTGAAAGCTGTTGTGTTTGCAGAGCAGGTCACCGTAAACTGCAATTGCTCTTTTTGAATGGCTACCGTTGGTAGCCCCTGATTTGCTGATTTGCTTCCTTTTTTTCAGTCATCTCTGTAGGTCTCAGCCTTGCTGGTCTGGGTGAGATGAAACTGAAGTAGGACTCTCTTGTGATGGCAGGAAGCTGGGAAAGGTAGTTGCTCACCCTGCCCTCCTTTCCCAGCAAGGGGAACTCTTTCTGGTTGGGGAGTTCCCTTTTGTCCTGAGCATTGCCAGCTTGGGAAACAGGATGACACAAGCAAAATGAAGTGGTCTCCCTTTTTATGTAGTTATTCTTGGGTTTTTTGTTCTACTGTTTTGCTGAAGTTCCTTAAGTGTATTCGAAAGCTATCCCAGAGCTATTTTTCTCTGTGGGGAGATGGAGACTGGGGTCTCCTATACCATCACTTTGGTGATATCATTCTCTTAGCAGTATCTACTTTTATTTTGTTTCATTCCAGTTCCTATATTTTTTATAGGGAGAATCATGAAAACTTAGAGACATCAACTGTAATAGGTAATTTTGTTTTATCTCCAATACTTCCTAATTTCCCTCTGTCCTTTCTTGGTGCCGCCTTTCCCTCTCCTCCTTCCTTCCAGCTCAGTGAGAGCAGGGATGTTTGCACTCTTCACTGCTCTAGCACATAACTATAGATACTTAACAATGTTTGTTTACAAAATTGGTAAATATTGTATCATTTCCGTATAACTCATGAATACATATCTTTCAAATTCTTACTGATGGTCATAAATTCTTAACTCAGTGAGGATGAGTTGACCTCAATATTGTAACTGTATTGCCATATGTCTTCTTCTAGAAATGTTATGGTTCAAGATTTAATGATTAGGTCTGTGATATATTCCAACTTATTAGTTGTGTATGGTGTGATTTGTAGAGGTTCTTTTTTTTCCCATTTATATCTATTTTTGTAGTACCAGACTACTTTCCTTTATTTGCTGAGTTAACTTCCCACCTTAGTTTAAAATCAGTTAAACATGTATGTGCAAGTTTATTTCTGGTCACTCATCTGTTGAATTTATCTATTTTTAGACTAATATCACACTGTCTTGATTACTGTGGCTTTATAATATGTCTTGAAATTAGGTAGTTTAAGTTCTCTAGCATTGCTCTTGCTTATCAAGATTGCTTTGGCTACTTCAGATTTTTGTATTTCTCATGTAAATTTTAATATGTATTAATTATATATTATATATATATCATCTTGTCAATTTCTGTAAAATATGCTGCTGTGATATTGATCAAAGTATGTTGTATCTAATATAGATCAATTTCTGGGGAATAGGTATCTTAATAATTTTTAACCTTCCAACACATGGACATATTTGATCTTTTTCTTGTCTTCTTCAATTTTTCTTAAGGTTTTGTGTTCTACAGTAATTTTTGTTTGATTTATTCCCGGGTATTTGATATTATTTGATAATTTTATAAATGATATGCCATTTGATTTCCACTAGTCTGTCAATATATATAGAAAAATAATGGAATTTTTGTAAATTGATGTAATTATTTCTAGGATATTTCTTGAAGTTTGAATAACATTTTTTATACAATGTTATCTGCTATTATGCATAGTTTTACTTTTTCCTTTTTAATCTGTATGCCTTTCATTTAATTATCTTCTTGTAAAATGTTAAATAGTAGCTGATACTACTGACATATTTTTGACCTTTAGGAAAGTGTTGAATGTTTCACCATTAAGGATATATTAGCGGTTGATGTTTTGTTGCTAACATCAAATTCAGGAGATCACCTTATTTTAGTGTGAGAATATTTTCTTTAAAACCATGAATGAACATTGAATTTGTCAAATATTTTTCATGTAGCTGTTGAGATGAGTGTTTTTTTTTTCTTTATTCTGTTAATGCTGTGAATAACTTTGGTCACACTTTAAATTTTAAACTAACCTTGTATTCCTAAAGTGAGATCCAATGTGTCATGATGTAATACTTTTTATATATTGTTGAATTCAAATGGTTAATTATTTACCAATGATTTTTTTGTGGTTATACTCACCAGGGATATTAGTCTAATTTTTTCTCCTAATATCTTCATAACATTTTGGTAACTAGCCTTATATAGGCCTCATAGAATAGGTTGAAAGGTATTCTCTCCTTTGTTTCCTGAAAATATTTAATTAACTTAATGCTTGAATTTGCTTCCAAGTTTATATCTAATACCACCTATTATATCCCTTTATCACCCTCTGCCTCAAATAGAGTCTGTCTCTGGGACTCTGTGGAAAATGTCTGTTTTTGACTTAGGTTACTCCACTTACTTTACCTTATTTTGGAAATATCAGTGTAGGGTGTATCTTTACTACTAACTAATTTCAATTTTAGCTTTCATTAATCTGAATGATCTTAGTAATCCATTCCACTATAAGACCCAAGGGGATGTCTTATATATTCCCTTTCTTTTCCCTTTTGTCTGGCAACTGGTACATGATCCAAACATATTGAATGAGATACTTATGTTCTATATGTCAATTCCTGAGGAGATGAAAAAAAGATCTAGGGTCAGATGGTGATTTAACTATGTCTATAGCTGAGGGGACAGTCCACTTATGCAATTAAAGGTCCTGAGATTATATAGGTTCTAACACTATGTCAGAGCTGACAAGTGGAGGTAATGTGCTGGCAGTAATAGCACAGAAAGATTACTCCTTGCCAGTGGACTAACTGTGACTAGCTCTATTTGGGGGCTGACACAGGCTGATTTTCTAGATTCTTCTCTGAATTCTGTATTCTACCAAAGTCTTTTCCAATAAATTTCTGCTGAGGCTATTCAAAATCAATTTCTCTTCCTTGCAACTAGGGAGAATGATGCCCTATGTATAGCAAACATATGTATGTATTAGATTTCCAAAGAAGACTGAGGAACCAGTTTGGCCCAATTATATATGGATATAATTTATGGTCTAACATTACTCTTCAATTCAAATGTAATTTCTTTTTTTCCTGAAATTAGAGTTATATATATGAAATATATTAGCTAAGGGAGACCTGCCATGTAGTTATTTACTTTAAAAAATCTATAAATGCATACGTTTTTACCCAAAATTAAAAAGAAAATGAAGCTCTAGTGGAATTAATTCTCATAGGTTTTGGGGGTAGTTGGAGTGAGGCATTTTTCCACTGAAAGAAAATGATAAATGGAGTTGCACACAACTCTTATAAAGTGAAAGACTTGAATGAAATTTTACATTGATAGAGTGCCTCAGCGTGTCAACTTCCAAAGGTAAAGTATAGGGTCAGGAATTGATCCTTGGGGAAGCAAATCTTTGAGGTTTTATAAAGGTTAAAGCATTTCACCTCAAGGTTGCTTTTTAATGGCTATTCTGGATCATTGTATAGTCAATTTGACTGATTGTGCCATTTCAGATGCCAAAAAAAAACCTGCCAAAAAGCAGTCAGTGTATGTTGGTTACTTGAAGATACAATCAAGGAAAAGCAAAATTTCCTTTTTTATGTTGAACTTCAAATGTTAACACAGTTAACACATATATATGTAGAGAGACACACAATTTGCCATTTGTCTTTCTAATGCCTGTTTTGCACATCTAATTTTTTTCCTACTAAAAATCTGATATTTGTAATGATGGGCAGGTTAAATATATCTTGTGTAATGGTCTAAGAAATAGTAGATTTATGGCAATGGTAAGACACTAGCAGGTTTAAGGCAATAACACAACAACTTGAAAATGTATTTTTCCCTTTGGTGCCCTAGTTTCATGATGACATAAAATGAATTAGTATCTCCCTAATTCCTGTAAACCTAGATACAACAAAGTTGCAATAGCAGAACATAATCTGAAGTCTGTCTTCATCTGAAATCCAGACAAAGGGTGATTTTCTTCAACTTTTATTCCAAACTATTGGAGAAAAGCAATTATAAGCTTGCTTGGAGCTGACTACTTAGAAACTGTACAAATCTGAACAAGTTGGATAATATCTCTGAACCTCAAGTTTCTTCAATTTAGCTAGTAACTTCATCTGTAATACTGAGTAATAACTGTACCTCCTAGGATGGCTGTGAAATGTAAATGGGGATAATCTAGGTAAAGCATTAGCATCATGGCTGTCCTATCATGGTACTCAGAGAATTTAGAAGAAATGATTGCCCTACTACTGTCAACAATTTCTGAACACAGTGAAAAGATTAGCAGATAAGCTAACACACAGGTTTCTGTTACGAAGTCTGACTCACATCAATGAGAGCTCTTACCTAGCTAGAAGAGGAGAATGCCATTTTTTCAGTAAGTCCAGGGCAGCCAGGTTGTCCTCCAGCATTGGAGAAAATTCCTGTTTTATTTCAGAAGCACCACATGAAGTGGTTGACTTGCACTTAAGAGCTATGAAGTATGAAAAATAGGTACCAAACATTAAAATCACATTCAGGAGCTAGCTATCTACAATAACATTGACACGGGGACACTGAAACCAGGTGAAAAGTAAAACAGATTCACTTCTCCCATCTTACAGTCCTTCCAGGCCAGAGCTTATGACAGGAAATGGCAGGCTGAATTCCCTGCTCTATTTAAATTATTTCACACCCCATCTTTATCTCTGTTTTTTGTTTTTCTTTTGAAAAGGCAGAAGGGTGTAGAATCAAATGTGTTGTATGCATGTTCAGTAAGTTCTATTGTTGAGGAAGCATCTGCCATAAGAAATGGGAAGTCCGACTGAAAATGGCTTAAAACAAAGGGAATTGATTTCTTATAACTAACCTGAAAAAAGATGGATCTTAGATTAGGCATTTAATTGTCAACAAGTCATCAAGAATTGTGTTTCCATATTTTTTCTGCTGTTTTTAGTATATTGCCTAACTTCATAATCATGAGATGGCATCCCTAAGTATATCCTCCTATATCAAAGTCCGGAGAAAGAATGGAAAGAGCATTTTGGGGGGAATTTATCTTTTTAAGCATGAAGGGACCTATCCTGGAAGCCCTCCAGAAGGTCACATGGTTTTCTGTGATCAATCTCTGGGAAAGAGAATTGCATCATTGGCTTAGGCTAATCCGTAAAATACCCAAGTAATTTTACGGGAGAGATCCAGAAAAACTAGGAGATTTCATAAACATTTAAAGATTTGTACCCAATTGTATCTACTAGAGCTACATTCACATATGCAAAGGTACTCTTTATTAATAAATATAATGAGATTCCTCAATTTATCATTCATATTATAGTTTTCCACATAAACAGTACAAGTCATGGCAACTATTAGTTGCCAATTAATAAAACAAAAGAACTGCATTTTTCAATGTCCTTTTAATTTATCTAATGTGTTAGATTATTTCTAAAGCCTATCTGCAAATATAAAGTTTCTTAAGTTACTATTATACATTTCTGGAATGTTAAGAAACAGTTCTATTTTGTTCTACCAAAAATGCAAAAATGATACCTTCTCTGTCATTTCTAAATCACTTTCTAATAGTTGGTTTTTTAGGGAGTGCATTTTTTTTTCAATGTTTCTGTTCTATTACCAATGTAAAAGTAAAAAAATGCAAAATAAAGAGGTGTTCATTAATTACAGTATAGTTTCCTAAAATTGGAAAAAATAAGACAATAGAATTCAAAAAGTCCTGGACATTAGATAATTTAGTTGTAAAATATAGTTCATTTGCTCATTCAGGAAACAATGTTATTTGTATCTGTCATGTAATGCACATGTGTACACACACACACAGGCACAGTAGATCGCTTTAAAATAGATCAATCAAATAGGTTTTATGAAAGTAGGTGTACTGGGATTAAGTCTTTAGGGACTGGGAGGGATTTCTAATAGGCATATATGAGTCAGGACATTCAAAGTAGAAAGGGATGCATTAATAAAAAGGCATGAAAATGGGAAATAACTTGTAGAGGAAGTTAGTTACAGAGACACATTTGATTATGTGTACAATGAAATAGGAATAAGAGTAGTGAAATTTTTGGACAGATTCATGGATATCAGTTTATGAATTTATTCTGTAGTATACTTTATTCTTTAAAAAATAGAGAATGATTAAACATGTAGCAAAGATACAGCATGTTTAAAACAGTCTTAAGGCAAAATAAATTTTAAAGTAATGTGTATAATGAAGTGGGAGGGACACTTTACCCTATATCCAATGAGGAACAGAGGCAGTCTCTTACAAGCATACAACATGCTTTAAATTAGATATTCATTCAAATTTAAAATTTCAGCTCTGGTATTTACCAGTTTTAAAACCAGTTTAAAATAACACAAATTTGTCCTTCTGTGTCTGGCTTATTTCACTTAGCATAATGTCCTCCAGGCCCATCCATACTGTCACAAATGGAAGGATTTCCTTTATTTTAAAGGCTCAGTAATATTCCATTGTGTGTATATACTACATTTTCTTTATGTATCAGTGGACATTTGGGTTGTTTACACATCTTGACTCTTGTGATTAATGCTGCAATAAACATGAGAATGCAGGTATCTTTTAGAGATCCTAATTTCAATTACTTTGGATATACACTCAGAAGAAGGATTGCTGGAGCATATGATAGTTCTACTTTTAATTGTTTTTGAGGAACCTCCATACTGTTTTCCATAGTAGCTGCGTCAGTGATACTACTTATATGAAGAATCTAAAATAGTCAAACTCATAGAAGCAGAGGGTAGAATGGTGGTTGCTAGATGCTGGGGGAAGTAGGATATTGGGAGGTATTAATCAAAAAGTATAAGTTTCAGTTACACAAGATGAATAAGTCCTAGAGATATACTATGTGACATGGCACCTGTAGTTAACAATACTGTACTGTATACTTAAAAATTTGCTAAGAGGGCAGATCTTATATTAAGTGCTCTAATCACAGAAAAAGTAAAGGTAGGAGGATACTTTTAGAGGTTATAGATATGTTTGCGGTATCATTTGTGGTGATGGTTTTATGGTGTATACTTATTTTCATATTCAGAAATTTGTTTATATTAAATATGTATATTTTTGGTATGTCAGTAATACCTCCATAAAGATTTTTTAAAAACACACAAATTATTTAGCTATTCTGGGCTCAGTGGTATGTATAAAAATAATCACTCTGTCAGAAACAATTAGCTTATCCTGTTGAATCTAACTACATAATTTCATAATCTGTTGCACATCTCTGTACTTGTTTCCTTCAGAAATTCATAATCTAGTCTCTTGCTTCCTTTCCAGCCAAGTATTCCAGCATTTACCTAGCCCCATACACACTGGTTTTATTTGTGGTTACTCAAATTTATCATTTCATATTTTACATACCCTTTGTTCTGAATGGCTTTCTTTCTCATCTACCTAGCTTACATTTTCTTTGTTTTTCAAGATTTGACTAAAGCGCTGTTTTCTCTAAGAATGTCTTCTACTCTCTCTCTGATCTATGACGAATGAGCTGTTTTGTACTTTCACTGCTTATTGCATCTCATGTATACTCCTGTATTGAAGCTCTTCTCACATTGTATATAACCTTTTATTTCAGTGTCTCTTAACACTCCTTGATGGAACTTTGTATTGTTTAACACACAATAGACTTTGAATAGATGTTTATTGGATAAAAAATGCATTGACTGATCCCAACAGAGTTGGATTATATAATATGCTCCCAATGCAAAATAATTTGAAGTCATCTTGACATTGGTAGCATCAACAGAATTGGATCTGAGCCTTATATAACAGTAAACCCAGCTTTGCAATTATGGTAATTGATTTTTATGAAAGATTTGAATTAATCCGAAAGGGCCCTGCGAAGCATGAAAAAAGTACTTAAGGGGCTAACAACTAGATTCTTACAAAGAATGATATAATGTGTTTGTATAGATTAGTTTAGAGACAAGAAGGATATTAATACACTGTATCTATTTGAAGAGTTTTATAAAGGTGATGGTTAGTTTTTTTCTTTTTCCATCCCAGAAGACACAGAATAGGAAAAAACATTATAAGAAGAGTCTGTATAGGCATTCAGAAGAGACCATTATGTATGTGTGGTTAAAAGGATAATGGGAATGTTTTATCTGTGTCTAACTTTAAAATAAAATGAAAAACCTAGAATTAAGAGTTTGTCCAGAAGCTTTGAGACTCTTCCTGACTCTAAAAATAAATATAATACAAAAGATAAGAAGAATGAAATAGTTAATTTTATGCAGATTATTTTGTGCATATGACAAAAGCAATCAACAGTAGGAATATTATGCCTATATTAAGGGTGCTAGCCTTGATTTAATTACCTACTTATATAATAAACAGCCATTAATTCCACAGGCTTTTAGCACATATGGGTTTGTAAAAAATACTTTTAGAAACCAGAGTGTAAACCCAAGTATAACATAGTACTTTTGAATTTAATTTCTTTGTTTGGAGCAAGTATTACATACATTGAAAGAGAATTGAATGCACAAATCACAGCAATAAAATTATGTTTTCTTCCCACTGCTATTTAATTTTCTTCCCCAATATATACCTGTAGGGTCAAGTATAATCTCCTTGGGGTGGCACACAAAGGTCTTTATAGTTTTGTTTCTGCCAACTTTCTCAACTCATACTAGTTTAATCTGCAATATGTATTCTCAGTATATGTATAAACACATATGTGAACAGAGACAAAAACAGATACATTTTTCTGCACCTTGCTTTTTGACTTGATAAAATATCTGGTATAATTGTAAATTATCACATATTGATATGACTCTATTTTTATCATGTAGTGATTTTAAAAATGATGCACAAGCCAATGGAATAGATAAAGAGCCCAGAAATACACCCCTGCATATATGGTCAATTAAAATTTGACAAGGGAGGCAGGATACTCAGTGGGGGAAGGATATAGGCATACCTTGGAGATACTGTAATTTGGTTCCAGACCACTGTAGTAAAGCAAATATTGCAATAAAGGGGGTCAAAGTAATTTTTTGGTTTCTTGGTGCATTTAGAAGTTACATTACCCTGTACTGTAGTCTATTAAGTGTGCAATAGCATTATGTCTAAAAAAAAAAGTACATACCTTAATCTAAAATATTTTATTTCTACAAAATACTAACAGTTGTGTGAGCTTTCAGCAAGTCATAATCACTGATCACAGATCCCCATAACATATAATAATGTGAGAAGTACTGAGACAGGGACCATGGGTGTAGTCAGAGTAGGGTGAGGGCCTCCGGAAAAAGCAGGGAGGGATATTTACAGCCAGAGCAATATAACAATGGGCAAAGAAGTCCCTTTTGAAACTCTGTGTTAAGCATTATGCAAAGTCAAGGTCACACTAATTCTCTAGGATCAAGATACCAGACTAAGAATACAGACATCTTCAGTGAGGTCAGTTAAAGGTCAAAAGGCCAAGAACAACTTGGCCTGGAATGCTTGAGTGTTTCACAAATAAAGAAGGGTATCTCAGCATAACCCGTGACTTCACTGTAAACAGCCCTAGCAAGCAGAGAACAACCCAGCCCACCTTGAGGGCAGGGCAGGTGGTACTAGTCCACACCCCTAAGCTTTTTTTCATGTTCTCGAAAAATCCTCATCTGCCTATAAAACCCCTAGACAATGCACCACCCCAGACTCTCTTGTCCCCTCCTGGCGTGAGCCTGGAGCTCTGTCCTTTCACTTTATTTCTAAATAAAAGCCTGTACCTTGCTCTCCTACCCTAAGTGTTTGTGAAGCTCATTCTTCGGCTTCGTGAACAAGAACGCCGGCATCAGTACCAACATGTGGCACAGAGACAATATCAGCAAATGCTGGAAAAATGCCACCAATAGATGTGCTCAACATGGGATTTCCAATGACCTTCAATTTGTAAAAATTGCAGTATCTGCACTGTAAAAAACAAAATAAAGTGAGACATAATAAATGAGGTATGCCTGTATAGTCTCTTGAATAAATGGTATTGGGAAAACTGGAAAACCACATACAAAAAATGAAATTAGATTGCTATCTTACACCAGTCACAAAAATTAACTCAAAGTGGATTAAAGACATAAACATAAGACCTGAAACCATAAACTCCTAGAAGAAAATGGGAAAAGCTTTTAAACGGATCTTGGCAACAATTTTTTTGGCTATGACACCAAAATCACAAACAAAAAAAAGTAAATACTAACAAAAATGGGACTATATCAAATTAAAAAGCTTCTCTATAGCAAAAGAACCAATCAACAAAATGTAAAGGCAACCTTTGGAA
The DNA here is from genome assembly GCA_032199065.1 of Smutsia gigantea. Classification (NCBI taxonomy): domain Eukaryota; kingdom Metazoa; phylum Chordata; class Mammalia; order Pholidota; family Manidae; genus Smutsia; species Smutsia gigantea. The sequence continues at coordinate 235,652 of JAVSCE010011693.1, read as the reverse complement.
CTGGAGAAAATATTTACAAAACATATATCTGACAAGAGATTACTATCCAAAATATACAAAGAACTCATATAACTCAATAACAAAAAACAAACAATCTGATTAGAAATTGGGGAGAGGACCTGAACAGACATTTATCTAAAGAAGACATAGAGATGGCCAACAGGTACACGGAAAGGTGCTCAGCATCACTGATCATCAGGGAAATGAAGTCAAAACCACAACGAGCTATCATGTCATATGTGTTAGAAATGGCTGCGATCAAAAAGTCAACAGGTAACAATTTTGGCTAGAATGTGGAAGAAAGGGAACCTTGTGCACTCTTGGTGGGAATGTAAATTAGTAGAGCTACTAAAGAACACAGTACAGAGGCTCTTCAAAAAATGAAAAACAGAATTACCATTTGAGGCAGCAATTCCACTGCTGGGTATATAGCCAAAGAAAATAAAAACAGGATATTGAAAAGATAACTCCACCCCATGTTTATTATGTTATTATTCACAATGGTCAAGATATGGAAACAGTGCGTCAACAGATGAGTGGATAAAGATGTATATTTGTATACAATGGGATATTCAATCATGAGAAGGAAGGAAATCCTTTCATTTCCAACAACAGGGGTGAACCTTGAGGGCTTTATGCTAAATGAGATGTCAGGCAGGGAGAGACTAATACTGTATGATATTACTTATATGTGGAACCTAAAAAAGCTGGAAGTTATGGAAACAGAACAGGTGGTCACCAGGGGGCTGGAGGGTGGGGGAATTAGGGAAATGTTGTTTAAAGGGTACAGACTTGCAGCTAGAAGATGAATAAGTTCCGGAGAGCTAATGCACAGCACTATGATTATAGTCAACAATACTGTATTATATACTTCAGTGTTGCTAAGAGACTAGATCTTTTGACCAGTAAAAAATCAAAATTATGTGACATGATGGAGGTGTTAGCTAATGTTGTATTGGTAATCATATTTAATCATATTTCAAAATAAATGTATGCAGTCATCATGTTGTACACCTTAAGCTTACACAGTGTTAATTATATCTCCATAAAAATAAAAAAATTAAAATGACTGCATGTTATTCCATTTTATATTGTTTAATAAATTATACAACCAGTCACTTATTACTGGTTTTCCCAGACAGGAATGTAAATGAAAGAAGTTTATTTGAATTGGTATAATCAGGTGAATAAATGAACATGTGAGTAAAAGGCATTTGCTTAGAGCATGTAATGAACTCTAAATATTTGTTGTTCTATAAGGGCCACAAGAAAAGCATAGAGAAGCTCTTCAGCAGTGATTATGCCTTGGGCACATACTAGATTATCCTTAAGTAATGGATGCCTTTAAGTAAAGTTTAGCCTAAATTCTTTCACATGCTATCTATGAAATATTCAGAATGATCCTGCTGTGGGATCCTTGAGAGGCTTAGCAAGTGAAGATATAATAGGATGTTGGAAGGCTGCCAAGCATACTCAAGACCTTTAATATAGACGGAAGCATTAGTGGGAATTGGAAGTTTCCAGGGAAGAGGCGAAAAGTGAGAGTTGAGAATCTTTTCAGCACACATTCCACCTCGTGCCTCCCAATCAGTTTAGTACCAGGGAGGGCCAGAGGAAAAGCATTTTCACAAATGATATCAGCTTCTGTCCCAGGGGTCCATAATTGTGGTCTATTTTCCCTGTCTGGAGCATTAAGAGAGGTTCTTGGACAATGTCAGGAACAACCATTCTCTCCAGATTCTAAAACCTCTGTTCTTTTCATTTTCTTCACTGTCTTTTGCTTTACTCATTCTGTTAACTTCACTATAAATGCGTCTGAAACGTAACGCTTGGCTGCAAGTTTAAGAGCCATCATCAGTGGCAGTGCTTCAGACCATTATGAGGCAGGCAGGGAGGAGGCATCCAGGAGAGGGCATTTTCCTATGACCTTGTTCACTGGAGACCTGTCTGCTGTGTCAGGACTAACCTCTTCTCCTTCCTGGATCCATTCTCTAAAACTGATCTTTTACACTTACTCACTGGCCCCATCAATTATTTAGTCCACTTCTTCTGCTGTGGGAAGGGTATATTTAGAAGGAAAGGGAGTGGAAGTGAAGAGATCCAGTGTTTATATTGGGATCTCTATGGTCTGAGAAGAGGAGAAGCACGAATCAGTCCTCAAAAACTAGGATTCCATAGAAAACACACGAGTAACTCACAAAAATTTCACTGAAAGGACAGTCGATTTGAATGCCTGTCTCAGTATTAACAGCCAGTTTTTTACAGAGATAATCTGTCTTGAAAGGGCATTGGAAAGCAACTCACTCTGCTGCTGCTGAGAGGACTTATGTCCCTGATGTCTGTGTCTCAGGCGTTGCATAGCTGGTGTTCACGTAGAACTTGCTGAAAAACAAAACAAAACAGACTTTAAATAATCAAGATTTATTTTTGAGTTGAAAACATTTGTAAAGGGACAGTAGTTCCTCCCAGAATGTTTAGAATGTACTCCTTAGGAAATAAATGAAATGTATATGGGGGGGGGGAGAGACTCAGGATAGATCAATCATAAATCAATGAATGAGCCCAACGACTATAAATGGAAGTTAAGGCAGGGCTGTAGCCTTTTAGGGCAACATTTTAGGCTTTGAAGATTTAATAAAGCAAAATATAGCAAGACAGCATAGATGTCAACAGAGAAACTGGTAACTCCTCTAGTTCAGTTGATTAGCTAAAAAGTAATTAACAAAATAAAATACTGGATGATGACATATGTAAAATTCTGTATTCTAGTGTTAGAGAGTGGAGCTAAATAAGAAGATGTGATTAGAAAGCCTGTCGTTCTCTGTCCAGGAGTTTGGGCAGGGCCTTGGTTTTTCTGGGGATGGGCAGAAAGAATGTCATCAAAATGAGCAAGATCTACAGCAGGAGCTTCAAGCAAATACCAGAGAGGCCAAATCGTGCCATTTCCTGGGACAGACTCAAATACATAGGCATATGGTCATTAGATTAAAAGTGGGAGGCTGTAGAACATGAGAAGAGCAGTCAGGAAGTAGGGTATGAGATGGAGGGAGACAAATGGCTCAGAATATAGATCCTTACAGAGGCAGGTGAAGGATAAGACAAGATTCCATAAGAAACCAACACACGTGGGCACTGGAGAGATAAAATGGACTTCTTCAAATCTTTGAAGTAACTGAATTGAGTAATTTGAAGAATATTGGAGACTGGAAGTTTTGATATAGGTACGAGGTAGAAGACGACTCTGGGAAGAATGTGCTTGTGAGAAAGGAAGATGCCAGTGTGGGACTTTCTCAGGCTTGTGACACAGGAAGAGTCCTGGGGGACGTGCCAGAGGACAAATGGTCGGGAGGGAGTTGGCCTAGCCCCACTTCCAGAGATGCATCTGGTGGTTAGAAGCAGACAAGGACTTTCAAGAACATGTTACATTTCACACAGTGCCCAGTGGAATGTTGATACACTGAGCAGGATACGTGGCACTAGAAAGGGAGGTCTTCAGTTCATCCTGTGACCCGTTTTGATCATTCTTTATGTGATGTTCAGCATGTTCAGTTTCCCTCTCTTCTCCTCCTTCCTCTCTTCCCACCTCCTTGCTACCTCTGATTTTCTGTTTAATACTTTCTTTACTGGGTATGCATTTAATGAAATCACAGATGTTGGTCACTGCCCAGATAGGTCCTATTGGTGAAGAAGTGAAAGTGGGACTGGAAGAGCTGGAACCAGTTCCTCAGTCACCTGGGGGGGGGGGGGTTATGTCCTGTCCACAATCTTTCTCCACTACTAATGTGTTCTGCACAATGGAGTATTTGATCAGTCTATTTATCTGCTCTATGCTGAATACCTTTTTTTGTGAGGTTAAAGGTTGCTGAGGATACTGAATTGAAATGGGTATGTAAATTTCTAAGATCTGATGGAAGGAAAACTAATTTGTGAGTTCTTATGAATTTGAGAAAGATCAGAGACTTGAGAAATGTTTGATACAGACTGGAGGGACAATATTTTTTAAATTAACTTCAAATTTACGAAGGAATGCTTTAGAGAAATTGTAGCTCAGGGCTGTCTGAGGCCAGTATGCAGTTGGAGACAGGTTAGAGTCCAGTGAACATATGTAAGATCTCTGTGGGGTATAATGTATCCTATCCATAAAAAGCTTGTATGGTCTGGTCTGAGTCAAGGGTTAACTTGTTTGAATGACATTGTAATAGGAAGGAGAGCTTTGAAATGATGGAAGAAATGTCTGTGGAGGAAAATAAAGCTACTGGAAAATAGAAAAGAAAAGTGGGATATACGACATGGATAATTTTAAGGGAATCCATTTCCAAGTTCTCCACATTCACTATCATGTTTTAGAAAACTCCCCTGGAACTTGCCTGCATTCACACTAGCCCTTTTTGTACTTGAAACCATAAAGGCACAACCCCCGCCCTGCCTTCCTATCCCAAATCTTTTAATACTGCATTGCTTGGGTTATAATATGCAAGCAGTGCCACTGATTTCAGGGAAGCTTCCCTTAATGACTTTGGAAGCCACTCTAAACCATAAAGCTTACTGATTATGCCTGTTTATACTTAGTTATTTAAGGGTACAACTCATCCCTTATTGGAATATAATGAATCTCAAAAATAGAAGTTGTAAAGGTTACTGGCCCTGGCCCTTGTGAACTAGTAGTTCTCCATGGAAGTGCTTTTGCTCCCCAGAGAACATCTGGCAATTTCTTGAGATATTTTCTGTTGTCATAAATGTGTGTGTATGTGGGTGCTACTGACATCTACTGGATAGAGGTCAGGGATGCTACTAAACTACAGTAGCATTGCCATACTGCATATGCATAGGCTCCTTTCAATGTCAATAGTGCAGAGGTGAGAAACATTGTTTTAAATGTAAGGGGTACACTTTGGACTACCATATTTTTCCAAGTGCAATGGATAAAATACTCAGGTGAATACATTTATTGTTATTCCAGTGACAGTCATTTCTCATCTTATTATGTATTATAGAATATATTCTATCTTGCATTTCAAAAACAAACTTAATTAATTTTAAGATAGAAAGTATAGACATCAACCTAAAGGTCTGAGATAGGCATTCAAATCATTCTGAAGAAGTCCATTTTATCTCTCCAGTGCCCATGTTTGTTGGTTTTCTTGAGATAGCCTCATGGCTCACTCCCTCATCTCCTTCAGTAATTCGATAAAATGTTTCCTTTTTAATAAGGGTCTTCCCCAACCATATGGATTATAATTATAATCTATCCCTGCACCTATACACTCCTACTCATTTCTCTGCTTTATTTTTCTGTATTGCTGAACACCATGTAATATTAAAGCATATTTTACTTTATTATTTTAATGTAATAAACTTTATTCTCTCCTCCTACTTGAACATCAATTCCATTAGAGTAGGGGTATCCTTCTATATTGTTCAAGGCTACATTCCCCACAACTAAAGAATACTTGGCAGAAACAGGTACTCAATAAACATTTGTCAATGAATCAGTGAATGAAAAATTACATTGTAATGGCAAGAAATCTTTGAAAGGATTCTAGAGAGCACTTAGAGTGTCTTAGACACAATGACTAAGAAATGGACATGGAAAGGATATAGAGGAAATTCCTTCAGGATACCCAGGGACTGTGGCTGAGCTTGGTAGGCCCGGATGCCCCTCAGAATTCTAGACTATCAGAGAAATTTGAGCTGTGTAGGCCTGAATAGTGAGTAACTAATAATCTAGCACAGATGAATGTGCAGAAAGACTTTGAAATGAAGAGAAATACTGAAGATAACATGGAAGAGGGCTTTGGTGAGGACTGAGCTTTTTATTTCAGCTGGTAGGTCAGCAGGTTTGAATTAATATTTAAAATATATCCAAATTTCAGTAACACTTAAAATATATCCAAATTTCAGCACTGTTTGGTATGGTAAACAGGAAACATACAGTCTGTGGCTTGACAAGTTTGTGATTAACAGCACAGAACTTACATTAACAGGCTTATTGATAACCAGACTGCTATGAGGGAAGAGGTTGCTTTTTGGCAAGTATTCAAAGGATTGATTGACAAGGGGAGAAGTTGCAGGATGTGCTAGGTAATGAGGACAGGCCATTAGTAATGAAATAAGAGCTTTACAAAATTGGAAATAGTTGCCAGTGTATCATGGCACAGCTGGAATATTTGTGCATCTATTTTCTAGGGGGAAAAAATAAAACTATTTGCATACAGCTTTCTCCTGCCCGATTTTCACAAAACCAAGCTGGTTGAGAGACTTCTTTGTTATAGAGCCATTGGTATGACTGCAGAGGATCCTGAGGTCACTCTTTCTGGGAGACTTTCATTGTTTGATTGTTTGAGAGGGCCGCTCATTCAATCAACAGACAATTGCTCACCTGCTCTGCACCTGTCAGTAGTGTGTCATGCTTAAGAACCCTGATTTTGAAGTCAGTCAAATCATAGCTCTTAACACTTAATCACTGAGTTTTTTGAAAAATAGTTAACTCCTGCATCTTAGTTTCCACATCTATATAAAGCAGTGAAGCATAGCTCCCACATATTATATTGGAGGGCTTCTGGAGGACACTGTATGTCAGTTGAGAAAGGCTTCTGACACACAGTGAGCACATTAAATGTATCAATACTTTTCTGTACACTTCACTACAAAAATAGAGATGCAAGGGAGAGCACAGAGGGCCACCCTAGTTGGTGTTCAAAAATACTTCCAAGAACTTAAAGGCCCCCAATGAAAGTTAAGCCTAGGTCTTTATGTTACGTGTGATATATGAAGAGCCGTGCAAAGTAGTATTCAGAACACATGTTCAATAAAAGACAATATGTTGTGTAGAAGTTATGCCAACATGTAGAAGAAAAAGTGGGTATTTTTGAAGCGTGCGTGATAAGGGAAATCTTCACAGGCTATCCTATGTGGCTACCTGGGTAATATGAGCTGAGGCCCTTCTCTGAGGGTTATCTGCAGGGACATGCAGGGAACAGTGAAGAAGAGGTCATCTGCGTGCTAAGTCACCTGTTGGTGAGTCAGAAAGCAAAAAGAAGTGTTTCCTGGTGCCCGCTGGCCTCTCCCATCCTGGGGCTGTGGACTCTCTGTGGTGCCTGCCTGTCTCTAGTGCTTTGTTTCTCTCATTATTTTATTACTACTAATTTGATGGCTGATTCTGCAAACAGATGAACTTTGAAACATTACATGAATCAAGATTACTTCTGGATGGAATTAAAAGCATTAGGGATTAGACTGACCCCCTACCACCAGCCGTGCCCCCAAACCAAAAACAAAACAAAACCCTAAAGCCACAGAATCTTGTAATGTTGACATGCAATGTCACTAAGGAAATTAATTGAAGGAAATGGAGTCTTTAATTGTCCCTCAGATTCCTAACATAGCTGCAGCTATTTCCTTTTAGGGAAGCATTGGAGGAGAAGCTGTCCATCATACCTGGGTTTGAATATGGTCAGCCTTCCAGCCTTAGGTTGGGGAGACTCCCTGACAATAGGACTGGGAGGGTACAGCTTACCTATTGCTATAGCTTTTCTTTGCTGCACATTTTTTAAATGGCTTTGAACACCAAAGAACAAGACAGAGGTCAATAGTAATGAAATAAAATAAAACCTCTTCAACACTGGAAATATGTGTCAAGCCACACGGCATTCAGGGTGACTCAAAAGAGACAAATTACCAGTCAATGTCATGAATCTCAAGTTTGTAAATAACCTTGATGTATCATAAGAGTAAAACATTTTGGATGACAGAAATTACTGTTGTAAAAAAATTAAAAATAGCACGAACAACAGTTTTGACTTTACTACTATTGAATTATTCTCTGTCTCATTCTACCTCTGTTCAAGAGGATATTTCTCTTGATCATTTCTTGTCTGCTTTTTCTTTGAAAGTTGCTATTTGTGTGTTTGGAGTGTTTTTTCCTCTAATGATCTAGCACTATTTCCTGGAATTTCTCATTTGATGTGAAGAGAATATGGCCAGGAACTGGTAGTCAGATTTGTAGACTATCCACATTTGAACATATGAATATGGATAAGAGGTCTATTAGAAATACACTATCCTGTACTGACATGTCTATAGTTAACTTTTTTGTTCCCATTGTTCCCTCTCTTCCTCCTCCAGATTTCATATTCTTTTTCTCTTTACTTTGCTGCTCATGTGTTTGGTGTATAATGGGGGATAGCCCAAGAAGTTCCTAAATAAGAATGAAAGCAAGTATATGAGGTAGCTAGGGGGTTCACAAAGCATCAAAACTAATTTGTCTGAGTGCTTAATAATAATGGAATAATAGTTCCTCTTCAGTGTAAGACTTTGACGAACACTGGTGATCAAGAAATCTTCAAACCAAAACCTTGACAAGTATGTATTCAACAACCTTGTACACAAATGAGTAAGACTCTTGGTATCTTGGAGAAGTGAGTTGCATGAATGGAAGCCTTACTGCTGGCGAGGGCCAGTTGTGCTGAATATGACAAGATGCATAACAGGACAAGGGACATGAGAGATGAGTTAAAAGCACTCTTCAGATTTGGATATGATCAACATCCGAGCTGGAATTATTTTCTAAATCTTCTCTGCTAATGAACAACCCACAGGGTGGTCTTAGATTACTGAATGAAATACTCAGAGCAGGAAAACTGCAAATCAGGAGAAAAAACCTGTGGTCTATAAATGCCCAAAGAGTGTCTGTGGCCTGTAGTGTTTGTTCAGCAGACTGGTGAAAGATTCATAAAATGAGGATTATCATCAAGGTTTAACTTAAAACTATATTTCTCTGCTAATTTTTTTCCTATCTCATTCTTCTCACTGTTTGCTTTTATCACACAGCCATGTATAATTCAGACACATTTTTTTTATTTTGCTATTATTAATATACAATTACATGAGTAACATTATGGTTACTAGACTCGCCCTATTATCAAGTCACCACCACATACCCCCATTGCAGTCACTGTCCATCAGCGTAGTAGGAGATTATAGAATCACTACTTGTCTTCTCTGTGTTACACTGCTTTCCTCATATCACCCTACCCCACCCCCACACCCACTACATTATGTGTGCTAATTGTAATAGCCCTTTTTCCCCCTTAACCCTCCCTTGCCACCCATCTTCCTCAGTCCCTTCCTTTTGGTAACTGTTAGTCCATTCTTGGGTTCTGTGAGTCTGTTGCTGTTTTGTTCCTTCAGTTTTTTCTTTGTTCTTATACTCTACAGATGAGTGAAATCATTTGATACTTGTCTTTCTCCGCCTGGCTTATTTCACTGAGCATAATACCCTCTAGTCCATCCATGTTGTTGCAAATGGTAGAATTTGCTTTCTTCTTATGGCTGAATAATATTCTATTGTGTATATATACCACATCTTCTTTATCCATTCACCTACTGATGGACACTTAGATTGCTTCCATTTCTTGGCTATAGTAAATAGTGCTGTGATCAACACAGAGGTGCATAGGTCTTTTTCAAACTGGGCTGCTGCATTCTTAGGGCAAATTCCTAGGAGTGGAATTCCTGGGTCAAATGGTATTTCTGTTTTGAGTTTTTGGAGGAACTTCCATACTGCTTTCCACAATGGTTGAACTAATTTACATTCCCACAAGCAGTGTAGGAGGGTACCCCTTTCTCCATGTCCTTGCCAACATTTGTTGTTGTTTGTCTTTTGGATGTTGGCCATCCTAACTGGAATGAGGTGATATCTCATTGTTGTTTTAATTTGCATTTCTCTGATGATTAGTGATGTGGAGCATCTTTTCATGTGCCTATTGGCCACCTGAATTGGAGAAGTGTCTGTTCAGCTCCTCTGCCCATTTTTTAATTGGATTATTTGCTTTTTGTTTGTTGAGGTGTGTGAGCTCTTTATATAATTTGGATGTCAACCCCTTATCAGATATGTCATTTATGAATATATTCTCTATACTGTAGGATATCTTTTTGTTCTACTGATGGTATCCCTTGCTGTACAGAAGCTTTTTAGTTTGATATAGTCCCATTCATTCATTTTTGCTTTTGCTTCCCTTGCCTGGGGAGACATGTTCATGAAGAAGTTGCTCATGTTTATGTCCAAGAGATTTTTGCCTATGTTTTTTTCTAAGAGTTTTATGGTTTCATGACTTACATTCAGGTCTTTGATCCATTTTGAGTTTACTTTTGTGTATGGGGTTAGACAGTAATCCAGTTTCATTCTCTTACATGTAGCTGTCCAGTTTTGCTAACACCAGCTGTTGAAGAGGCTGTCACTTCCCCATTGTATATCCATGGCTCCTTTATCGTATATTAATTGACCATATATGCTTGGGTTTATATCTGGGCTCTCTATTCTGTTCCATTTCCACTGGTCTATGGGTCTGTTCTTGTGCCAGTACCAAATTGTCTTGATTACGGTAGCTTTGTAGTAGAGCTTGAAGTCAGGGAGCATAATCCCCCCTGCTTTATTCTTCCTTCTCAGGATTGCTTTGGGTATTCAGGGTCTTTTGTGGTTTCATATGAATTTTAGAGCAATTTGCTCTAGTTCATTGTAGAATGCTGTTGGTATTTTGATAGGGATTGCATTGAATCTGTAGATTGCTTTAGGCAGTATGGCCATTTTGACAATATTAATTTCCTAGCCAAGAGCATGGGATGAATTTCCATTTATTAGTATCCTCTTTAATTTCTCTTAGTAGTGTCTTATAATTTTCAGGGTATAGGTCTTTCACTTCCTTCATTAGGTTTATTCCTAGGTATTTTATTCTTTTTGATGCAATTGTGAATGGAATTGTTTTCCTGATTTCTCTTTCTGCTAGTTCATCGTTAGTGTATAGGAATGCAACAGATTTCTGTGTATTAATTTTGTATCCCACAACTTTGCTGAATTCAGATATTAGATCTAATAGTTTTGGAGTGGATTCTTTAGGGTTTTTTATGTACAGTATCTTATCATTTGCAAACAAGGACAGTTTGAGTTCTTCCTTTGCGATCTGGATGCCTTTTATTTCTTTGTGTTGTCTGATTGCCATGGCTAGGACTTCCAGTACTATGTTGAATAAAAGTGGGGAGAGTGGGCATCCTTGTCTTGTTCCTGATCTTAAAGGAAAAGCTTTCAGCTTCTTGCTGTTAAGTATAATGTTGGCTGTGGGTTTGTCATATATGGCCTTTACTATGTTGAGGTACTTGCCTTCTATACCCATTTTGTTGAGAATGACACACTTTTGATCACTGTTAGCATATATGAGCTGAGTCTGAGCATGGATATCACCAGTAACATTTGATCAGAAAGAGCATTCACAGAGTAAGGGTGAGGGCAGAAGATGGTATCTGTGGACTGGTTACAAAGATTTTCCTTGTGGCCCTACCTAATGACTGAATTCCTGTCTTCAGTGGCAGGGGCCATGTGAATACCCTTACCAGAAAAACATTCCCAAGTAGGATTTTCTATACCATAAGTCTTATTCAGGCTCATATCTTTGTCCTGTGTACAGAATACTTAAGCTATAGAGAGGCTATTTTCTGAAAAAACACATTAGACAAAGAATACCTCCCCCAAATTATCAAAATTTGACTGAGTGAGTATCCATTAAATTCTAGAATTTCTAAGTACCTGTGAATAGAAGTTGAGGGCTTTATGAACTCAATAAAACCCAGAGAACTGGAGATATGCCTGAAACTGGTTGGAGTATATGATATAATGTTCTAAATTAATGATGATAAAATGTAAGAAATTCTCATTCAGAGCTTGAAACATTACCATTAAATCTGTTATTTGGGATTCTATATTAGTTCTATGGCAGGTATTTTTGAACATCATAAAGCATTGGTGGTAAAATTGATGAAGAAGTTAAAATTGATGTAATGACTACATCAAAGTAAGAATGCTTAAATTAAATTTTGAAAGAATGTGGATAGAGAACTTCTTTAGGATAGGTTGCCAAAGGGCTCTCAATACTCTAATTCCTTTGGTAAAAAAGAGAAAAAACTGGAATAAAATGAAGATTTTTATATGAAGAACACTAGCTCCAAGGTAGCTGTGGTGAAGTACATTCCAGAGAAAACAAAACCCTTCCTGGAGCAGCAAAGAGTTAGTGCTGTTTCTGGAAATGAGCAAGGGAGGAACGGGCTTGCCAAAGAAGGCAAGAACTTAGGACATGGTGGGATAAGCTAAGCACTGAATGACTTATGAGTTGGATGGATAGAGTATATATAACCTGAAGAGTCCCAAATGCAAAAGTAGGTCACTAGGCCTAATTCTCATGACACTTCACTTCTGACTTGTGCATGGAGAGCAGCAGTGGAGAAGAGACTAGAGAATGGAGGGAAGCAGTGTGTTCTTAATCTTTTTCGTGGTACTTGGATTCTGGGGCTGTGCCTGAGTTAAATCAACGATAAAATTACATGAAATTTCAGCCCCAATCCTTCTCTGTTCAAATAATCACAATATCAACAAAAACCACAGCCACTGAACGTTTTGGGTTGAACTAGCCATGGGTGAACTCATCCTAATTAAAGCTGGTCCAAACATCACTCACCTTGATGGGAGGAAGAATCTAAATGATCAGCCTGTCACCTTATCACACAAAGGAAGGGAGATGGATTGTCTTGTAATAGACTAACAAAATATTATTTTACTTCTGTCTCTACAATTTTATAACAATATCTAGAATAATTACAAAACATATAAATAAGTAGGAAACTCTGACCTTATGTCACACCCAAAAAATTACTAGGCTACACAGTCCCTGGAGCTAGCACACAAGGACCTTAAAACAAATATTTAACTATGTTAAAAAAATTGTAAGAAAAGGCTTAAGTAAAAACTGAGGAATATCATGTACAGAAAAATTAAGAATGAAGTATAGATTCTATAATTTAGCAAAACAATACCTGATGTTAAAAATGCATTGGTTGGGTTTCAGAACAATTGGGAAACTAAAGAAAAGATCACTGTATCTGAAGGCAGATCACCAGAAATTATCAAGAGAGAAAAATATTTGAAAAAAGTTCAACAGAGTATTATGATTTGCACAGTAATAGTGTGCAGCCTAACATACATGCAATGGGAGTTTCGGAATTAGAGGTATGAGAGACAATAAATCACAGGGTTTTTGTTAAGAAAATATTTTCTTCTTATGTTTTGAGGAAATCACCAACCCACTACTTCAAGAACATGGTACACACCAATCAGCCTAAATACCCATTAAACCGTTTGAAACCCAGAGTAAAGATATGAAAACAAAACAAAAACAGAAAACAAAAATTAAAAAAAACATACAAGTGACAGTAAGAGACATACAGGTGAACAACAATAAGAAATACAAGTAACTCCTTATTAGAAACAAAACAATGGAAGAAATTCTTAAAATGCTGGAAGGGAAAAAATATGTCAACTTAAAAGTCTTTATCCAGTGAAAATATATTTCACCCATGAAAGTAAATATATTTTAGATCAATGAAATCTAAGAGAATTTGTATCTAGGTAACTTGCACTATGTGAAATGCTAAATTCTTCTAAAACAAAAGTAACAAACTGGATTTCAATAGCAGGAAAAAAGAGTGGAAAATTAATTATAACATTTGTGCAAATATAAGAAAAATTATTTTTCTCTTAATACTTTAAAAAATATAATTGTTCAAAGAAAAAGTAGTAACAATATATTGTAAGGTTTATAAAATATGTAGAAGTAAAGAATATGAGAGCAATAGCACAAAGCATAGCAAAGACATTGTTGTAAGGTTTTATTACATTTATGTCAAGTGGTAAATCATTATTTCAGAGTAGATTGTTGTACATTCAAAAGGAATGTTTTAATTCCTTTGGTGACCACTACACATTTACAAACAGATACTGGTCAAGAGATAATAAAAGATAAAATGAGTTATTTTTTTAAAGTAGAGCAAAAGAAAGCCAAGAGAGAAAAAAGAACAAAGCACAGAAAGGGAAATAGAAATCAATTAGGAAGATGGCTGATTTAAGCCTGACAATATCACTAATTTAATTGTGTAACAATGATCTAGTCAGTCCTGTTAAAAGACAGAAATTGTTACATGGATATAACACAAGACACTACTAAATTTCATTGGTTGGGGAGGAGATGCTTTTTTAAATGTAAAAGGACAAATAGGTTAAAAGTAGAAAGATGAAGAAGTATAAACAATGAAAATAATACTTTGTAAGAGTACTATATTAATATTAGGCACAGAAGACTTCAAGTAATGGAATATTACCGAACAAAAATACATTCCATAAAGATAAAAGGGGTATTTCATTAAAAAGACATGGAAATCTTAACTGTATATAATATAATAACAAATTCTAAGTACATGAAGCAAAAGTTAACTGATATAACAAGAAGAAATAGATACAATTAGAATTATATGTAGAGATTTTATCATTCCTTTCTAATTACTGAAAGAATAGGGAAAAAAGACTATGAGAAGTTTGAATAATACTGTCAGCTAACATGGTCTATTAGACATTAGACATTTTAGTACTCTAAACATGACAAAGTCAGAATACAAATTCTTTTCAAATGCAAATAGATATTCTTTAAGATAAATAATAAGCTGGGCTATAAAATGTTTCAAAATGGCCAAGGACTGAAATCCAGCTGAATATGTTGTCTGACCACAGTGAAATTAAAAATCATTAACAAGATACTCTAAAAAAATCCTCAAATGTTTGGAAAGGAGACAACATATTTCTAAATAACCACTATGCCAAAGAAATGACAAGGGAATTTAGTATTTCAAATTAAATGATACATTTTTAAAAATATGAAATTTCAGGGATTCTGCTAAGGAATTCCTTAGAGAAAAATGCATGGCCTAAAATATGTATATTAGGGAAAAAAAAAGACAGATTTCAAAATCAGTGATCTAAGTTTCCATCCAAAGACTCTAGAATATAAAGAGCAAATTAAAGGATGTGGAGAGAGTGATCCTTAACAAATAGTTAAGGAAGAAGCCTTCATGATAAATGTGCATGAACTGAGCAGAAAGAACGTGAGTTGATGCTCATCCAACATAATCCCTCTCTCTCTCCACCCCTCCCTGTCTCTCGCTACCCCTCCCACCCACCACACATGGACACACACACACACACACACACACACACACTCTCTCTCTCTCTCTCTCTCTCTCTCTCTTTGGACAACATTAATGGGTACAGCAACTAGGAAATCTTCAACCCCCCAGCCAACCTGAATGTGTTTTAAAATAATAGCATACAGAAGAGCCAGTTTATTCATGCATTTTGGTCGACTGTAGTGACTCTGATAAATAAGTCCCAGAAATATTAGCTCTGGGGAACTAGCATGAAATGCCAGAAAAGAAGAAGTGTTCTTTCAAAAAGATATGAAATCCTCACTAAATATGTAGAAATGTGTTATGTTCCAATAGGAAGAATTTGTGGAACCTACTCTTCAAAACAAGGGGCCCCAAGAGGAGGCTATAGTAGCAATGTGCCTCAGACAAAGCTAATTTACCTACTCTCTGTTAATCTCTCGCTAATTATGTTGATTTTGAAAATAGTGTGTTTCAATATACTGGCTTCCTGCTCAGATTTTCCAATAGTCATTAGTAATTATTCAGAAAAAGGAGCTGGTTTCTGAGGTGTTAATAGCATGGTGTTTCCTAGAAACTCCTGTGCGAGAACTTTCTGTGATACACAGACGGCCTCTCCATTGCTCTCCTGAGATGTTTTCTTCAATCCCATTGTTTTCTACATAGGTTGGACCTATATTTTAATCTTAAGTTCTACATTATGAAAAGGATGTTGTAACATTAAGAGTCATTTTATTAAGGAGCCTTATTCCAGAGGAAAACAAATAAATTTGTTCATTTTGTTGGAGAGAAAAATAAATTTCCGAGCATTCAAATTTCAGACTCTTTAAGCAAATATTCATACCAGTTTGAACTCTATGAATTCAAAGGACATGGTGAAAATAGGACAAACACATGTAAGTGTGGGAACCAGGAACCCCACCCACCACCTCATATAGTTATTCTGATCAATTTGTTAAAAAGAAAGAGGCATACAGCTGAGCCTCAGCTAGAGCTGTACATCTCATACTTGGCAAACAACATACTTGCAATGCAAGCCAAAGAAAGAGGGGCACAGAGAAGACAGCCTATGTCACATTTTATTGAGTTATGAATGTAAACTTTTCCATTGTGTTATAAAAAGTTAACACACTTACAGTAATGGGTTTTCATACCTCAAAGAGACATCCTCAAAGACAAGATGTACCCAATAAGAAATAGCAAGATGTTGTAGCAGGGCCTGAGATGTATAGAAGCCTAGGGGAGGGTGGCAGGGGTTGGAGGGAGTTGCCAATAGGAATCTATTTCCTGACAGTAGACAGAAGGTGCTTATGTCTGTGTGACTGAGCTATGTTCCCCACCCCTATGTGTTTCTTGTGCAAGGCACAGGGAAAGCATACAGTTTGGAAATGAGATTACATTTCTGGTGTGTGTGTGGGTTTTCCTTTTTTATAGAACAAAAACTGTCCTCAGTATCTCTATCTTTTGTGTATCTATTTCTCTTTCTTGCTTTTAGGCTTTCCCAGATTTGTGATTTTCCTTGTTCAGTTAATAGTAGTTACACAGTAGCTCCAACTGGCTGTATAATCATTATAAAAGTGTGTGTGATGTTATTAAGTGTGGCTATTCAGGAATGTCAGGGTTTGAGATGGAGTAAGAATAGAAAGGAAGGGGATGAGGAACAGCCAGATTGCAGTTCCTCTGAGGTTTGGGTGACCAGAGAGTTCCCTGCACTGGAGAGGAAGACTCCTCTTTGTCCTCTGACCTACTCTATCTCCACATTGGGCAGATGGTCCTGTCCATTGTCTATACTAATTCTTGGTGCTGTGTGTTGTGGCTATTAGTGGTTTTGAGGTCTGAAGATGAGGACATTCATCTAGGGAACAAGATTTCAAGTGAAATCCTCATGATCTGGGCATGATAAATGTACATATGCATTTCACTAAACTTGAGTATTTCTTAGCTAACATATGAACAACAGTGGCCTAATAGATGTGAGGTGGACTACAGATTTGGGAAATATATTTAAGGTTAGATGAACTTTTTGAAGTCTTCTAAAGAAAGGAAAGACAAACTTAGGGAAATGCTTCCTAGAAGTAAGTGTATGTATTAAAGAATGTTAATAATAAGGAAAAACACAGAAAAAAGTTTCAAACTCTAAAGAGTTACAGCTCTGTAACAGGTTTTCAAACCTGTGGGCCTTAGTTTTACAATCCATAAATAGAGTGAATATTATCTCCTTCATAAAGTTACTTTGGAGATTGAATGAGATGATGCTTATAAATGGCTTAGCATGCCTTGCACTCAGCATGGTCTTATAGATGCAGCTATAGTAATTTTTTATAATACTTTATAAAGAGAATAGAGACCCTGGGGAGATTATGGGTGAGTTCCTCATGAGTGATTCAAATATGAAACTCATAAACTACTCGTAAGAATAAGATATCTTCCATTGAAAATTATGCTCTCTTGTCAGAAATGCTAAGAAAATTGCACTGCCCCATATTTGGTACACATGATTCCTAAAATAATATGTTATAAAAAATACAATACATACTGTGTTATTGAAATTGAGCCAATTAGTCAAGTAGAAAGCATAGTGTATTTGATGCCTGTGGAAAAGGGCAGAGCTTCTCAAAGAGGAATGTAGCTAATTCTGGGAACACTGAGCTGATACTCTTCTCCTTCACACCCAAAACACACACACACACAAACACACACACACACACACACACACACACACATGGGTATTGACAGGAAGAGCATGATGACACTCCAGAAGTCAAGTTGCACGTGTACCATCACCAACCTGAGACTCCTGGGCTGGAAGCACTGTGATGTGTTACCCACTATCTGTGGAGCCTCAGAGGAGGGCATCTGTGTGTCATGGAGTAGTCATTTACTATTCTGGCCATGCAGGTCTTTGTCAGTGTGAGTTTCTGTTAGTGTCTCTAAGTGTCCTTTTTCCTCTCAGCTCTCCCTCTCTCCCTTTCCCACTTTCTTCCTCTGTCTCTGAAAAATGTATTACTATCTGTTTTTAAAGATAATTTATATTTTTGGTTCAGCTCTATCTGGAGTTTTTTTGTAAATAATAAAATCGTTACGTGAGGCAGTGAGTTAAGGAGTATTTAATAAAGTCTACACAAGGTCTGTGAAGAGAAATGGACATGGTGGTGACAAAGCAATACTTCAGCTGTAAGGCCAACTCCTGAGCCTTTACAGTGAGTGTGCCTGAAAGGACCAGGCTGATCTGGAAGGACCTGTGTTGCAGAGGCAAATAATTGGGACCGTCAACATGGTCTTGCAGGACATGTCAGAGAATGAGCAAAAAGCACACAGCCTGTGGTAAAAATATCTCCTCAGTTGAAAATTTCCATTAGCAGCCTGTGTCTTAGTGGAAATTTTAGAATCTACTATGAACAAGATTCCAAATACTACCTGTCAAGATTGGTGTTTGAAAGAAAGAAAACTATCAGTCAAGGACTAAGTCTGGTAACGGAAAATTATCTTAAGGTTTCTGTTGAGACACAATTTTGGACTGAGACAAACATTTCTATTTTAAAATGTTCATAATAACGGAGCATCACTATTGAATCTGTAGCCATAAAATCTCTTTCTCTTTCATTTTGAGTTGTGAATGTTATCTTTCTGCCTATGAAAATTTCACTCCACTAGCTTCATATCTGAGTTGAGCTTACATGGGGTGCTTACTTGTTAACTTCCATTGGAAGAAAATTCCATGAAGCGGGAAGGATGATAGAAATTCAATGACTGATGAGTGGCAAGACTGGTGCTCCTTTACACCAGTGGAAAGTCTATCTCCTCACTTCCTCCTTAAGATTTACAACTCTCCTATAATATTATTTCAAATACAGTTTAAGAATCCAGGTCTGGTAGAGTACAAGTGAACTGTTAAGTTCTTGAATTCTAGTATTTCTTAATAATTATACAAAAGGGAAATACTCACTGATTTGCAGAAGACCAGAAATATGTGGGATATATTTGGGACCAGATGGAGTATAAGAGGAATCAGTAGTCCTGAGACATAGATAGTAGGTCTTGATAAGCAGTGAGGGATAGCTAAGTACTTCATCTGTTTTGTGAGAGCTGGACCCTTGCAGCAAACATCCCAGGCATAGACACAGTGATCTTTTAGAACATGCTGATGACAGAAATAGAACTTCAGAAAATCGGAGGGAAGCCCCCTTTAGTATTAGAATCATGCAACTTGAGAGACTTCTTCACGCAAAAAAATTATCCTAAAGCAGTATCTGGGGCACCTAGAATAATTCAGAACAGAAAAACCATTATTTAAGGCATGGAACCTGATGTTTTAAAGATCTTATGGGTGTCATAAGGCAAAGATATCTGAATCTGGATATCATTCTGTCAAAGTTTCATGCAATACAAGACAAATAAGTTGAGTAGAAGATGATGAAGTAATAAACACTCAAATCTCATTAAAAAAAACAGTGAGGGGAGTGTGTTTATGCAAGCAAATATATAAATATTCTCATCTACTTCCTGGGTTAAACCAGAGGGGTGACAGATTCAGAAAACACATCATTAAGGAGGACTCCAGTACTGCATCTAGGTAGAATTAAAAGCCAGAGATAACAGTGTTAAGTGTCAACTGTATTGAAAGGGGTCCAGGAAAAACAAACAAACAAAAAAGGGTTGAATCTGGGCTTTGTAGGGGAACAAATTAGTTACAAACTAATTCCTGTAACTTTCCTGTGCCCTAGAAATGATTTGGGAGACCTTAAATTGATGGTATTTGCATGAAAGATCCAGAATAGGCAATCTATAGAGAAAGAGAGTAGACTAATGTTTGCCTGGGGCTTAGGATAGTATGAAGTGCTTGGGAGCAAGTGCTAATAGGTATAGGGTTTCTTTTTGGAGTGATGCAAGTATTCTAAAATTAGGTTGCAATTATGGTTGTAAAAATCTGGGAGTATGCCAAATATCATTGAATTGTCTGCTTTGAGTGAGTGAATTTTTTTGGAATGTGAATTATATGTGAATACACTTGTTTTTGAAAAGCATAACATTCAAAGTATTCTAGAAAAATCTGAATTGAGATGAATCCTGTTATTTCTAAGCAAACAGTTATAGACTATGAGGAAAGCAGAGATCTCAGCAATTTGAATAATATGCCATAGACTGACTGAGGTTATAACTTGTGATTCCTTTAATAAGGATGTCTTATTTGAATATGGGAAGTACCTCCTCAAAGCAACCAGTTGGATTCCAGAGGTCAAAAAACACAATTTGGTTTGAGCTCTGGAGGAATCTGCTGAGCAGAGAAACCCTCATTAGCTTGGGCAGTGAAGAGTACCAGGTTGTTAGGGAGTCAATGTGATAAGAAAATGGATTTTAAACTCTTCAGAAAGTCTCCAGAGCAGGGATCAATAAACTTTTTCTGTAAAGGGCTAGGTAGTAAATAGTTAAAAGGTTTGTAGACCATTTGGTCATTGTCACAGCTACTCAACTCTTCTTGTATTGAGAAAGCAGCCACAGAGAGTATATACGTGAATAGTGTGGCAGTGTTCCATTCAGATGTCATTTGTCAGACAGGGTGACAGCTGGATTTGGCCAGCCGACCATAGCTTGTCACCTCTGCCGTGGAGGAAAGCAGGTGTTACAGAAGAGATCTGGAATGGATGATTGTCTAGATTCAATTCCCAGACCTTTTCTTTTAGAGTGAAAAGAGATGGAAAGTTTGATCTGACTGCTAATAACACATCTGACCCTTTATATAGATTAACACTTAATTTGGCGATTAGAAATTCCCAGCCAGTCCTGGGTGTGAGAAGAAGGCTGAGGAAGTAGCTCAGCCTGTTTTATGTGCCCTCTGAGGAGAGGTGCAACTATTGCATAAAAGGTAACTATTCTTTTTATTGTTATTGTTATTATGCTTCAGAAAAAGAAAGGAAAAGGCCCTGGTAAAAGTCTACAGAATGTCCTCAAGATGACTTTTCTTATCTGACAACAGATGTCCTGGTGTAACAGATGCCTCGATGGAAAGTTAAGCCTTAAGTTTCTTGTGGGCTATGAAATACTAAGAATCTTACCCTGTGGTATCTTTGCATGTCCTCTGGGAGAGAATGCAAGTCATAAAGTAATAGTAAGATACTCTGGGAACATTGAAACTATTTGGAAATTGTCAGCCAGACGAAAGTTTTAATGGGAATTTAAAGCAAGAATAATGGCAACAGAGCTTAGACTTTCTCTCGAGAGTTTCTCTGAAGGCACTGTGGCAGAAAACAAAACCATTTAGGAATCGGGGCTCTGTGGGGCTGTTATTGGAACCATCATAGTAGGCATTCATCCAGATGACTCTAGGAGAGAATTAATTCTGCTTTGTCATCTCTCCCTTCCTTCCCTTTACATTGTTTCTCTGTTTATTGTTCACATTGTTGTTAGTGTGTGTGGAGGTTTCATTTACAAAGTTCCATGTTCACGGTAACGTGTGGTACATGAGGGCTTTATCAGTGCTCAGTCATGAAGCCCAGCCTGCAAGTAGAGTGAGGTCAGGATGAAGAAGGTGTCTAGGCCCGATTTGGGATTTTTGATGACATCAGTGACAGAAATCTATATGGGTTGGTGAGAGGTTCGTGTTTCCCATCCCAGACCTGCTTTTAATATCACCATTTCTCCATCCAGGTAAGATGATCTTTTTACTTACTAAATCTAACATTTTCTTCTGTGAGCAATAAGACATATAAAGCTGAAGTGACACATTTAAGGTGGATGACTAGCTTTGGAACCAAGCTACTGAGGGTGGTAAATGTGAATCTGTCCTTAAAACCAATGCTTACTAAATAAAGATAAATAACAACCAGGGACTTTTGGGAGAGAGAGGAGGTCAGAGAAGGGCAGAAGAGATAAGAATTTTGCATTTCTGCAAACATGATTCTCAATGGGAAATACTTGTGGGTTTGGCTTAATAATGAAATAAAAAAGCCACAGACCTGGTCAGTGACAGCCTTTGTTTGTTTAGTCAGTGCTTCTGTTAATATGTTTACTGACAGGCTGCATGTTCAAGGTGAACCTGGAAACCATGGTGACAGCAGTTGCCGGAGAGAAGCATCTAGGAAGGTGGGGGGAAGGTGTGCCTAAGTGAACAGAGTAGTGATCCTGAGTGGGTCTGGAGACCAGAGACTAGTCCCTCGTCCTCAGTAGGCTCTGTCCCTACTCCTCTAATAGGATCACTCCCTGAGTCTTCCAAATAGTTGTGTTTATTCTAACATTGAGGTTCTATTCCTATGAAAATGTTTGGGTTGAAAAAAAAAACAATTCCAGGAAACCTCACTGCAAAAGTAGGAGAAGCATGGAGGTGCATGTCTTCAAACTCCTCACATTTTTGAGAGAAGAGGAATTAAAGGAAACCTCATAGACGTGAGGAAAGCCAGGACTTTAGAATGATATGTGATATACGGTGGAAGTTCTCAATTACTCCAAAGTTGGAAAAGACAAGACAGCGGAAGTATTCATGAACTGGCCTGGCACTTTAGAGCTTGGCTCCATCACATCTACCTTTGCCAATTCAAATAATCCTTAGTGTTCTCTTATACAGAAGTGGGCTAACATTATATTCCTTATATGAGTACAGAGAAGATAAAAAACAGGGACTTTTTAAATGGCCGTTATTCATATTAACTTACTCTCATTACAGTTAGAATGGAGACTATCAGAGACTCTAGGGAAAACCAAAGTAAATATAAACTTTCTTTTGCTTTTAATTTATCTATTAAATTTTCTTCTTCTTTTGCCTTCTTTTCCTCTATTTATTAAAATTTTGATGTTTATTCAAAAATTTCAGTATAATGATTGCACATTTAAAATAAATTTGCATGTGGCTGCAGGGGAAGCAGATCACTAAAACTAGTGCATTGCTTTACGTGAATGTGGCTTGCACTAAAGTTGGAGAATACTGTTTCCTTTCTTATATCCTTCAGTGTCTTGCTGCTGCTTTTAGAATATCATTGTATTTAGAATCAAACGGTTTTTTTGTTTTGTTTTTTACTGTGAAACCAATTTATTATACAAGGATAAAACACAGGAACATCAAGATGCAAGAGATACACAGGGCAAGGTATGTGGGAAGGGGCACAGAGCTCCATGTCCTTTCTGAGTGTGCCGTTCTCCCAGCATTTCCATGTGTTCATCACCTTGGAAGCTCTCCAAACCACATCCTTCCAGATTTGAAGAACATTCCACCTTTCTGTTGGGACTCCTGTAAATGGGGAATCTTCATTTCTTTTTTTTTTTTTTTTACTTTACATTCTTTTATTTCTAACTAACTCATTGAAGTCCAATATGTATTTTTTTTAATTTGGTATCATTAATCTACAATTACATGTGTAACATTATGGTTACTAGACTTCCCCCATCATCAAGTCCCCACCACATACCCCATTACACTCATGTCCATCAGTATAGTGAGATGCTATAGAATCACTACTTATCTTCTCTGTGTTGTACAGCCCTCCCTGTGCCCCCCTATATTATGTCTGCTAATCGTAATGCACCTTTTTCCCCCATATCCCTCCCTTCCAACCCTTCCTCCCCAATCCCTTTCCCTTTGGTAACTGTTAGTCCATTCTTGGGTTCTGTGAGTCTACTGCTGTTTTGTTCCTTCAGTTTTTTTCTTTGTTCCTATACTCCACAGATGAGTGAAATCATTTGATACTCATCTTTCTCCACCTGGCTTATTTCACTGAGCATAATACCCTCCAGCTCCATCGATGTTGTGGCAAATGGTAGGATTTGTTTTCTTCTTATGGCTAAATAATATTCCATTGTGTATATGTACCACATCTTCTTTATCCATTCATCTACTGATGGACACTTAGGTTGTTTCCATTTCTTGGCTATTGTACATAGTGCTGCAATAAACATAGGGGTGCATATGTCTTTTTCAAACTGGGCTGCTTCATTCTTAGGGTAAATTCCTAGGAGTGGAATTCCTGGGTCAAATGGTATTTCTATTTTGAGTTTTTTGAGGAACCTCCATACTGCTTTCCACAATGGTTGAACTAATTTACATTCTCACCAGCAGTGTAGGGGGATTCCCCTTTCTCCACATCCTTGCCAACATTTGTTGTCGTTTGTGTTTTGGATGTTGGCCATCTTTACTGGTATGAGGTGATATCTCATTGTGGTTTTAATTTGAATTTCTCTGATGATTAGTGATGTGGAGCATCTTTTCATCTGCCTGTTGGGCATCTGAATTTCTTCTTTGGAGAAGTGTCTGTTCAGATCCTCTGCCGATTTTTTAATTATTTTATTTTCTTTTTGTTTGTTGAGGTGCATGAGCTCTTTATATATTTTGGATGTTAATCCTTTATCGGATATGTCATTTATGAATATATTCTCCCATACTGTGCGATGCCTTTTTGTTCTATTGATGGTGTCCTTTGCTGTACAGAAGATTTTCAGCTTGATGTAGTCCCACTTGTTCATTTTTGCTTTTGTTTCCCTTGCCCAGGGAGATATGTTCATGAAGAAGTTGCTCATGTTTATGTACAAGAGATTTTTGCCTATGTTTTTTTCTAAGAATTTTATGGTTTCATGACTTACATTCAGGTCTTTGATCCATTTTGAGTTTACTTTTGTGTATGGGGTTAAACAATGACCCACTTTCATTCTTTTACATGTAGCTGTCCAGTTTTACCAACACCAGTTGTTGAAGAAGCTGTTGTTTCCCCATTGTATATCCATGGCTCCTTTATTGTATATTAATTGACTGTATGTGTTTGGGTTAATATCTGGACTCTCTATTCTGTTCCACTGGACTGTGAGTCTATTCCTATGCCAGTACCAAATTGTCTTGATTACTGTGGCTTTGTAGTAGAGCTTGAAGTTGGGAAGCAAGATACCCCCTGCTTTATTCTTCTTTTTCAGGATTTCTTTGGCTATTTGGGGTCTTTTGTGGTTCCATATGAATTTTAGAACAATTTGTTCCAGTTAGTTGAAGAATGCTGTTGGTATTTTGATAGGGATTGCATTAAATCTATAGATTGCTTTAGGTAGGATAGCCATTTTGACAATATTTATTCTTCCTAGCCAAGAGCATGGGATGAATTTCCATTTGTTAGTGTCCTCTTTCATTTCTCTTAGGAGTGTCTTGTAGTTTTCAGGGTATAGGTCTTTCACTTCCTTGGTTAGGTTTACATCTAGGTATTTTATTCTTTTTGATGCAATTGTGAATGGAATTGTTTTCCTGATTTCTCTTTCTGTTAGTTCATCATTAGTGTGTAGGAATGCAACAGATTAGAATCAAATGTTTTTAAAAAATATATTTAAAAATCCTCAACATGGCCTAAAAGGCTTAGACAGTCGAAGATGATATGACTTCTGCCTTCCTCCCCGATGGCATGTTGTACCACTGTTGTTTGTTATGTGCTAAAATCATGAGTCTTCTCTGAGTTCCTCAAATGCATTAGAATCTCATATATACACTGTCCTGTTCCCTTTAACTAGAATGCTCTTTCCCCAAGTTTTGCATCTTCTTAACTTTCAGCTTCAATATAATTTCTCAGGGAAGAATTTTCTTACTCTCTCCCATGAATTAAATTTGTTTATTTTTGTTATTCTCTCATTACACTGCTCATTTCCTCAAATTTTAGATTTTCATGTGTGGGTTGTAGCTGTTTTCTCTCCTTGAGCAGACTGTGAACTTCATGTAGTGGTATTCATGTCTTTTTATTCTCCACTGCCTACCTTATAAAAGGCCTGGCACATGTTGTATACTCAGTAAATATTACCAGAGTGAGTAGAAGAAAGAACTATGACTGGAATGGTATTCCCTAAAAGGACAGCGAATCTGTGCCTAATTTACTATTCTCTGTCATGACAACATTACTGATGGGAAATGGCAATATTACTGCTCAGAAAAGCAGAAGGGGGATCATAAAAAGTTTTTGAAAATGTCTCTTTAATGTTGGAAACTTATGTGTGTGGGCTATTGCTCAGCAGAAATAATCTTTGGAAGCTACCTTATAGTGAAAGAGACAAGGAATGAGAAATGCCAGAAGAAATGCCAGATAAGAGAATAAACCTTGTGCTTCTTTAGGAAATGAAACTGCAGTCTTTTCCACAGCAGCCTATGAGCAATTAAAATAAAATCTCATTTTTATAATAAGGATGCCCCCTGTATTAGTCAGGGTTCTCCAGAGACAGAGACCAACAGGACAGATATACACAAGTGTCAGAGGAGATTTACTATAGGAACTGGTTTACACAGCTTTGGAGGCCAAGAAGTCCCAGGATCTGCCATCTGCAAACTGGAGGACCAGGAGAGTTGGTGGTGTAATTGTGTGATGAGTGCAAAGGCCTCAGAATGAGGAGGGCTGCAGGTGTGTGCATGTGGGGGGCTGACCATGTAAGTCCCAATCAGAGTCCAAAAGCCCTAGAGCAGGAGTGACTATGTCTGAGGGCAAGAGAAGCTGGGTGTCTTAGCTCAGCCAGAGAAAGGGAGAGCAAATTCGCCCTTCCTCCCCACTTCTGTTCTGTTTGTCTCTTTAATGGATTAGATGGTGCCCACCCACTTTGTGGGTGGCCATATGCTTTACTCAATTCACCAATTCAAATGCTAATCTCTTCCAGAAACACCCTCACAGACACACTGGGAAATAATGTTTTACCAGCTATCTGAGCATGCTAAGCCCAGTCAAATTAACACATAAAATTAACCATCACACCCTTGCAAAAAATATTTGAAGATTTCCCAGTTTGGTTAGAATACAATCCAAAATTCTCTGTACAAGATATTTTCCTGCCCACCTTTTCCCCCGTGTTCTAGTATCATACTCTCTCCAGTTTCCTAAACTCTAATCCCAAAGCCTCACCTTTCCAGCCAGATGTGCAGGGCTCTTTGCTTGCCTCAGTGACTTTGGGCTACTCACGCTCGCCCACCCCACCTGGCTGAAACCTTCTTGTGCTCAGTTCAAATACCACTTTTCAGAACAGCTTCACATGACCAACCGTTGCCAGGAAGTCCCTTGTTACTTTCTATTACATCACTCTCATAGTTTCTTCAGAGCATTTGTCAAAGTCAGAAATCATTTTGCTTATGTTTTTACCTTATGATGCATTTCTTTTTCTAGAATGAAGTTTCCACAATGAAAAGGGCTATCTAGTTTAGATGGCCAAACATGGCAAGTGAGGTAAGATTTCTAAGCTTCATTTTCCTTAAGTATGAATTAGAGATTATAAGACATAGCTCCAAGATATGTTATAAAAGTTAAGTGAGATAAAACATGGGAGGCAATTATCAAAGTGATTGAAACACAAGAAGCATTTACTAAAAGGCAGCCATTATTTCTGCTGTCCTAGTCATCCTCGTTGCCATAATCTCAGGTCCTGTTCTTCTTGCTGTGATGCTAGATGTAAAGAAGAAGAGAAAGAACATGAAGAAGACAGATGCTGATGCGAAAATGCTATCAGCTCTTTATTGCTCCTTAACATATCACTCCAAAACATAGTATTCTAAAACTATCATGTTTTTATGCTTAGTGGTAGTGTTTCCATGGGTCAGGAATGTGGGCACAGTGGGACAGCTTTTTCTGTTCCTCCATCTCTGGGGCCTTAGCAGGGAAGACCTAAAGGCTGCGGGTGATCCAGTATCTGTGCTGGAATCATCTGGAAGCATAGTCCCTCACATGCTGGCCAAGGCACTGATTGATCCCAGGACATCAGATTATCTGTTGGTTCAGAATGCCTCAGTTTTGATCTACCTGTGGTCCCCTGTGTGGGCCCATTTCGGTTTCCTGACAATATGACAGCATGGTTTTTAGAGCAGCAGTTCAACAAAGCAAGGTAGAGAAGATGTGAGGAGAGGATTAAAGATGGTGGCATGAGAGGAGAGAAAGAGGCTTCCTCCTTAAACCACATATAATACGAAAATATAACTAATACAACTACTCTTGAAAGAGCAACAGGAAAGAGGACTGCACCAAACTGCATACACCTGGAGACAAGAGCAGACCTCATGGAACAGGGTAACATACTAAAGCTGTGGCCAGGTGGGATCAAAGCACTTCCCCCACCTCAGCACACCAGTGGGAGGAAGAGGAACAGAGCAGGGAGTGAGTGGAGATCTGGGACTTCTGCCTGAATGCCTAACTCCGGAGATCTGCTCCGGGAGCACAAACCTACATTTCACGGTGCTTGCATGATACTCTCGTAATTAGGGGGTTGGAAAGCTAAGACAGGCAGAATTCCTGGAGAGACTAAGATTCCAGCTGCCTGTGGAAAGCAGGGATCCATATCCAGCTGCTCTGAGACAAAAGAATGGTGGGCAGTCTGAGAGACTTCCTAACAAAGAAGCCCTTAGCAAGAGGGCTGTTAAAGGGGCAAGGATTGCACAGAGCTTACTACTCAGGAGAAAGGACAGGTAGACAAAATTGTCTGGGTGCACTCTGCCCAGCAGGTAGGGAGCTTTCACGATCTTCAGGTGTTCCAGCTCCCTGGCTGCCTACACAGCTCCAAGAAACCCTTCCATGATAGGGAGCCTACTGCACCTTTCTCCTGGCCAGCCCCACTGGGCTCGCAAACCCAGAAACCCTACCCTGGCATTGGGCCAGCCAGAGGGAGGATCTTTCTGTAGCAGCTGAAAACACAAAGCACGGGGTCTTGAACCTGTGTGCTCAGCCCACTGGTTCAGGTAGCAGAGACAGGCATAGCAGCCAGGAAGCAGGAAACAGCTCTTTCCTCCCCCCAGGCACCAATACCATTCCCCTGCACCTGCCGACATTATTTCAGGGGCTGAGCAGCTCCAGAGAGTAGAGTTTCTGGGCACTAGAGGGCGCCATACACAAAGTTGAAATGCCAAAAGAACCAGGTTCAGAGTAAAATTATTAATACAACTCCTGAGAAAGATTTAAATGACGTCTACCTCATGACCCTCCCTGAAAGGGAGTTCAAAATAAAAATCATTAACATGCTCATGGAGGTATGGAAAGATATTCAAGAACTCAGGAATGAACTCAGGTTGGAGATCCAATTGTTGAAGAGCACAATGGACGGTATTAAAAGCAGATTGGATAGGGTGGAGGAGACAATAAATGAAATAGAAAATAGAGAAAAGGAATACAAAGAAGCTGAGGCACAGAGAGAAAAGAGGATCTCTAAGAATGAAAGAATATTGAGAGAACTGTGTGACCAATCTAAATGGAACAATATTCACATTATAGGGGTATCCGAAGAAGAAGAGAGAGAAAAAGGGATAGAAAGTGTGTTTGAGGAGGTGATTGCTGAAAAATTCCCCAATCTGGGGAAGGAGATAGTCTCTCAGCCCGTGGAGGTGCACCAATCTCCAAACACAGGGACCCAAGGAAGACAACACCAAGACATATAGTAATTAAAATGGCAAAGATCAAGGATAAGGACAGACTATTAAAAGCAGCCAGAGAGAAATAAGATCACACACAAAGGAAAACCCATCAGGCTATCGTCAGACTTCTAAACAGAAACCTTACAGGCCAAAAGGAAGTGGCATGATGTATTTAATGCAATGAAGCAGAAGGTCCTTGAACCAAGATTACTTTATCCAGCAAGATTATCATTTAAATTTGAAGGAGGGATTAAACAATTCCCAGATAAACAAAAGCTGAGAGAATTTACCTCCCACACACCATCTCTACAGTGTATTTTAGAGGGACTGCTATAGATGGAAGTGTTCCTATGGTATAATAGCTGTCACCAGAGGTAATAAAACCACAGTAAAGAAAGTAGAACAGCTAATTACTAAGCAAATGCAAAATTAAATTAAGTATCCCCAAAGTCATTAAGGGATAGACAAACAGTACAGAATATGATACCTAATATATAAAAAATGGAGGAGGAAAAAAAAGGGAACCTTTAGATTGTGTTTTTAATAGCACATTAAGTGAGTTAAGTTAGACTCTTAGACAGTAAGGAAGTTAACCTTGAACCTTTGGTAACCACGAATCTAAAGCCTGCAATGCCAATAAGTACATACCTATCCATAAACACCCAAAATGTAAATGGACTGAATACACCAATCAAAAGACATAGAGTCCCTGAATGGATTTAAAAAAAAAGACCATCTATGTGCTGCCTACAAGACACTCACTTTAAACCCAAAGACGTACACAGACTACAAATGAAGGGATGGAAAAAGACATTTCATGCAACTAATACGGAGAAAAAAGCAGGAGTTGCAGTGCTTATATCAGACAAAATAGACTTCAAAACAAAGAAAGTCACAAGAGATAAAGAAGGACATTACATAATGATAAAAGGGTCAATCCAACAAGAAGATATAAACATTATAAATATCTATGTGCCCAACACAGGAGCTCCTACATATGTGAAACAAATACTAACAGAGTTAAAGGAGGAAATAGAATGCAATGCATTCATTCTAGGAGACTTCAACAAACCACTCACTCTGAAGGACAGATCAACCAGACAGATAATAAGTAAGGAGACAGAGGCACTGAACAACACATTAGAACAGATGGACCTAACAGACATCTACAGAACTCTACACCCAACAGCAGCAGAATACACATTCTTCTCAAGTGCACATGGAACATTTTCAAGAATAGATCATATTGTAGGCCACAAAAAGAGCCTTGGTAAATTCAAAAAGATTGAAATTGTACCAACCAGTTTCTCAGACCACAAAGCTATGAAACTAGAAATGAATTATACAAAGAAAATGAAAATCCCACAAACACATGGAGGCTTCACAACATCCTCCTAAAGAACCATTGGATCAATGAACAAATAAAAACAGAGATCAAGCAATACATGGAGACAAATGACAACAATAATTCAACACTGAAAAAATCTGTGGGATGCAGCGAAGGCCGTGCTAAGAGGAAAGTATATTGCAATACAGGCCGACCTCAGGAAAGAAGAACAATCCCATATGAGCAGTTTAAACTCACAATTAACAAAACTAGAAAAAGAAGAACAAATGAGACCCAAAGCCAGTAGAAGAAGAGACATAATAAAGATTAGAGCATAAATAAATAAAATCGAGAAGAATAAAACAATAGAAAGGATCAACGAAAGCCAGAGCTGGTTCTTCGAGAAAATAAACAAAATAGGTAAACACTTATCAAGAAAAAAAGAGAGTCTACTCACATAAACAGAATCAGAAATGAGAAAGGAAAAATCACTACAGACACCACAGAAATTCAAACAACTATTAGAGAATACTAAGAAAAATTATATGCTAACAAACTGGATAACCTAGAAGAAATGGACTACTCTCTAGAAAAATACAACCTTCCAAGGCTGACCCAGAAAGAAACAGAATATCTGAACAGACCAATTACCAGTAACGAAATTGAACTGGTAATCAAAACCTACCTAAGAACAAAACACCTGGACCAGATGGCTTCACTGCTGAATTTTATCAAACATTTAGTGAAGACCTAATACCCATCCTCTTTAAAGTTTTCCAAGGAGTAGCAGAAGAGAGAATACTTCCAAACTCATTCTGTGAGGCATCATCATTCTAATACCAAAATCAGGCAAAGACACCACAAAAAAAGAAAACTACAGACCAATACCCCTGATGAACATAGATGCAAAAATACTCAACAAAATATTAGCAAACAGAATTCAAAAATGCATCAAAAGGATCATCCATTATGATCAAGTAGAATTTATTCCAGGGATGCAAGGATGGTACAACATTCGAAAATCCATCAACATCATCCACCACATCAACACAAAGAAGGACAAAAACCACGTGATCATCTCCATAGATGCTGAAAAAGCATTTGACAAAATTTAACACCCATTCATGATAAAAACTCTCAATAAAATGGGTTTAGAGGGCAAGTACCTCAACATAATAAAGGCCATATATGACAAACCAACAGCCAACATCATACTTAACAGCGAGAAGCTGAAAGCTTTCCCTTTAAGATCGGGAACAAGACAAGGATGCCCACTCTCCCCACTTTTATTCAACATAGTACTGGAGGTCCTAGCCACGGCAATCAGACAACACAAAGAAATAAAAGGCATCCAGATTGGCAAGGAAGAATTAAACTGTCCCTATTTGCAGATGACATGATATTGTACATAAAAAAAAAACCCTACAGAATCCACACCAAAACTACTAGATCTAATATCTGAATTCAGCAAAGTTGTGGGATACAAAATTAATATGCAAAAATCTGTGGCATTCCCATACACTAACAATGACCTCGCAGAGAGAGAAATCAGGAAAACAAGTCCTTTCACAGTTGCATCAAAAAGAACAAAATACCTAGGAATAAACCTAACCAAGGAAGTGAAAGACCTATACTCTGAAAACTACAATACACTCATGAGAGAAATTAAAGAAGATACCAATAAATGAAACACATCCCATGCTCATGGATAGGAAGAATTAATATTGTCAAAATGGCCATCCTGCCTAAAGCAATCTACAGATTCAATTCAATTTCTATCAAAATACCAACAGCATTTTTCAACGAACTAGAGAAAATCATTCTAAAATTAATATGGAACCACAAAGACCTCGAAAAGCCAAAGCAATCCTGAGAAGGAAGAATGCTGGAGGGATTATGCTCCCCAATTTCAAGCTTTACTGCAAAGCCACAGTACTCAAAACAATTTGGTACTTGCAGAAGAACAGACCCATAGACCAATGGAACAGACTAGAGAGGCCTGATATAAACCCAACCATATATGGGCAATTAATATATGATAAAGGAGCCATGAACATACAATGGGGAAATGACAGCCTCTTCAACAGCTGATGTTGACAAAACTGGACAGCTACATGCTAGAGAATGAAACTGGATTATTGTTTAACCCCATACACAAAAGTAAACTTGAAATGGATCAAGGACCTGAATGTAAGTCATGAAACCATAAAACTCTTAGAAGACAACATAGGCAAAAATCTCCTGAATATAAGCATGAACAACTTCTTCCTGAATGCATCTCCTCGAGCAAGGGAAGCAAATCAAAAATGAACTCATGGGATTATGTCAAACTAAAAGTTTCTGTATGGCAAAGGATACCATCAACAGAACAAAAAGACATCCAACAGTATGGGAGAATATATTTGTTAATGACATATCCGACAAGGGGTTAAAATCCAAAATATATAAAGAACTTACATGCCTCAACACCCAAAAAGCAAATAACCTGATTAAAAAATGGGCAGAGGATATGAAGAGAGAGTTCTCCAAAGAAGAAATTCAGATGGCCAACAGACACATGAAAAGATGCTCCACATCACTAATCATCAGGGAAATGCAAATTAAAACCACAATGAGATATCACCTCACACCAGTAAGGATGGTCAGCATCCTAAAGACTAAGAACAACAAATGTTGGAGAGGATGTGGAGAAAGAGGAACCCTCCTACACTGCTGTTGGGAATGTAAATTAGTACAACCATTGTGGAAAGCAGTATGGAGGGTCCTCAAAAAACTAAAAGTAGAAATACCATTTGACCCAGGAATTCCACTCCTAGAAATTTACCCTAAGAATGCAGCAGCCCAGTTTGAAAAAAACATATGCACCCTTATGTTTATCACAGCACTATTTACAATAGCCAAGAAATGGAAGCAACCCAAGTGTCCATCAGTAGATGAATGGGTAAAGAAGAGGTGGTACATATACACAATGGAATACTATTCAGCCATAAGAAGGAAACAAATCCTACCATTTGCCACAACATGGATGGAGCTGGAGGATATTATGCTCAGTGAAATAAGCCAGGCAGAGAAAGACAAGTGCCAAATGATTTCCCTCATTTGTGGCATATAACAACGCAGCAAAACTGAAGGAACAAAATAGCAGTAGACTCAGAGACTCTAAGAAGGAACTAGTGTTTACCAAAGGGGAGGGGTTTGGGATGGCGGGTGAGGAGGGTGGGAGAAGGGGATTGAGGGGTATTATGTTTATACACATGGTGTGGGGAATCACAAGGAAAACAGTGTAGCACAGAGAAAGCAAACAGTGAATCTGTAACATCTTACTACACTGATGGACAGTGACTGCATTGAGGTATGGTTGGGGACTTGTTAATATGGGTATATGTAGTAACCACCTTGATTTTTCATGTGAAACCTTCATAAGAGTGTATATTAATAATTCCTTAAGAAAAAATAAATAAATTAGAAAAAAATACTACAAATACAAAAAAAACCCCAACAACAGAGCAAGGTAGAAATGTGTGACCTTTTTAGACTTTATTCTCAGAAGTAATAAAAATGCTACTTCTTCATACTTTATTAAGCAGGCCCCCCTGCCCCACTTCAAGGGGAGGGGACCTAGGCCTTATAACTACCTGAGAAAATTTTCAAGATTACATTGAAAGCATGTGGGATAGAATGTATTGTTGCAGCCGCCTTTGGAGGGTGCAATCTACTGCAGAAGCTTTTAGCCTGACAGGGTTGGGAAAGGAGAAGAGAGGAGGGCTATTCAGCCTCAGTTGCCCCCTCTGGTTGACCTTCATATGCTAGTTTCTCTATCTGGAATGCCCATCTCTCCGAGCTTTAGTATCATCATGTTTCGTGTATCTTCTCTGTCTTTAAATATTTGGAAGTTTCATACATGGGAATACCATTACATTTTTTGAACAATGGAATAAGGAGGAAGAACAGTTTGGAGGAAAAGTAATTAAAACATTGTGATTGTGTTTAAGGAGCTAGCTAAGGGTGTTTAGTTTGGGGCAGAGGGGGATATAAAAAAATCAGGATTTTTTTGAACAAGTTATGTCAGTGTTCTAAGGACTTGTTTGTGAGCTGTAGATGATAGGAGAGTGTCAAGAAAGTGGTTGACACAATGTGAAGAAAATCTTGTAGGGTTCATCAGATAGGCAGCGGCTGGCAAAAATATTTGGGACCTGTAGGGTCGGCCAGAATCATCTGTAGAGTGGAAAATTAAACTTCATCGCCTTTCTCTGGATGTTTCCTGTAAAAGAGGAGTAAGGAGGAAAGAGCTTTTGGAAAAGAAGACACAGGGAGGAAAGTGGCTGATGAGTGAGCATTCTTGGAATAAGACTGCTAGCATTTTAAGGTCATTGTTTTATGAAACAGAAAAAAACACTGGGCAGAAGCTTATGATTCTGCTGTTTTGTCAAGACTGGTCATTATCTTCTTCCCCTTCCTCTGTTACTGGGAGTCATCTGTGGTTTTAGTTCTGGGTTATTTCTCCCTTTCCTCATGTTTACCTTCTCGCACGCTTTTAAAGGGGCTTTGTTAGATTTCCCTCCGTCTATTTTACTTCATTGGTGAAACATGTCACAAAGAGCATTTGTCAGGAAGGCCACTTCATCATGTTGGAGTGATGGCAGGAGCAGTGTGTTATTTGTTTTTTTCATTTTAGGGAAGTCAATTTGCTGTTCTTTAATGTACCTCAGAGAGAAGAACACTTTTGTTCTGTGGACGGGGCCATGTAACCTTATCACTGCTGATCGTTGGTTGACTGGTTTCCATCTATAGGGCTGAGGTACAGCATTGTTAAAATGCATTTATTTTAGAAACAAGAAATCTACTTATTTAGAAACATAGAACATATGAGAGAACTGAGTTGAATTAAGACTTGGGCTATATAAAGGTTTAATCATATGTCATATATTACTTTATTTCTTACTATATAGCCAGCAATGTTCTAGGCACTAAATGGAAGAGAAAGAAACAGATTGATTGGAAAAATAACCCTGGAAGTTTTGAGATTATGTATAATCACAAAAATATAAATTAAATATTCAATAATATGAAAAGGCTAAAATGAAAGATGTCACACACACACACACGTATGTATGTGTGTATCATTAATGTAATATTAAATGATGTGGAAAATGATAACATTGTTCCATGGAGGATGCAAATAAGAATATACAGTGTAATTCAGATTTCATGGAAATATATGTTTTAGGTGAAGTCTGGAAAGAAATATTCTTAAATGCATTGAGATATGACTATGCACTGAGATATGAGTAGATATGACTGATGGGCATAATGACAGGTTATTTTAATGTTCATCTTCCCCCTTTTCCATATATTTCAAAGTTCACACTTGCATGCTTTCTCACTCATATTTAAGTAAAAGCTACAACTGTAAATATGGTCATGGTCATATTTCATGGTAGAACTAAGAAAGAGTCATGTTCTGAAGGCGCCTTATGGACAAAAATAGAACAAATAGGAGAATGCCTTTTACAAACTCAATTGTCTTATGTATTATGAAGTTTTACTTAAAAACTGGAGCTGGAATGCCCAAAATTCTCAAAAGTAGAATGCATCATTGATTGATTTGGAAATGCTTCACTGAATTATCACTGGAAAGGTTTATATATTTTATGTAAATGATGGGAGCCTTCAGTTGAGAATTAGATTAACACAAACTGCCAGCCTTGAGACATCTTTATAGCAGACATTTCTAATTCTTCCCAGTGTTTGTAATCCAACAGGAAACTTTAACCTTTAAAGTGTAGGTAGAGTTCCCAAATTATTTTTCATTGTATATTTTAAAATGGGATTTATTTATGGACCTTTTTTAATGTCTCAGAAGAAAACTGATAAATCCCAATAATACAATTGCTGTTGAAGCATTTCCAAGTCAGGTGAGACTGGGCGATACTGAAAATGTCAAAGGAGGAGATGTATTATTTGATACAGCAAAAATCTGTGAAAGAAGTATCCATTTTCTTGCTTGTTTACTAGAATTTTAAAAGGTGTTTTCTACCAGAAACTATCTTGCTAATTTGAATTACAAGGTATTACTACAACTTGAGATGTGCGATGGTGTGTTTGTTCCCTTTGCAATAATGATTTTTATTTCTCTTAATTCTTCAAAGTGATTCTTTTTTCTAAAGCCTAGTAGAAGTGTCCATTTAATATCCCTAAAAAAATTTAAAGGTTCTGTTCTTGTTTACTTATGATATGACTGTTCATATAGGAAATTCTAAGCAATCTACAAAAATAAAATTTCAGAATTAGTAAGTGAATTTAGCTAGGCTGTAGGATTCCTGTTCAATATGTTAAAAAAAGTTATATATTCCTTTAATCTACAGCACTTGTTTTATCATTTCTTTTAGTGCAGAATAATGAGATAAATTCTTTTATTTTTTGCCTATCTCAAAATATATTTACTTCACCTTGAAAACACAGTATTTTATTTTTTAGTGTTTATAGTACAGCATAATTTATATACAATAAAATTCACCCTATTTATTATACAGGTCTATGAGTTTTGACAAATGCTTACTGTCCTATAACGATTTCCACTATCAAGGTACAGAACAATTCAGTCATTCCCCAAAACTCTGTGCTCAGTTATAGTCATCTGTCCTACCTACAGTGCCTGGCAATCGCTGATTTATTTTCTATTTATGGCTTTCCTTTTTAAGAATTTCATATAAATTGAATCACACAGTATGTGGCTTAAGTGTTTTTTTTGATTTAGCATAATGTGTTTCAGATGTATTCATGTTGCTAAATCAATACTTTGTTCCTTTTTATTGCTGAGAAGTTTGCCATTGTATGTCTGTATCACAGTTTGTTCATTACTCAGTTGAGGGACATTTTTGTTGTTTCCAATTTTTGTGGGTTTTTGTTTGTACCCTAAGGGAGAGAGAGCTTTGTTTTGTTTTGTTGTTGTGTTTTAATCTTCCCCTAGGAGCACAGGCGTTTACTCTCTGGAGAGCCAGGAGAGATGGATTCAGGCCAAGTTTTGTGCTCTTCTAGCAGTAGTTGCTGTTCTCCTCCCCCAGGCCTCACCACCGGGGAGCTTTCTCAGGTCTTTTACCCTGGCCCTGATCTTTCTTCTGAGTGCAAGGTGAGGTCTCTGAAGAAGATTCTGCGAGTGGCTGAGAATGCCCCTGTGTCTGTAGTTCACAGGGCTTCTATTGTTTTCTCACTAGCCCACACTCAGCATTTAGCAATTGTTAAACATTTACCTGAATTCTTATTAGCAGTTGGTATGGAGTCTGGCACCTGCCCCAGGGAAGCGACCACCCACATTCTGGCTTTTAGCTGTGTTCCCCTTAGATTTTGTATCAGTTGGTTGTCTGACTCTTTGATGGATGCAAGAAAAGTTGTGACTTTTTAGATAATACAGTGAGATTCTTTTTTGTTATATGTGTCAGAGTAATGCTCTTTCCAGCTACCATCCTAAATAGAAAGCACCTCATTTTTTATTTTTAAAGGCTACTTGGCCATATGTACATTATTTCTCAACACTTTAAAATATGCCATTAAGTTTCTTTTGGTTTCCATTCTTTTTCAAGAGAAGATGTACTTCTTATTATTGTTCACCTCTATATTATGTTTCTTATTTTGCTGGTTGGCTCCAGGATTTTCTCTTAATCTTTGATTTTCAGCACTTTGACTAATGTACCTTGCTATATTTTTCTTTTGATTTATTCTTTTTGGGGTTCTCTCAGCTTCTGGGATATGTGGGGTTTTGTTGTTCAATAATTTTTTTAAATTCTGGTCATTACCAAATCAAATATACTTGTTACCACTCTCTCCCTTCTCCACTAGAAATTCAATTTGCATGCATATTGGATTGTTTCATATTGTTCCATAGATCTCAGATGTTTTACAAATTTCTTCCCTATTTTTGCTCTTTGCATTTCAGTTTGGTGAATTTCTATTGGACTGTATTCTATTCAGGTGATTCCTTCCTGTGTTGAGTCTGTTCTGCTAAGACTTTTAATGGAATTATTTATCTCATATCACATTTTTTACTTCTATTATTTCCTTTTAGCTTTTTCATAGTTTTTATATATCTGCTGTAATTTTGCACCTGTTGATCATGGTACCCATACCTAACACTGTAGCCATACAATGTCCCTATTTGGTCATTTAAAATCCCCAGCTGATAATTCCAATATCTGTGCAACATCTGGGTGTTTTACTAATGACTATTGTACCTTTTGGCAATGTATGACTGTAACTCCAGGGGCAAAATATGTTCCCAGCCTGGGGCAATTTAACTTTGAAGCTAAAATCAGTCGAAGGGAGAAATAAAGTGGGAGAAACCCATTTATTGCTTACAAGCAGTCATCCACTTATGCTCACCCATGTTTCTCATGACCCAGCTGCAAAAAGGGACCCCACCCAGCCTCTCCAGTCCAGATATGCCCTCGCTCCCTCTTGTAACCACCTATTGATATGGAGATGGATTGCTTCTCTCCACCCTTTGGAAACACCTATTGATACAGAGATGCACTAAGGCCAGGCAAGAGATTCTGGAAATATTGCAATTTTACCCACAATGATATTTGATGTCTTTTGTACTTTATAATTTTTATTGAGTGCCAGATTTTTTTTTGCAACAAAACTTTAGAGACTAAAGTAAATAATATTTATGACTAGAAATGTGAAATCCTTACCTTCTGATTGTAAAGGGTTGAGGTGTTATTATAGAGGATTGAGTCAATCTAATCTGTATGTGAGTTTCTTGTTTTGTTTAGCTTTGTTGCATCATATGTTTCAATTATTTTTAAAGTGATGTTCTCCTGCCTTCTGTTTAGTGTGGGGACTATAATGCCAAAGAATTTTTTTCAATATTCTGCCCCTCCATTGGATTTGGGCTTGCCTTACAATTTCCACACCGCAGAGGGATCTCTCCTGACCCCATGATAAGTTTTGCTGTTGTTAGGACTCCATATTCATGAGGCTTAGATGGGAGGGAGACTCCTCACTTCTCCTGCCTCAGGCTGTGCGTACCAATCCTCAGGAGTGGGGCTCTCTCAGCATCCCTGTTCTTCCTCTGCCAAACAATTCTACTCAGTTCAGGGTTTGGAACACAGGCAGGTTTCTTGTTTCTCCCCAGGGGCAGTGGCAGGAGACCTCCCCTTGTGCAGGTCCTCAGCATGAGTGAGGTTCCTCTCCCTCCCAGGAGTGGCAGAACCTTGCCACATATCTGTGTGGGGTCTAGGATGGGTGGATTTCCTGTTCCTTCAGTGGTGGCTAACGTCTGTTTCACATCCATGCAGGATTTGGGACAGATGGGTTTCTTGTTCCATGGCCACCAAAGCCAGATTTTATACCCATTCACCATCAGGAGCCACCCTGTACTTTGTCTCTTCATGGTCTATAAAGTGGAGAGAGGCTACACCACCCTTATTTTTAGGCAAGTCTTACATGCCTGAAACACAGAGGGGCTCTCTCTCAAGTGTGCTTCACTCCTTAAATCTTTCTTATCAATAATCAGCAGAGATTCAGGGGAAAAAAACTGATGAATGGAGCAGACTCTCATTGTATCTGGGACTTCCTGGGATTCTAAACTGTCATAGTAATCCACATTTGACCTTTAAGAATTTGTTTAAATTTTCGTTGCTTTCTTCTTACTTGCTTTTATGGTGACACTCTCTTTTTTCTACTATTTTGCAATAAGTAAAATAACCTACATTCATTCCTTTCTCTTTTAGAAGAGGTTGTGAACCCTTTGGATTTCAGTTTGCTAGGTTACCTTGCAATCTCAACTCTTTGATAGTCTAAAAAATTATGATTTTGTAATCTATATGGTTTGTTCTTATTGTTATGGTAGAAATTGATGTTTCTGAAATTTTCTCCATCTTAAGCAGAAGTGGAAGTCCAATTAATTGTGTTTCTAAATAATAGTAGCCAGCCAATGGAAAATGAAAATAAAAAACAACACCATTAATAATAACTCAAAATATGATCTAAACAGGGATATACTTTTTAAAAATGTGTAAGAATTTTACACTGAAAATAATAAAACATTACTGAGAGAAATTAAAGAATACATAAGTAAATTGAGAGATGTAACAACTTTATTTTTGGAAGGCTCAGTATTTGTAAAATTTCCACTACTCAAAGTGATCTAAATGTAATCCCAATCCAAATTTCAAAAGACTCCGTAAGTAGTCTTTGAAAATCTGATTCTAAAATATATATAGAATTGCAAAATCCCAAAACCACTAAAGCATTCTTAGAGAACAACAAAGTTGAAGGATTTATATTACTTAATTTGAAGACTTATTTTAAAATTCACTAGTAATCAGGTGAGTATGGTTTTAGTGAAAGGGTAATCAAATAGCATAAGGCTTCAGAATAGAGTCTGAACATATTTTTGAAGAGTTCTGGGTATTCATTTTCTAGACTATTCTTTAACTTTGCTTGATTTTCATCATTCTTAGAATTTAGGCATGCATTTTTGGTAAAAATCATCATTGGAGGCACTTGATGTCAACATTTCCCATTAATTGTGATATGAATTTGATTACTTGATTAAAGTGTTGGCCAGCCTTCTCTATTTCCCATGCTAATTAATAAGTATCCTATGGAGATATCTTACAAGTATTTCATTTCTCATCATATTTTTGCCCACTACTTTTAGGTTATAGTGATTTTTATCTCAAACAATTAATAAGATGAATGGCAAATAGTAATTTTCTAATCCCATCATTTCTTCTCTATGTATTAGTTTGGAATCTACTGTAAGGAAGAGGTATTCCTTCACCACCATTTATATCTATTTGGACTCAAGGATTCTCATTTTGTTCTATGATTTATAATATATTCTTCTCATTATTTCTTTTATTGCTCAAATGTCTTATTGATTTTTGAAGGCTTTATAACCCTGTCTTTGGTACACATATGTCTTACCAAGGCTTCTACAGTATTTAGCTATTGTAACACAACCTGATACATTAACTAAACCTGCTAAACAGTAGGTCCTTTTAGCACTAAGTTATCAATATAGAAGACCAGCATAATGTTCCCTGGATGGTAAGACAGTCAAAGCTCCTGCAGTCTACAATAAGGCACAAAGATAGAGAGTTCACATAACCTAGAAGCAAGATAGTAAATATCTTGTAATTCCTGCTAAGATAAACAAAACAGCTTCTGGTGTTTTCTATTTATTCAGATAGGGGCAAAAAATGTTCCCTGGGTCAATAGCTACATGCCAAATGTTTTGGCTAAATTGGTGAGTAAAATGGGAAATGATAGGTAACATCACTTTCCTATGTACATTTCAGATCTTTGATGGTTCTATTGATTTCTTAAATTCCCTCCTAGTCATGTTTTAGCTTTTGATATATGAAGGAAGAAAAGTGCCAAAGATTTCTATGTGGCCTTTCCTACCATAGTGACCTTTATTCCAAGTGTCAGAGAACAAATGTGGGGATGTGCCCAGGTGCGAGTGATTGTTCTTATAGTACATACTCAAAAACTCAGTAAACAGTGGGTAATTTAGATGTTCCACTGGAAGTATGGTAATTCATGTCAGGGCTCTGTTGATCACCTGATCTCCATAAACTCCTATACATACTGGTAGATAATAGAGAATATAGGTCTCCAGGTTATAGAATTAACCTTGGCAAACATCCAATAATCTAAATAAATTAGTAATATAAATGGCTGTCAGTATCTTTGGTAAATACTAGGATAAAAATACACAGAATATATGGATGCTGTAGTGTTTTTCCTTAAGTACACCAGTTTCTGCTTTGT
This sequence comes from Smutsia gigantea, assembly GCA_032199065.1. Taxonomy (NCBI): domain Eukaryota; kingdom Metazoa; phylum Chordata; class Mammalia; order Pholidota; family Manidae; genus Smutsia; species Smutsia gigantea. The sequence goes on along the minus strand of JAVSCE010011693.1, from coordinate 193,188 downwards.
TCAAGGGGCTATGGAACTAAGAATTGATTTGTGTCTGGGAAAAGTGGGGTACAACATCAAGGGATGCATTTGTATTTATACTGGGTAGCCAAGATCAAATAATGTCCAATACAGAGGTTATTGCTCATGAATAGAATCACTTTGCATAAGATATTGTCCCTACAACCTGATATGTTAACTAAGCCTGCCTTGTTCTTATTTCTGTGATTTAAGAAATGTCACTGTTTGGGGCCACTTAATATACACCTAATAAACACTGATTTCATCCACAGTATCTCACATAAACAGCCCTAAGAGCATGTTTCAGAGATGCTGATGTGTCTTTCCTCTCTGTACATCTCAAAGACTTCCTGGAAGGCAAATATGCTCAATGGTCTGTGGTCCTTAGAGCCATGTCTGAATTTCCATCTCTTGAAATATTTAAAGTATTTATGTGAGAATTTTGACATCTCAATTTCAAAGAGAAGACCTACTGGTAAATCTAGTGGCTTATTTTTTTTTTAATAAACTACACAAGTAAAACATTAGAACTGACCCTAGATGCTCAAGATAGCAAATTGTATCCAAAATACGTGGGTATGTATTAACGTGTTGACTGTTGGCATATTCAGCCTGACCTAAAATTGTTTCCCTTCTTCAGAAAATCACTTTGAAGACTCATTTCCTATATCTTCCACATATTTATGCTTATTATGTTGATATGACTTTCAAAGTTGTGCTTTTTTTTTGTATTTAAGTCTTTATTTCCAAGCTTTACTTTATAATTTATCTGTGGTTCCTCTTATTATAATTCCATTACTGAGGAGTTGGGTGTGTAAGAATTGGCTTTGTTTAGAAAGTCAAATGCCTCATTTAAGTGTTCTATGAAGTATTAAAGAGAGGGAGAAAAATTTTTTAGGAGACAGGTGAGGAAGAAGCTGCTTGAGCTGGCAGAGGAGTCTCAGGAAGTGCTGAGGTTTGGAGAGAGACATAAGTTTTAAATTTCCCATATAAGTGAACTTCACTTTATAGAGCCTACACTTTTAGAATCAATGTACTGACTCACAGGGATCTAGAGAGTCAGTGAATTCAATTGTCTTTGCAATTTGGCCACCTACAGGGTAATATCAAGTTAATTATTAGCTACCTTATTGCTGGTGCAGCTAAAAATAAAAGATTTTTAAAGTTAGATAGGGTTTCTTGTTTCAGTTTATCTAAACAAAAATTTTATGCATTTGACCTTGTCCTTCTTTTCTTTTAAATTATTTAATTTCCATAGAAACAGTCCCCCTATGTGGCACTTCTTGAATTACTTTTGCCTGTCATGCAATTCTATCACAGGAAGAGCAAGGGTTCCCCAAAATTGTTTTCAATCAGTCCTTTAATCATGGTTATAATAGGGAATAATTAATTTGCTCTTGCATAACTGAATGTCATGGGCAACCAGCTGTCCATCATTAATGATAATGGGATTTTCATTGCCTCTAGCAGTAAAAACAGATAATCAAGCTCATATTTCTTCCATTTGACTCCAAGTTTCTGTCTACAATGTATTCTTGGTTGCAAAGGCTGAATCAGGCAGGTTCTCATTTGAAATCAAAAGGAATTATCTCAGTTGCAAGCAACAGAGAGAACTGGAAGGATATCTGGACAATAAAGTTTGGAAACTGGGAAGAAACTTATAATAGATCAATGAAGAAAATAAATGTCCAGAGTACCACCAACAGTGCTATCTCCTCTGAACACACACTAAAATTAGGAAAGATACAAAATGTTTGAACAACACATTTAACAAGTGTGATGTAAGAGCACATATAGAACTTGTACCCAAGCAGTGGGAAAATACCTATTTATCACAAAGAACATTTTCAGAGCTGCAGCCTTTTCTTTTTTTTATTGAAATGTAGTTGATACACAATCTTATATTAGTTTCAAGTATGCAACACAGTGGTTCATCAGTTACCCACACTATGAAATCCTCACCCTAACTAGCGCAGTTACTATCTGTCAACTCAGAAAGATGTTACAGAATCATTGGCTACATTCTCCATGCTCTACTACCATCCCCGTGACCAACTTATATTATGATCAGGGTTACAGCCTCTTCTAAAGGAAAAGATTACAGACAATACTTAAAGTCACTTCCAGGCCTTCCTTTCCTAGTAAAGGGAATAACATGTCAAAAAGTTTCTGGTACTCCATATGTATACATTATATTAGACTGATAGTTATATAAATATCAACAGTGTATATTTCATTGTCCTTCATATGTATTGTGGTAGTTACCATGTTTCTGAGGGAAAATGAGGGCATGAATACTACCCAAATAATTATTATGAAATAAAAGTAATCAGAATATTTTTTTAAGTTTTCCTTTTGAACAAGCCCTGTATTTGTCAAAATATCCAGCTTCTATATGAAATATTTTGATATTGTGTCACAATAATAATTATGCTTTATAGCATTTTCTGACAGCCACAGTACAAATTTAAATTTTATGAGGAAGGCCCTTATTTTTTATTTTTGAAATCTGTTTTAGTTTCAAGCATAGCCAAAGTTCTAGTTTGTAGTCTCCTTATGCAGAAAGTAATTACATTCCACTTAATTTTTTGAATATCAACTAATGTTTAATGACTACACAGTGGCTACATGGAAGTGTAATAAGCATTCTTCTTTTTAAACTCCTATTTATCCCAGATTGTAGTATCTTTCTAAAATGCTAAGAATCTTAGTGGTCTTACAATTTGAAAAAAACACAATAGTTCCCTTTTGAAGAATTAACACATCTTTTAAATATCCCAGAAACCAAAGAAAAAGAAACATCATGTCTCTGAATATTAACAAGCCCCATAGTTATAAGTTCTTATCAAACTGTTTTTTTAGTGCTATCTGAACTATTGAATGGCATTCAGAATAGTTCCAGCATGTCAAGAAAAGGAGACTAATAGGAGGAAAAATTCTGAATCTAGTATTGACAAAATGTGTTCAGTACCTAAAGGAATTGAGTTCCACTTAATATGAAACTAATAGTAAAGCATTCTGGGGGAGGGCAGGGAGAATTGATGTCAATGATAAAAATAAATCTGTAGAACAACCAAGCAGAAATAGAAGTCTTATTCTAAAACATGTATCTTAAATCTGAAAATATTTCCAGTGACCAAGGGCAAACAGACTCTGGTTAGAGTTAGGGCTACAAGTTCCTTCCTTACTGGAGGACAGGTGATTGTGGACGGGTATTAAGGCAAGGGACTACTAGGAAAGCTAGGATCTCCATAAAGATTGAGAGATTGGTTATGGCCTTATCTGAAAGATTTGTATTGGAGTTCAAAGAAAGCATAATGCCTAGGCTTGATGTATCTAAAATTATGTATTAGAGACTTACAATGGGCAGTTACAGGTGAGAAAATTACCAAATGCTACTGAATATCATCCACTCCATAGCTGGGCAGGACTGAGCCTAGAGGTGATCATTAGGAACATCTAGGGTATAGTTGGATGGGAAAAAAAAATTAGTATTTTTGATGGTACACTTGAGTTGATTCAATCCTGTTGACATATGTAGTTGGTAGAGAGATCTAAATAGAGTGGATTCATTTATTAGGCTTCCTGACTGGCTTATATTTGGTAGAAGGATGTAAAAGCTTTTAGCACTGGGTAGAAAAAAAGCATGTGAAAACTACATGTATTTCAACAGATAGTGAGCTATCTGGAAGTCAAGAAGAGAAATATGCTCCCCAAAATGGCCGTCGTATGAAAGCTATCAGTCCTAGCCATCACTGCTTTCTGCTATGAGAAGCTGGGGAAAGTACTTTTTAGTATGAGAGGAGTTATAACCCCGGCCTTCAGGAGAATGGAGACTTCCATAGTAGCTTTTTGATCAGAATAGGTTGTAAACTCACATAGGCAAACAGTGTGTCACTTGATCTGCATGCTAAAATCAGTTTGAGTCAGGTTCAGGAAAAGTGGTCATCAGATAACAAAAAGCAAGGGTGTGTTTTGTACTTTTCATAAAAAAAAAAAAGAATGCACTGATGTTCCTGAGTGAGTTAGATATATGCCCTTCCTAGTACCAAATTCTTCATATTCTCCAGTTTGGAACAGACATGGTTTCATTGTCATAAACCTAGATGTGCGTCTATAAGGTCTCCATGTATGAATTCACCATAGCTGTATCTGTGGCAAAAATGGCTAAGAACATTGAGCACTGTCTGTCAGTCATTTTTCATAGCACTTTACGTAATTTATTAGTCCCATCGATAACCCTATGAACAAGGGTAATCATTATTTCCATTATGATAGATGAAGAATCTGAAGCTCAGAGTGTTTACCTTACCCAAATAGTGTTGGAGCTGGGACTGTAGCCCAGGTCTGGCTGATTCCAGATTCTTGCTCTCATTTAATGTGTATTGTTACCAAGGCAATTTGTAATTGACTCTATTGATGGAGAAAGAAAGACAGGCTCCTATATAGCAATGATCATTTATTTATTCATTTCTTTATATGTTGGTAATTTTTTTCCTTATGATGAGAACTTTTAGGATTTACTCTCTTGGCAACTTGTAAATATATAGCAGTGTTAACTAGAGTCATCATGGTATATGTTACATTCCCAGTATTTAGGTATCTTAAAACTGGAAGTTTGTACTTTTTGACCTCTTTCATCCAATTCCCCAACACCCTAATCCCTCTCCTCTGATCACCACAAATCTGATCTTTTTTCTTAAGATTTCAGGTTTTTTTAGATTCCAGATATAGGTGAGATCATATACAGTATCTGTATTTATTTCACTTACCGTCATGCCTTTAAGATTCATCCATGTTGTCATACATGGCAAGATTTCCTTCTTTTTATGTCTGGATAGCATTCCATTGTTAGATAGATAGATCTCATTTTCCTTACCTATTCATCTGTCAGTGGACACTTAAGTTGTTTTCCTGTCTTGACTATTGCAAATAATACTCCAATGAAGATGGGGGTGCAGATACCTCATTGACATAGCGATTTCATTTCCTTCAGATATATACCCCAAAGTGGAATTGTTGGATCATACAGTAGTTCTGCTTTTAACTGGAGCTACATTTTGAACACAGGCCTTTTTTTGCCTCTAAATCCTGTGTACTTGAACATTGTACCACATTCCTCACCTTCTTGTTGAAGATTCTTAGTGCATTTTGGCATACGGAGAAGCCTGGCAGGAATCCACCCCTCCACAGAATGCCCTGGTCCATGGGGAACAGGCCTGGCATTCTAGTGAACACCAGTTTCAGTATGAGCTAGGAGTCTACAGGGACTGGCTACAAAAGATTTCCTGTGGGCACACAATCCCAAGGGTATCATGGGAGTAAGCTGAAAAGACAATTGGCTCAAAGACACTTGTTCAGTATATAACTTACTAGGAGTGTTTCAAATGGAGGTAAAACAAGTGAATTATTCAGCAAAATAAAACCCTGAATGTACTACTGCATTCTGAGTAGACAGTAAGTAGACAATTGAAAATCAGGAAGAAACAAGAAAAAAAGCTGTACTTCAGGTCTATAGTTTCATTAAGGCCAAAATACATTAAACTTGGGAAAAGGTGAGTCATTGCTAAAGACGTTTTAAAATTAAAGCTTGCAAGAGCCTGTATGCCAGAAATTGGCAGAGTTTCAAGGCCTAGGTGACAAATTCACAGCGAGCACGGTGTGGACTGTTTGCCCTAGCAAATCACTCATGACCACTGCCATGACCACTTGGTGTGAATGTGTGGAATTTGCAGAAAAGAAAAATGGGCAGGTAATGTTCAGTGGAATACAACAGCCCCTTCAGGTAGAAGCTTTTTCCACATCTTCTCTTGTCATACATATCATAGTCTGTTTTAATCAGCTGGAATTGTTATTTTCTTTGTTTTAACAGCTTTATATTGTGATAAAATTCATGTGCCATACAATTCATGCATTTACAGTGTTCAATATAGTCAAAGTTATTCAACCATCACTACTCTCTAATTCCAGAACATTTTCATCATCCCTAAAAGAAACTCCATACTTATCAGGGAGCATTCACCATTTCCTCACAACCAACCCCCAGGACCCCAGCTCTTGGTAACTACAAATTTGTTGTCTGATTCTTGATTTTCCTATTCTGGCTATTTCATACAAGAGAAATCAGACGATATGCATTCTTTTCTGCCTGTCTTCTTCCATTTTCTTCTCATGATTCAGCTATGCTGCTGCATATATCAGTACGTCATGACTTTTATGTATGGCTGGACAAATATTACGTTCCATTGTGTGGGTAGACCATATTTGTTCATCCTTTCAATCATCTAATGGGCATTGGAGTTGTTTCCACTTTTGGCTATTATGAATAATGCTGCTATGAACATTCTATGTGAACATATGTTTTCATTTATCTTGGGCACATATATAAGGGGAATGGCTGGATCATATGGTAACTTATGTTTAACATTTTAAGGAACTGCCACACTATTTTCCAAAGCAGCCGCATTACTCTACGCTCCCGGCAGCCATGAGGGTACCAGTTTCTCCACATCCTCTTCAAAATTTGTTATTATCTGTCTTTTTTACTGTAACTAAGTAGGTGCGAAGTGGTATCTCAATTTGGTTTTGATTATCTTTTCATGAGCCTTTTTTGTCATCTACATACACTTTTCAGTGAACTGTCTTTTCACACCTTTGCCCTTTTTCTAATTGGATTGTTTTTCTACTGTTGAGTTTTGAAAATCCCTTTATATATTCCAGATACAAGGATGTCTAGTAAAACTGTTTGGTGAAATTGTTCCAATTTTTGCATGTGCATTCCTTAGGATTTTCTATAAGCAAGATTATGTAATTTACCAATAGAAAGAGTTTTACTCCTTTATTTCAAATCTAGATACCTTTAAATTTTCTTGCCAACCACTTTGACTAGAACCTCCAGTAAAAAGTTGTATAGAGGCAGCAATAGCAAACATACTCGTCCTGCTTTTAATTTTAAGGAAGAAGTGTTTAGTCTTTCACTACTAAGTACAATATTAGATGTGGGTTTTCACAAATGTCCTGTATGAGGTTGCTATTCCTAGTTTATTGGCGTTTTGCTTTTTAAATCAAAAAGGTGTGTTGAATTATATCAAATGTCTTGCTCTATTGAGATAATAATTATGTGGTTGTCCTTTATTTTGTTACCATGGTGTATTACATTTACCAATTTTTGCCTGTTAAACTAACCTTGCATTTCTGGAATAAATCCTGCTTTATTATGTTATATAATTCTTTTATATATTTCTGCATTTGAATTGCTAGTATTTTGTTACTAGAGGTCTTCCTCCTCCTCCAATTTCTCTCTCCTACTCCCTCCCCTTCTCTTCCTTTCCCTCTCTCCTTCTTCTATCTTGTTCATGTCTTTTTTTCCTTCTCCTTCCCATTTTCTGACTAACGAATGTATAAATGTAGAAAACTTAGAGCAGAGGGCAGTGAAAAAGACAATGTTCTCTTTAGGCCCTGACTATAAACTATTAAATCAATGCATGTTGGGAAAAGAATGGAAAAGGAGAGAAAAAGAAATAGTTGTAGTGAATTAAGACATTTTGAAGTAGTTTTCATCTCCTGAAATGTTACAGAGTTCAAGAGGACAAGAGAAGAATCAGAATAAGTTCCTCATATAAACTAAACACTTGCAGCTAGGTCAGTGTTTCCCAAAAAGTGATTTATGTGTTGTGGGTTAAAACAAGTGGTGTGGGCATTTATGTTTAGAAATTTGAGGGTAAAACAAAGCTAAATGATTCCTTAGAGGTTCTGATAGATGGACTGTATTGCCAATATAAAGTGATCATAATAGCTAGCATTTCTCAATCATTTTAAACAGGAGCCACTTGGAAAAAAACTGCCAGCGGTCACCTGAGGACTGAGGCACGCTTTAGATGGGGAACATCCAGGTGCCTCACCATTCAGAGATGACGTGGTGGTAGATCGGGGTAATTCAGTATTCTGGATTTTTAAATATTCTTTATTTTTCAGGCCAATCTATTAAATTTTTGCTCAACTGCTACAGAGTTAGGCCACTAGAATCTTAGGTAAATTAAAACATTTGATATGTATAGGTAAAGTCTTATTTGAAACAAATTCCTCAGCATTTAACTGTTCCTTAGCCTCTGATTTACTGTTATAAAATAAAGGGAATGAAATATTCATCAGCATAACAACAAAAATTCAAAAAAGAAAATGCAATTTCACACTGAAACCTTAAAATGAAACTATATATTTATTCATGTCATGTCAGATAGCAAATTCAGCTAGCTAGTAGGGAAGTGATATAAAACCTATAGATACTTATAATCTTACAATGAAACAAATATTTATTAAGAAAATGTTCCATTAAGTTTACATTTTGATTCAAAAGGCAGATTTATTTCAGTGTTAAGTGTGATTTATCTGAAAAATTTACTTCTGGCAAAAAAAAGAAATATTTACAAAGAATTGTCTTTATGTTTTCAGAGAAACAATTACATTAACTATAAATCTAAAATTTAATAAATAGTTTATAAGAAGCAATATAAATTTCATAATCAAATTAAGAGTTAATAACATAAAAATATGAATTTAAATACATGAATAGTAACCTTTCCCTTGTCTATACTAGTTCAGGAACATGCTTTTTTGATAAGTTAATTAGTTTGGTCAACTGCAAGCTGTGTCTGAGAAATTTTCCAAATATCCTTTCCTCAAATCACTAAATCTGTTGATTTTAACTCTAAAGTGTTATTTCAAATCCTCTGTTTCACTTTACTTCTACTGTCTTCCACTTAATTTAGGCCCTCGTAACATTCATTCTGAGAAACTTTCCCACTTCTACACTTACTTTCTCATGGTTTTGCCCAATTATACATTTACCTAAATATCTGAGCAAGAAATGAACTATTTTGTTAAGCCAAGAGATTTGGAAATTTATCTGTTCTATTAGCTACCTTAAATTAAATAGTATGTTTAGAATATATTTGAACATATCCTAGGATATTTTAATATGTTTTCACTATATTTGGTTTAACCATTAAAATTAGTATACAATATTCAATAAAAGTAAAAATTAATAATAATAGAACGTTTTGTGCCAGATATTTCATATTAATTGTCTTCAGTTTGTTGTTCTGGTTTTATAAATGAAAAAGTGGGATTTATGAGGATAAGCAATTGTTCCAGGATATCTAGCCAGGTGTGAAGCCTTGACTCAAACACAAAGCTGAAGGCTCATGTTCATTCTTCTACAATAAAGCATCCCAAATAATTCTAATCTGCTGGGATGATGCAGAAAGATCTTGGAGATCAAGTTTATTGATTTGAACATTGGTCATCACTTTGGGTGTGAGTCAGTATATGTCCATCTTTGGATTAGAGTAGAAACTATCCAAGAAATTGTTTTTAAAATATGGCTTTAACATTGTCTTATGGATCTACCACAGTCCACTATATATACCAGTGTTTTAAAGGGTTTCAGTTTTCTGACATATGGATTTTGAATAATAGAGTCTTTAGTCACATTATTTATTACATACTACAAATTCATATATGGAAGGAAGAATAATAAATACTGCATCCAATTCAAATTTGTGGCAAACAGATTTTGGCTGGGTTCTGATTCAAGGCAGATAGCATTTAACCATCATTAAAGCATGCAGTTTCTATTTGGTTGATCAGCTGCATTGTGTCATTAAAACTTTTAATTAGTCAATAACTATCACAAACTTTGGTTGCCTTAGATAAATAGGGTTTCCATAATGGCAAAACTGGGAATGCAAATATAGATGGAAGACTTCTTTTGTATGGGATGAAATATAAATTGTTAAAAGTTCATTATTACTAATGATGTTATAACATTATAAGTAAACATTTTTATAAGTGAAATACATTCCCAGTTTAGTAAAATGGGGCATATTTAGTATTTTTTATAATTCATTATTTCATTTTTGTATCTGATCCTGAAACTAGAGTAAATCTGCACTGTTCCATTTGAAATGTCCTCTCTTGCGCATTAATTCTTACCAAGTCATCTTTCACCTTTTATCTGAAGGCAGGCCATTACTTTTACATAATTTTCTTAGCATTCATAACATTCATTCTGAGAAACTTTCCCACTTCTACCTTTACTTTCTCAAGTTTTTGCCCAGTTTTCCATTTACCTAAATACATTACAGCATCCCGAGATCCTCTGTATCACAGAGACAAAAGGATATCACTATTTCCCCCAGATCTCGTAGCACCCCCTCCACACCTCAAATATAGAACTTACATGGTATTTCCACTATCTTCTTATATTCTGAATAATTGCCTATCTTGTTTCATAAAAATAATTAATGTGAATTTTAACAGATTCAAAGAGAAAGAAAAGTTGAAAATCACTAAAGGGAGAAAAAAAAAACACTGATAAGGTGAAAAGTCCAGCATAAAGGTAATTTGTATGGTGAAGTTTCTGATTAAGCTCAGAGTTGACCCTCAGATAAAGCAAAGAGTGGAATACAATCATTAAGAAATTATTTTTGTAGCACTTGATTATAAAATAGATTTCTCATGTGGTATTGGTTATACAGATAGTGATAGGAGAATGTCAATAATTGTTTAGAAGCAAATATTTTACAAGAATGTATAATGGTTATTTTTATGTAATTCTTTCTTGTTGATTCTCTATTTAATAACCCCAAAACATGACATCAGTGTGCAATTTAACAACAAAAAAATGTAAACATAGATAAGTATGTAGAAACAGGATCAATTTTTCTTTAAAAAAATAGAATTTAAAATGTACACAGTGTAGTGTTATAGTTTTCTGTTAAGATATCTTTGTATCACTGAAAGGCAGGCTGTATTTTAAACTTTTATTATAGTAACAAGGGCTATTTCAGGTATATAGTAAGTATTTTTTCATTTTCTGGCTGAATAAATTAATCAAACATTTACTTCACATTGGTCACTTCTCATGGTATCTAGTGTTCTTATTTTACACTTTGTGAACATGAAAAAATTTAAGCTAGACTAGGAAAACAGTTCAATTCTGATTTGTACATATTAAGAATGTGATCTTATACACGTGGTCATAAGATGCACACACACACACACACACACACATTGAGTTTTTTATATTTACTCCTTTCAACAGCTGGTACCGTCCATCAAATTCTATGACATTTTCCCTCTTCTCTGCTGGCTAGTTTGGATACTTCTGAAGTGACAGTGCCTATTTGTATGCACTCAGCTAGTGTTCCCCAGAGCAGCAGTCTGTCCACACACACTGCTATTCTTTCTTAAGCTATTCATTTCTCATTGTTATGCTTTTTGATCGACTTCACTTTGCAAGTTTTCTCATTTGGATTATCAGGCTTGGGACACTGAAATTTTAACAGCTCAACCCTGACTGAAGTTTTCCTGTTCAACACCAGCAGAGTTGAGCTTTGGTGAAGTGAGGTTAAATATGGGTTGGCTACTGTTTTGTCTGTTCTTGTACACTTTTTAAAGATAAAAAGCACACCGGGTTGTACTTTTCAACACCGAATTACTGACAGAATATGTAGCATGGAGTACTATAAAGAATCCATAGCATAACTGGGATCCTAAACACCCCTTATAACACATCTAGCCAAAAAATTGTGTGAATTCAAAATTTAGCTATACCTATTCAAGGGCTAGGAGATGTCAAAGAATAATGGAATAAAATAAGGATTTGAACACTCCTAGCTATTTCAATAAGTTAATTATGAAATGAATTACTCGGGTATTGTGCACTTCTCTTGCATGCAGAACAATTTTCATTTAGTATTTCCTAATGATTCAAAAGATTTGAAAAGGGCAGATTTGAATGTTAGCATTTTTACTAATTATCCTATTTTCAAGCACAGGCTTTAATTGTAGGTAGTGAGGCTTTTCAATCTAAAATATTACCTAGATTAAAAAACTCAGGTATGAACTCCTATAATTAGGTATTAATGCTCTTTCTCTGCTCTGTATTCTCATTACATTCATAAACTTCATCACAGTAATCATTCATTTCTTTCATTTTCTTTTCTCATTAGGTCTGTAAATTCATTAACAAAATACTAGAGCATTGAGAGCTTTTATACATGATGTTTATGCGCTAAAGCTGTGTGACCTTTTCAATATTCTCTAGTTCATTTGGCAGGCAATTCTTTATCATACAACTCAAATACAGTGGTTTTGAAAGAATCTAGTAGCTTCAGGGTTTGAGTTATACAACAAATATGATTTTATTATGGCAAGAGAGAAATGCAAAGAATATGTCCAGTTTCTAAATGATAAAGACAATAATTATTCAGGATAAATGTAAAGGAAAAGAGCAGATTTAAAAAATGGATGAAAACTTGTAAGAATTATTGATTTCCATTTGAGACCTCAATTCTTTGTATTTTATTCATTCACTCAACCATAAAAAGCTTTTTGAGACAAACTCAAGGCACAGATTTCTTGGAATTAAACATGAATTCCTTTTACTCCAGACCTCCAGGAAGCTATAACCTAATAGAAGAATAAAAATATATATAAATGTATGCAATATTAGGTAAAGATAGTAATTAAGCACTACAGATTTTAGACAATGAAGTCCTTTCACCTGGAAAAAGAAAAAAGCTTTCTAGAGGTAAGCCTGAAGAGACTAGAAGAATGTGATAAAATGTGGGGTAAAAGGCATTTTGGGAGGTGGGAGAAGCTAGAGGTTAAATATAGTTGGAGAGTCACAGTGTTTTAATTTGCTTTATTTTTGTCTAAAATATTTTTAAAAAAGGAATATTATGGTACCTAAATCAAGCTTTTTGACAGATATACAACACTGTACTTAAATCCATGGACATATTTTAACATTTTTAAGTGTATCATTTTCAAAAATGAACCATATGCTGGATATAAAGCAAATCTGAAGAAGTTTCAGAGGATAGAATACCATTAGTACATCCTGTGATCACAGTGCAATGAAGCTGTAACTACATTTCAATAAGTAGAATGTCCCTGTATGTGTAAAAGTTGGAAAGCATAATTTTAAAAACTCATGAGTCAGTAAGCAATCACATTGTAAATTAAAGAATATTTTGGACTGAGTTACACCTAAAATGCCATGTATAGAAGCTTGTGGATTAAAGCTAAATTTGTGCTTGGGGGAAGATACATCTATGTATGAGTAAAGAATGACCTGATAATTAATAAAATAGACATTTAGCTCAAGTAGTTGTTAAAAAAAGACAAAATTCAGGAAAGTAGAAGAAATGAAATCATAAACACCTAAGAAGTTAATAAAATAGAGGAAATATGCAACATAGAGAATTACCAGGGTAGAAACTATACTTTGAAAAGACTCATAAAATTAATAAACGTCTGTTAACGTTTTTAAAAAAAAAAAATACTATCATACATAACATGAAGCTATTAAAAATCACAAGAGAATATTACAAAAAGTGCCAATAAATTAAAATTTGGAGTAAGTAGACAAAACTGGCTATATTTTAAAATACCAGCCAAAGTTATAACCTCTTTTTTTAAAAATACAATTTAAAATAGCCTAAAAAGATATTAAAAATACAGGAATAAATCTAAAAAATAAAGTCCATGAATCCTGTGCAATATAAAACACCATTGGAGGAGGTTAAAGATGACTTAAATATTCCTGGGTACTAATGTACAGTACTTTGATAAGGTCAGTTTGTCCCAAATTTTGATTTAGAGATTCAAAGTAATCTCAATAAGGATACTAAGTTTTATTTTCTGTGGAATTTGAAAAGCTAATCTCACATTTTACATGGAAATTTGGAGGGATGAGAATATCCAAGACACAATTAAAAGATAACAGGATGGAAAAATCTACACTATCAAATACCACTGTTTTACAGGTGCAGTAATTAGGAAAATATGGTATTGATGTAATGATACATAAAGAGAACAAAGGAAATAATAGACTGGAAAATGTGTCTTATGTGTACCTCCATTAGATTTATGACAAAGGTGTTACTTCAGAAAATGGGACAATAATGTTTTCAGTTGGATACTGGGCTAGTTGGATGTCTATATATTAATAGTAGAAATTTGACTCCCACATTACACAAAAATCTATGTTTGTCTCCTAATTGTATATAAAACAGAAATAGGTCTACATGTGCATCAAGAGATGTGTGTAAGAATGCTTAGAACAGCATTATTCCCAATAGTCCAAACATGAAACTAAAGTCTTTCAACTATAAATAAATTATAGATTATAAATTATTATGAACTATAAATTTTGTGGTGTAATCTTTCCATGTTGTGATAATTACTTTAGTGCCACACTTATATTGTGTATATCCTTCTGTAATATATTCTGTTCCACAATTTAAAAAAATGAAAAACAAAATACAGCTGAGAGTTAGAATCTGCAAAATATATTTAGAACTAATGTTCTATATTGAAAAATTGCAAATAAAGCTAAATAGGACTTAGAAATAAGTGCACAATGTTAAATAGATTGTTTTTTAAAATCAACCAGGAAAAAAATAAAGTACTACAATCAGAAATGAGCCTCTCACTACTGCTCCTATAAACATTAAACAATAATGAATATTATACAAACTCTGTGTCCATAAATTTGATAACTTAGATGAACTAGACCAATTCCTTGGAAGATACAATCTGCCCAATCTCACATAAGGAGAAACAGTTAACCAGAATAGGCCTGTATCTACTAAGGAAATTTAATCAGTAATTAATAATCTTCAAAAAAACAAAGCAACAAACCATGATGGCTTCACTAATTAATTCTACTGATCATTTAAGGAAGATGTGATGAAAATCCTTCATAATCTCTTCCAGAAAATAAAAGAATATTTCATTTATTCTACGAGGCCAACATTCTGCTAATACCAAAACCAAAGACCTGACAAGAAAGGAAACTATAGGTGAATGTAAAATCCTTGATAAAATATTGACAAATCAAATCCAACAATTATCATGTTGAGAAAGTTCCTCTCTATTCTTAGTTTGTGAGACTTTTTAACATGAATGTGTATTGGATTTTTCAAATATTCTTTATGAATCTATTGATATCATTTTACTGATGTCAGGGATCATATCAATTGGTTTTTGAACATTGAACCACCTGGGATATATCCCACTTAGTAGTGGTATATAGATGTTTTTGTACATTGTTAGAGTTGATTTATCAATATTTTGTTGAGGATTTTGCATATATTATAAATATTGGCCTGTAGTTTCTATTAGCAACAAAGATAGAAAAAAAAGTGCTTCAGTATAAATCTAACAAAGTTTATACAATATCTACATGAATAATACTACAAAAACTGTGGCAGGGGCAGTAGGGCAAAGATGATCTAAATAAATTAGGGAAATATCCCATGTTCATGAATAGGAAGATTCAATTTCGTGAAGATGTCAGTTCTTCCCAAATTGATCTATAGATTGAATGCAGTTTAAATCAAATTTTTTTGGACATCAGAAAACTAATTCTAATGTTTATAAAGAAAAGCAAACGAGCCATAATAGTGAATACAATATTGAAGGAGAAAAACAAAGTCAAAGGACTGACACTACCTGACTTCAAGATGTACTATAAAACTACGCTAAATCAAGACAGTATTGGTGCAGTGCCCAAATCAGTGGAACAGAATAGACAGCCCAGAAACAGACCAACACATAGTCAACTGATTTTTGGCAAAGGAGCAAAAGCTTATGAGGAAAAGGATAGTCTTTCCACAGATGGTGCAGAAACAATTGGATCTCCACATGTTTATAAGCAAAACCAGACACAAAACTTTCACCTCACAAAATATTAAAATGGATTGTAGAGTCAAAAGTAGAATGCAAAATTATGAAACTTTTAGAAGATAACTTAGGAGAAAATCTCAGTGACCTTGGGTTTGTTAATGACTCTTTAGATACATCAACAAAAGCACAATTCAATAAAGAAAAAAAATTAAACTTAAGCCTTATTACTTCATTAAAATTAAACCATTAAAAACAGAAAGTTCTCTCTGCAATAGACACTGGTAAGATAATAAAAACAGAAGCCCTAGACAGGGAGAAAATATTGCAAAACATATATCCTATATACGACTTACATCCAAAATATAAAATGAACTCTTAAAACTCAACAATAAGAAAAAAATAACCCAATTATGGTTTAACATAACAAATACTAAATGATTCAGCAAGTCCACTTTTATACTATATAAAAATCACACACATGCTCAAGAAGAATGTTACCAGAGGATTCCTAACAGCATTTTTGTTATGGAAAATTGAAATCAACCTGAATATATACCAATAGAAAAATAAGTGGTGCCATCACCATACACTGTAATGTTTTGTTAGCGTTAAAGAGAAGATACAAGAGCGTCAGCATCAACATGAATAAATTCCAAAGACAAATATTTAACAACAGTAAAAACTGTCTCTAAAGCCTACTATTTAAATAGATACATATTTATTTAAAATACCTACACATAAAATAGAACAAAAGCATGAATTGACACTGTAGTAGAAAATTTGGAGAGTGGGTACCTATGTGAGGAGAACAGGATCTACAAGAGATATATAAGTGGACTCAGCAGTAAATAGGTCTTACTTGTTAAAACAAATGAAGCAAGTATTGCAAAATACAAAAGTTAACAAAGTTAAGCTATGTATACAATATTTAATCACAATATTGAAAAACAGTAAGTTAGCTGTGAATTCTATCTATGCAGCAGTGAAAAAAATAGGGAAGTTATAAATGGATGGGCATGGAAAATTTTTAATGCATACACTTTAGCCAATAAAAGCCAGTGGTGGAGTGATACATAATTTATGGTATCATCTATACATAAAAAAACTCATAAGTAAACCATACCTTTTTACCATATATGCTTACATATAAAGTACACAATAGTGTTCCAATAGTGTTTAGCCCCAGGCAAAGAGAATACGATATGTCAAGAGAATTTTTTGTTTCATCTGCACTTTTTTATTGTTTCTATTCTTATTGCCCAGAGTGTATTCATATTACTTGTGTAAGTACAAATAAATGGTGTTTCCTTTAAAAGAGTGGAAACACTTGATTTTCTGAGGAAACAATGTGAAGCAGAGAGGAATCTCAGCCAAATAGCTTCAAAACAAATTCTTCTGGGTCCCTGTAAGATCTCCTGGTCTCAGATTTCATTTTATTTTAGAGACACGATGCCGGATTAGCAATAAACTCCTTTGCAGATCTGAAAAATCATTTCATAGCAAACTGCTTTGGAAATGACTACTTGACATTCTCCTGTATCCAGAAGATCCTTCTCTGATAAATTTCTCAACATCTGGTGGCACTGAAGGCTGTTGGTTTGACATCACTCATTTCCTCTCTAGCCATTTCTTTTCAAACTTCTCTTTAGCCCAGGGCTCTGTTCTTCGCCCTCAGTTCGTCTTATTCTGACTTTTTTTCCTGGGTGTCCTTAGAGAAACTTGGCTCCCACATATAAACGGAAACCTTAATCTCTTGTTGCTAACTGTGTGGTAAGCTCCAGACTCATGCATATATCCAGCTACCTAGAGAACTTTTCCATTAAGAGGCTATGCAGGTTGCTCCATTTTTTTTAAACATCCCCTCCAAGTAATAACTTTATCTTCCATGCCACCTAATATTGGGACCACCCACTGAGTCTCCTACAGGAATGGTGATTTTCCTAGGTGGTATCCTCCATTCTTTAGTATTGAATTTCTCATCCAAGACAGTTGTTGCTTCTTTCTCTTGAATATATCCACATTCTTCTCGTATGTCAGACTCATCATCTATAATTTTGATCCTGCGACAATTTTTTCACTGGGTTTCACAGACCAGGCCTCATCCATTTTCCATATCACTAAAAGAGCTTGCGCCAACACAAACTGATTGTGTTATTCACTACCCTTTAATTTTTATGTATTTCCTATAGCATTCAGAATTAAAAAATAAAAGTTACCTTGACATTGTAGATCTGTCCAGCTCATCTCCAACCACTTCAGTGTTCACTTCCTCCCAATGATGTGGACAGATGTTTTCATTTCTCTTGGACAGAATCCTGGGAATGGAATTTCTGGGTCATAATTCCTGCCAAGAAATGGCATATAATATACTTTTTCAATTTAAAAAATCCATGTTAAATGAGGTATAATTTATATACATACCATAAAGTTCAGCCAATGTAACTGTCCAATTAGCTAATTTCAGTAAAGTTGTGCTATCACCCTAATCCAGTTTCTGAGTATTTCTATAACTCTAAAACATCTTTTGAGTACATCTATAATTGTTTCTTAATCTTACCCTAACCCCAGGCAACCCTGAACTGCTTTCTAGTCTTTATAAATAATACAGTATAAATAATCTGCCTTTTCTGGACATTTCTTGTAAGTGAAGTCATATAATATATAATAGTTTGTATCTAGCATAATGTTTTTGATGTTCACACATATTACAGCATGTATTACTCAGTCTTTCAACCTTTTTATTATTGAAGAGTATCTTGTATATTATACAACATTTTGTTAATGCATTCACCAACTGATAGACACATTTGGATTATTTCCATATTGGGATTATCATGAACGATGCCGCTAAGGATATTAACATACACGTCTTTGGACAGATGTTTTCACTTCTCTTGGACAGAATCCTGGGAATGGAATTGTTGGGTCATCATATGGTAGCTTTATGTTTAAAGTTTTAAGAAACTGACAGAATGTTTTTCTAAGTAACTGTATAATTTAACATTTGCCCCAGCAGTGTATGAAGGCTCCAATTTCTTCACATACTTGCCAGTACTTGGCATTGACTGCCTTTTGATTACAAACGTTTTGTTTGGTATTATCTTACTGTGGTTTAATCTGCATCTCCCTACTAACAAATAATATACAGAACCTTTTTATGTGCTTATCAGCTATTTATACATCGTTTGGTGAAATATCTATTCAAGTCTTTTGTACATTCTTTAAGTTATAATTGTGTTCTAAGTGTTTTTTAAATATTTGGAGTACAATAAATATATTGTGGATATATTCCCCCAGCCCATGGACTGCTTTTTCATTTAAGTGGCGTGTTTTGAAGTAAAAGGTTTATAATACTAAGGAGGTCCATGTTTTCATTTTTAAGATGACTACTGCTTTAGGAGTTCTGAGAACTCCTTGCCTAATTCAAGGTCATGAAGATTTTCACCTATATATTTGTTCATAAGTTTTACAGTTTTAACTCTTACCTTTATGTCTAAGATCTATTTTGTGTTAATTTTTTGTATATATAAGAGGGTATATTTCTTTTGTATAAGAAAAGAGGGTGAGTTTTCTTTTTTCTTTTTTTTTTCAATTTGACTGTTCAGCTGTTTCAGAGCTATTTACTGAAAGTACTATCCATCACCTATTGAATGTCTTGGCATCTTTGTTGAATATCAATTGGCCAAAACTTTAAGGGTTAAGTTTTGAACTCTCAATTGTCTTCCAATTATTTATATGCCTGTTCTTATGCTACTACTATATGGTCTTAATCACTGTCTCTTTATAGCAAGTTTTTTTTTTGGTATCATTAATCTAGAATTACATGAGCCACATTATGGTTACTAGACTCACCCTATTATCAACTCCCCACCACATAACCCATCACAGTCACTGTCCATCAGCATAGTAAGATGCTATAGAATAACTACTTGTCCTCTCTGTGTTATACTGCCTTCCCTGTATGCCCACACCTGCTACATTGTGTGTGCTAATCGTAATACCCCTTTTCCCCCCTTATCCCTCCTTTCCCACCCATCCTCCCCAGTCCCTTTCCTGTTGGTAACCCATTCATGGGTTAGCCCATTCATGGGTTCTGTGAGTCTGCTGCTGTTTTGTTCCTTCAGTTTTTTTCTTTGTTCTTATACTCCACAGATGAGTGAAATCATTTGATACTTGTCTTTCTCCGCCTGGCTTATTTCACTGAGCATAATACCCTCTAGCTCCATCCATGTTGTTGCAAATGGTAGGATTTGTTTTCCTCTTATGGCTGAATAATATTCCATTGTGTATATGTACCACATCTTCTTTATCCTTTCATCTACTGATGGACGCTTAGGTTGCTTCCCTTTCTTGGCTATTGTAAATAGTGCTGCGATAAACATAGGGGTGCATATGTCTTTTTCAAACTGGGCTGCTGCATTCTTAGGGTAAATTCCTAGGAGTGGAATTCCTGGGTCAAATGGTATTTCTATTTTGAGTTTTATGACGAACCTCCATACTGCTTTCCAAAATGGTTGAACTAATTTGCATTCCCACCAGCAGTGTAGGAGGGTTCCCCTTTCTCCACATCATCACCAACATTTGTTGTTTGTCTTTTGGATGTTGGTCATCGTAACTGGTGTGAGGTGATATCTCATTGTGGTTTTAATGGGCATTTTTCTGATGATTAGTGATGTGGAGCATCTTTTCATGTGCCTGTTGGCCATCTGAATTTCTTCTTCAGAAAATGTCTGTTCATCCCCTCTGCCCATTTTTTAATTGGCCTACCTATTTGTTTTTTGTTTGTTGAGGCATGTGAGCTCTTTATATATTTTGGATGTCAACCCTTTATTGGATATGTCATTTATGAATATATTCTTCCATACTGCAAGATGTCTTTTTCTTCAATTGATAGTGTCCTTTGCTGTACAGAAGCTTTTCAGCTTGATATAGTCCCACTTCATCATTTTTGCTTTTGTTTTCCCTGCAGAGAGAGATACGTTCATGAAGAAGTTGATCATGTTTATGTACAAGAGACTTTTGCCTATGTTTTCTGCAAAGAGTTTTATGGTTTCATGACTTACAGTCAGGTCTTTGATCCATTTTGAATTTACTTTTGTGTATGGGGTTACACGATGATCCAGTTTCATTCTCTTACATGTAGCTGTCCTGTTTTGCCAACACCAGTTTTTGAAGAGGCTGTCATTTACCCGTTGTATATCCATGGCTCCTTAATCATATATTAATTGACCATATATGTTTGGGTTAATATCTGTACTCTCTGTTCTGTTCCACTAATCTGTGGGTCTGTTCTTGTGCCAGTACCAAATTGTCTTGATTACTGTGGCTTTGTAGTATAGCTTGAAGTTGGGAAGCGAGATCCCCCTTGCTTTACTCTTCCGTCTCAGGATTGCTTTGGCTATTTGGGGTCTTTTGTAGTTCCATATGAATTTTAGATCTATTTGCTCCCATTCGTTGAAGAATGCTGTTGGTATTTTGATAGGGATTGCATTGAATCTGTATATTGCTGTAGGCAGTATGGTCATTTTGACAGTATTAATTCTTCCTACCCAAGAGCATGGGATGAGTTTCCATTTGTTACTGTCCTCTTTAATTTCTCTTAATAGTGTCTTGTAGTTTTCAGGGTATAGGTCTTTCACTTCTTTGGTTAGGTTTATTCCTAGGTATTTTATTCTTTTGATGCAATTATGAATGGAATTGTTTTCTTGATTTCTCTTTCTGCTAGTTCATCACTAGTGTTTAGAAAAGCAATAGATTTCTGTGTATTAATTTTGCATCTGCTACTTTGCTGAATTCAGATATTAGATCGAGTAGTTGTGGAGTGGAGTCTTTAGGGTTTTTTATGTACAATATCATGTCGTCTGCAAATAGTGACAGTTTGACTTCATCTTTACCAATCTGGATGCCTTGTATTTCTTTGTTTTGTCTGATTGCCATGGCTAGGACCTCCAGTACTATGTTGAATAAAACTGGGGAGAGTGGGCACCCGGTCTTCTTCCCGATCTTAGTTGAAAAGCTTTCAGCTTCTCACTGTTAAGTATGATGTTGGCTATGGGTTTGTCATATATGGCCTTTATTATGTTGAGGTACTTTCCCTCTATACCCATTTTGTTGAGAGTTTTTATCATGAATGGATGTTGAATTTTGTTGAATGCTGTTTCAGCATCTATGGAGAGACCAGGTGGTTTTTGTCCTTTTTCTAGATGTGGTGGATGATGTTGATGGATTTTCAAATGTTGTACCATCCCTGCATCCCTTAGATGAATCCCACTTGATCATGGTATATGAGCCCCTTTATGTATTTTTTAATTCTGTTTGCTAATATTTTGTTGAGTGTTTTTGCATCTATGTTCATCAGGGATATTAGTCTGTAATTTTCTTTTTTGTGGGGTCTTTGCCTGGTTTTGGTATTAGAGTGATGCTGGCTTCATAGAATGTGTTTGCAAGTATTTCCTCTTCTTCTATTTTTTAGAAAACTTTAAGGAGAATGGGTATTACGTCTTCTCTAAATGTCTGATAAACTTCAGCAGTGAATCCATCTGGCCTGGGGGTTTTGTTCTTGGGTAGTTTTTTGATTACTGATTCAATTTCGTTGCTGGTGATTGGTTGGTTTAGATTTTCTGTATCTTCCTTGGTCAGTGTTGGAAGGTTGTATTTTTCTAGAAAGTTGTCCATTTCTTCTAGGTTATCCAGCTTGTTAACATTATAGATTTTCATAGTATTCTCTAATAATTATTTGTATTTCTGTGGGGCCCATCGTGATTTTTCCTTTCTCATTTATGATTCTATTTATGTGTGTAGATTCTCTTTTTCTCTTAAGAAGTCTGGCTAGGGGTTTGTCTATTTTGTTTATTTTCTCAAAGAACCAGCTTTTGCTTTCATTGATTTTTTTCTATTGTTTTATTCTTCTCAATTTTATTTATTTCTTCTCTGATCTTTATTAAGTCCCTCCTTCTGCTGAATTTGAGCCTCATTTGTTCTTCTTTTTCCAGTTTCAATAATTGTGACTTTATTCATTTGGGATTGTTCTTCCTTCTTTAAATAGGCTTGGGTTGCTGTATACTTTCCCCTTTGAACTTCCTTTGCTGCGTCCCACAGAAGTTGGGGCTTTGTGCTGTTGTTGTCATTTGTCTCCACATATTGCTTGATCTGGGTTTTAATTTGGTCATTGATCCATTGATTATTTAGGAGCATGTTGTTAAGCCTCCATGTGTTTATGAGCCTTTCTGTTTTCTCTGTACAATTTATTTCTATTTTTATACCTTTGTGATCTGAGACGTTGGTTGGTACAATTTCAATCTTTTTGAATTTGCTGAGGCTCTTTTTGTAGCCTAGTATGTGGTCTCTTCTGGAAAGTGTTCCATGTGCACTTGTGAAGAATGTGTATCCTGTTGCTTTTGGGTGTAGCTTTCTCTAGATGTGTGTTGGGTCCATCTGTTCTAGTGTGTTGTTCAGTGCCTCTGTGTCCTTACTCATTTTCTGTCTGGTTGATCTGTCCTTTGGAGCCAGTGGTGTGTTGAAGTCTCCTAAAACCAATGTATTGTGTTCTATTTCCTCCTTGAATTCTGTTAGTATTTGTTTCACATATGTCGGTGCTCCTGTGATGGGTGCATATATATTTAGAATGCTATATCCTCTTGTTGGACTGCCCCCTTTATCATTATGTAATGTCCTTCTTTATCTCTTGCTACTTTCTTTGTTTTGAAGTCTATTTTGTCTGATACAAGTACTGCAACTCCTGTTTTTTTCTCCCTATTGTTTGCATGAAATATCTTTTTCCCTCCCTTCACTTTTAGTCTGTGTATATCTTTGGGTTTGAGGTGAGTCTCTTTTAAGCAGTATATGGATGGGTCTTCCTTTTTTATTCATTCTATTACTCTGTGTCTTTTGATTGGTGCATTCAGTCCATTTACATTTAGGGTGATTATCGATAGATATGTACTTATTGCCATTGCAGGCTTTGGATTCATGATTACCAAAGGTTCAAGGGTAGTTTCTTTACTATCTAACCATCTAACTTAACTTTCTTATTAAGCTATTATAAACACAGTCTGATGATTTTTCATTTCTCTCCCTTCTTAATCTTCCTTCTCCATTCTTCATATGTTAGGTGTTTTATTCTGTACCCTTTTTGTGTTTCCTTTCACTGCTTTTGTGGATAGTTGATTTGATTTTTTGCCTTTAGTTAGTATTTGGTTGTTCTGCTTTCTTTACTGTGATTTTATTTTCTCTGGTGACATCTATTTAGCCTTAGGAGTGCTTCCATCTAGAGCAGTCCCTTTAAAATATCCTGTAGAGATGGTTTGTGGGAGGCAAATTCCCTCAACTTTTGTTTGTTTGGAAATTCTTTAATCCCTTCCTCAAATTTAAATGATAATCATGCTGGATACAGTGTTCTTGGTTCAAGGCCCTTCTGTTTCATTGCATTAAATATATCATACCATTCTCTTCTGGCCTGTAAGGTTTCTGTTGAGAAGTCTTATGATAGCCTGATGGGTTTTCCTTTGTAGCTGATCTTTTTTTCTCTCTCTGGGTGCCTTTAATACCCTGTCCTTGTCTTTGATATTTGCCATTTTAATTATTATATGTCTTGGTGTTGTCCTCCTTGGGTCCTTTTGTTGGGAGATCTGTGGGCTTCCATTGTCTGAGAGACTATTACCTTCCACAGCTTGGGGACATTTTCAGCAATTATTTCTTCAAAGACACTTTCTATCCCTTTTTCTCTCTCTTCTTCTGGTTCCCTTATAATGCAAATATTGTTCCATTTGGGCTGGTCACACAGTTCTCTTAATATTCTTTCATTCCTAGAGATTCTTTTATCTCTCTTTGCCTCAGCTTCTCTGTATTCCTGTTCTCCTGTTCTCTTATTTCTGTTCCATCAACAGTCTCTTGTACCTCATCCAGTCTGCTCTTAAGACCTTCTATTGATTGTTTCATTTCTGTTATCTCCCTCTGGACTTCATCACTCAGCTCTTGCATATTTCTGTGCAGGTCCATCAGTATGGTTATTCTTTTTATTTTGAATTCTTTTTAGGAAGATTGGTTATGTCTATCTCACCAGGCCTTCTCTCTGGGGTTGTCTGAGTGATTTTTGACTAGACCAGATTCTTCTGTCTTTTCATGGTGATAGAAGGGTTGCAGGCAGGTGGCACGTGTCAGCTGGGAAAATAAAATCCCTTCCTGCTTGCTGGTCACCTTGCCTGTCTCTGCTGCCTGTGCTGTCTATCCGCACACTGGGAGCAGTCTCTGGGATAATCTCCTGAGCTTCTGTGGGTGGTGTGGGCTTTGGGATAGCCTAGGGCCCTGCAGGGGGTCACAGATGTGCCGGCTGTGTTCTCCTGCGATACCGGCACCCCTCGTACCTTCCAGTTCTTGCTCTGGCTTCCTCTGCCTGTGCTGGGCAGCTGCATGGCAGCGGCAGCCTCTGGGTCTGTTCTAGTTAGCTGCGCCCTGTGAGGAGACTGTGTGTGGTTGCTGTGGGTGGGGCTGTTTTCTGGCTGCTCCACAGCGGTAGCGGGTCAGCCAGTTTGCTTGCAGCGCCAGCCAGGGGGAATGAATGGCAGGCAGCTTATTGCCGTGAGGGACTTTGGTGCTGCGTTACCCCCCCTCCCCCAGAGGTTTAGGGCACCTGAAGTTCCTCAAGATTCCCAGCCTGCTGGGCTGAATGTTCTGGGACAATTTTGTCCAGCTGTTAAGCCCTTGTCCCTTAAGACAGGTGCTTTTCTTTTGTTTCAGGGGAGCTAGCTGTGGGGACCCACTCACAGTCTCTGTCTCGGATTTTACTTTTCCATTTCTCTAATATCCAGTACACCAAGCAATGTGTGTCTGTGCTCCCAGTGGAGATTACTAGGGGTGGTTATTTAGCAGTCCTGTGCTTCCACTCCCTCCCCACTCTGATTCTTTTCCTTCCACCAGTGAGCTGTGGTATGGGGAGTGCTTGGGTCCCACTGGGTCACAGCTTTGTATCTTACCTGCTTCGTGAGGCACTGAGTTCTCACAGATGTAACTGTAGCCTGGCTATTGTACTGTATCTTCTGGTCTCTCTTTTAGGAATAGTTGTATTTGTTGTATTTTCATAAATATATATGGTTTTGGAAGGAGATTTCCACCACCCTACTCACGCCACCATCTTGAGCCCCCTCAGCCTATAGCAAGTTTTGAAATCAGATCTTGTAAGTCTTTCAACTCTGTTTTTTTTTTTAAGTCGGAGAAACTCTATCAGCCACACTTTGCAGGTGGGTTAATTGAATGATACAATCACTAAAGCAAAGACTCTGGTATAATATCTAGCAATTGCACCCTTAGACATTTATTCCAGAGAAGTGAAACTTACTGTCATACAGAAACTTACACATAAATGTTCAAAACTGTTTTATTTGTAACAGCCTTAAACTGGAAGCTACTTATTGGTCTTTAAGTGCTGAGTAGTTCAACAAATTGTGGTGTGTCCATGACATGTAATACTACTCAGCAAGAAAATAGAATGAACAACTGGTAAATGCAACAACTTGGATGAGCATCAAGGAAGTTTTGTTGAGAGAAAAATGCTGATGTCAAAAGGATATATACTGTATGGTTCCATTTATGTAACACTTGTGAAATAACATAAGTACAGAGATGGATAATAATTAGTTATTTCCAAGTGATGGAGGTGGGGAGGTTGCATGGTCACAAAAGGTAACATAAGTAGAATTATGGTGAATGGTACAACCACATATTTTGATAGTGGTTGTAGTTCTGCAAAGCTAAATGTGACAAAATTGCATAGAGCTATACACACACACGCACACACACACACACGAGTGCATATGTATCTGGTGAAATCTAAGTAACCTCTGTCTCTTGTACCAATGTCACTTTTCTGGTTTTAATATCATACTATAATTCTGAAAGATTTTAACATTAGGAGAGGCTGGGAGAATGAGTTGGGGACCTTCCTATATACTTATTTGCAACTTCCTTTAAATTCATAATAATTTTTTAAAGTTGAAAAGAAATATGAAAAAGAACAAAATTGTGTGTTTCTTGACAATGTACTTCAATTCTGAAAACAATGTGAAAGAAAAATTTAAAACATGGCTTATTTTTAAAAGTAACCCAAGGGCATTGTAGAAAATTGGGAAAATAAATAAAAGTCCAAAAGATATGAAAAGTAAGATTAATTTTCACACATAGGGATAACTGCTGTTAATATCCTGGTATATATACATTTTTCTTTCTCTTCATGCATGTAATAAATATCATTTTGTAAAATGCTTTTAAAAATACATTGTGAGTGTTTTATATCATTATTCTTTATATAAAATTTATATTTAAATATTTATATAAAATGGAAATGTATGGAAACACTATATCTCCTAAAGAAACCATTGTTGGACATTTAATTAAGTTCCTAGTTTTACTATAGCAAATAGAGTGCAATAAATATTCCTTCAGACTTTTCTTTATATAAACCCATAGTATTTATTTAGGATACATTTCTTGATAAAGAAATGCTGGCTCAAAATTTGGGCGAATCTAGTATTTTATTTTATGAAATATCTTGAAAACTTTTTCTCAAGAGTTTTACCAATTTTTAGTCCCATCAGACTTATATAAATTATCCCACATATTCATATGCAATATAATGAGTCATAAGAAATACATATTTGGTCATTCAGATGATCAAATATATATTTCCCAGGCATATTTGGTCTTCATCCACAGTTCCTGAAAACACTGCAGAACCTTAAAGGTGAAATGGGTGTCTTGTCATGTTAATGAGAGACTTCTGGACCCCACCCAAGGGCAGGCCTAGAGATTCAATTAGCCAATGGCCAATGATTTACTCAATCATGACTGTGCAATGAAGTCCTCACAAAAAACCCTGAGAAGCCCGTCACTTTCTTTGACTCTGCCTCTCTGTTGGGAGATCTTCCATAGTCGGAACCAGAAAACTTCCACATGCCACCAAGCCAGGCCACAAGCCCCGTGAGGCTAGAAACTCCTTTATTTGGGACCTTGTCCTATGTATCTCTTCATCTGGCAGTTAACTTGTATCCTTTATTAAACTGGTAAACGTGAGTGTTTTCCTGAGTTCCGTGAGCCGCTCTAGCAAATTCAGTGAACCTAAGGCCGAGGTCGTGGGAACCTCCCGTCTGTAGCCGGTGGGTCAGAAGCACAGGGAACTGCCTGGAGCTTGATACCAGTGTCTGGAATTGCGGTAAAGGGCAGTCTTGTAGGACGGAGCCCTTAACTTGGGGAATCTGTGCTGTCTCCAGGCAGAAAGTGTCAGAATTGAATTGAGTTCTCAGACACCCTCCTGGTGTTGAAGAATTGCTTGGTGCTGTGCGCCAGAAGACCCCCCACCACACACACACACACACACACACACACACACACACACACACACACACACACACACACACACACACACACATGCATCGGAATCAGGTCCGGGAACCCAAAGGAGTTGTGCGATGTGTATACTGCTGTTGTAGATGAAAAAAACACACCATATATTAAAGTATAGAATTCTATGAAATTGCTCTTTCTGCATTAATCTTTGGACATTACTTGACAAACCAAACACTACTATATTTTACCAGTTTCAAAGTGCTGTGGGAAGCCAGTATAATTTTCTTCCTTCTAGAACCAAAAAGTTCGATAAAGCATTGTCATTTTTCGGTAATTTTTTCAGTTGTCACTGAGCAGATATGATTTTAATATTCATTTTTAAAGTGGTTGTTTTATTGCATTTACTTTATGTTCATTAGATGAGATATTAACCTTATTCCCCAAGTTCTCTCTCAAGCATAACATAATAAAGACCTTAAGTTATTCATAAAGGAGTGGAAGAAAAGCAAATTCTTTTTGTCTTGTAGAGCCACCTGTCAGAGTGCGAGATATCTAGGAGTTAGAACAAATAAATACACCTCAGGATTTTTATATTCTACTTTTGTCAATTACAGACTCCTTCCAAAAATTGTTTAACTCTCAGAGATGTGGCTTAACCACCTGTGAAAGTGTATGGTACAAATACTTCATTGATTTGAAGCTTACTCTTTAAAAGGTCCTTCAAAATTGCATTAAAAACGTACTAATGTTGCAAAATGTATAAAACTGTAATTAGACTATTTTTATTTAAAATATATTGAGTATTAGTACAGAAACCAATAATCAGTAGATAGAAAGTGGAAGTCAGTTTGAGAATGGCCACATTTTCCATCTATGTGTGATTAGGAGCAAATAGAACAAGCTTTAAAGAAGAGAAAGGTCACTCCTGAAAACGTCAGTTATATCTTCAATTCATTTCTAACATGAAAATGTCATGTTTCATCAACACAGATTTAGGAATTCAGTTATGTACATCATTTGCTGTAGAGCTATCTCCCTGTCATTCTGTGGGTTTTCCTCATAGCCAATCATGTGTAAGAAGTCATCTTAAGATTTTGACTCTTGCAGGTATTGACTTTAGTTCCTTGGGATAAGTTTATCGAAATGTTGGCTGTGTGTCTGTGTATATGTGTGTAAGAGAAACTGAAAATGTCTAGGGATAATGGGACACAATGGGAAGTAGGTGTGGCTTTTTTGATGTGTCAGAAAAATTTATTGGAGGCTTATATGAGACATCTCCATCACCACTTTTATTTTTGAGCTGTTTTTTCCATCAACATAGTGCATCCTTCCTCTGTAAATTCACCTTCTTTTCTGCCTCTCCAAATGTTTTCTTGCCTCCTAATTTGTGATACTACACTTTGGAGTTTTTGTGCATCTGAGTTGGCCTGATAGAATATTTTAGTATTTTATTAGCTAAGAGACCTATTCTAAAACTAAGGAGCATTCTCCAATCAGAAAAGCTTGAATCCTTTTGCTAAGTGATCTTTTACTTAAACCTATTTCCACTTTTAATGTACTGCTGGTTAATATGAATCATAAATATTTGTTATACATTAATATTAATGAATAATATATACCCTTTAAATCCATAAAATATTCCCATATAAGGAATATTTCATAAAGGGACATCTCATCACATCAGTCTCTTGTGATGTTCTTCAGGGCTTCGTTCTAGAACAAAATCTAATATTGGTAACATGGCCTACAGTTCTCTATAATAAGACCGTACTGCCTGCCTCTTTAGCCTGTTTTCAGATTACTCTCCCCAACCTTTGCCATTCTGGCTTTGCTGGAACCTCCCCCCATCCCCTCAGTTCTTAAAACCTATAGTTTCTTTTTACTCTAAAGCTTTACACAGGTACTTCCCTGTGTCTGAAGACTTTTTCCAAAACCCCTTTTTTTCTTTTGAAAAGGCTAAAGCCTTCCACTTTATAGACTACTTTCTCTGGAATATCATCCTCAAAAGTTGGTTTAGTGCGTTAGTCTTGTAATACCTGAATAAATTTATACAACCACATGAAAAGTTTATTTATAACATAGTGCCGCACAAGATAGGGGCTTGGTCCATTTGGTTCTTCAATTTTCCCCCATTGCCCTGCCCCGTGCCTGCCACACAGGAGGCCTCCAATAAGTATTTATTGATCTGATTGCTGATGTATGTTTTCAGATATAAATACTTGGTATTTATATAGTTTAGAAGTGCACTAGAGGTCACCAGATATTGTTATTTCTCCATAAAGTATCTTTCATGATCTTTTATCTAGCTTCTGCTTGCAGACTTTTACAGATATGATTCTCTTGGCATCATAAGAGCTCATTTCACTTTCGGGTAACACCAGTTGTTAAAATGTCATTGTTTTTTAAATCAAAACTTTTTATCTTAAATATGCGTTTACCAAAGAGTATATATATTAGATTATTAGGACTTGGTTATAGTTCATTTTTTATGGCCAGATATACACAGGCTATATGTAAGAATATAATAAATATCAATAAAGGTCATATTAAGAGCAATCATCAGTTTGAAATATAACTAAAGTTATACTTAAATTACTGTGAGCTTTTAAACTATGGCCTCCATTATCTTCTTCTACACTGTCTATTATATACGATAATAATAATGGCTAAACCTTATTGAGTATCTCCTCCATACCAGGCACTGTTTTAAAACTTCTAAGTATAGTAACTAATTGCAACAAAACCCAGGAGATAGTTTAGTACTTTCTTACTGTATGTTACTATACAGCATTATTATTTCTTTTTAGTAAGCTTTTGGGAGAGGTAATTAAAGCTGCTGTCATCTACTAGTGATTTGAGAATTAATTTTACTGAGTGTTGAAGAATGGTATTTTGCCAATTAAGGAATGATTTGAGATGTGGGTACCTGGCTGTCCAAGGCATGCCTGGGAGCAGTGCTGCTATGAACAGGGAACCGAATTCTGTCTCTGATACAGGAGGACTTCCAAATAGGGGGATGAGGGAAGCAGAAATGAGAGATGAGTAACGGGAGAAAATAAACGTTAATTGCTTCATGAGTTGAGGGGCCTTTCAACTGCCCCAACAGCTTAACTTTAATTAGAAAATTAAATTCTAGTCCTAGTGTATCCAAGATGTGGACTTCAACAAATCCACAGTCAGCTTCTGCCTTGATTTCATAGATCATTCTGTCAGGTGCTATGAAGTGTTTCTCTGAGGGAACATGTTTTGGTTTCTCATTTATCAAAGGAAAACTAGTTTTTCTGTTTACTATGTAAGTAATATAAGGAAGTGTCAACATTAAAAATTAATTGAAAATTTCACTGTCCTCTGCAGAACTCATAGTTTTCAAAAACACAGTTCAATTCAAGGTGCAAATTGTAATGTGCATTTTGAATTCTAACCAAGTCATAATATCTTGAGGTTTTAAATAATGGAATAAATGGCTATTACTTGCTCACATTATAACAATGTTGAAAAAAATTTAATTCTCACATCTTTGAAAAAGGAGATGAATATTCTTCAATGTAATATTGATGTTAAATTTCTGCTTAAGTATCTGGGGACTCTTATAGTGACTTGTGAACTATTATAAATAATTTAAAGGCTGGCGAAATCCCAATATTCATGTTGCTTACTTTGGCAGATGTTGGATATTTTGAGGAGTAGAGTTTGTGTATTATTTTTGTCATGCTGAGCCATGCTGTCCTTTTCCTCAGTAAAATTAAGTTCCAGAAATTTAGCAACTGAAAACTTTTGAGAGATATTTTTTGTAAATGACACTAATTGCAAACCTTTCTAGATTATGTTACTCATTTATTTTTCCCCTAAAATAAATCTTAATAAGCAAGTGAAATATTTTCCACAATATTCCACAATATATAGTATAAGGAAAACATGTTTTTCCTTTTTACCCTATCATTTATTAAGTAGTTTTTGCAAAATATTAAAACTTGGGGTTCATAACCTGCAATCCACAGGTGGGCTTCAAGTGTGCATGAATGCTCAAGTTATGCAACAGTTTTGTGTGCATGTGTTTACAAATATAATTTCGATTTTTTTTCCTTTTCCTGGGGAAGAATTCCTAAAATTCATCCATGTAGCAGAAGGCATTCTGTAACATGTGAAAAATTAAGAATCATTGCTTCTGTCTACAATCACCA
This sequence comes from Smutsia gigantea, assembly GCA_032199065.1. NCBI lineage: Eukaryota > Metazoa > Chordata > Mammalia > Pholidota > Manidae > Smutsia > Smutsia gigantea. The sequence goes on along the minus strand of JAVSCE010011693.1, from coordinate 160,972 downwards.
TTGCTTCTTTCACAGTACTCTAATAATAAGAGTTTACACTTATTTGGCACTTAACATTTGGCACTAACAATGTTGTGCCAAACATTGGTATAAGTGCTCTACATATAATGACTCAAAAAATAGTCTCTACAGTCTTATGAAGTCTACTCTAATTTTATTTGTACTTTATTTGAGATAACCGAGCCACAGAGATTTTGTAATGTGCCCAAGATGACCCAGTTATTAAGTGACAGAGCAGGGATTTGAACCTGGGCAACTAGTTTCCAAAATGTGCCCTACAGTGAATAATATTAAATGCCTTTTCATTAAAAATTCATATATTAAGGTATAGGGAACCAGACATTGATTTAATCACTTTATACATGTTATCTCAGATGATCATCACAATAATATCACAAATTAAATAAAGTTTATTGTCTACAGTTTATAATAGAGAAAACTAGGCTTTGAATAGTTTAAATAACATGTAAATGAGATGCTGTCAATACTACTTGACATCTAGAGTTTGCCCAGTGAATGAAAATTTCCCATTCTTTCTCTCCCTGAAGGCATGACATGCAAAGGAGATAGATAGAAAAATTTGAAAAGAAGAAAGTATATTCTGCAGTGTCTATGTACCATATGAGAAAGTTAAGGAAAGCAGTGAAGTTGAAGTATTGGAGATGAAAAACTCCTATATTGCCACTTCTATTTAGGAAGTATTTTCATGAAAAGAGCAAGTATGGATAGTTAGAAATATTTTGGATTCATTTGGTAACACTTTCATTTAGGTAGCTAACCAACTATAATTTTTCTCTATATAAGGAGCAGGTCAGTTTCCATTTTGACTTCTGCTTGGTACCTATGTTCATGGGTCCAAGATATTTTTAAAAGCTCTTTTTCCTGAGAGCTTTTTCCTTGAATGTATTGACTTCATTTCCTTTTGCACAGAAGACTTTGCATGGCTTGAGTAGCATCCACTTAAGGCCAACTTTCTTTTAAAGTACCTTGGAATTCCTGAGCAGTTTAGATGTTTGCCAAACTCACAGATCTTTAAAAAAAAAACCCCTGCAGCTCTTAGCCTTATTTGTGCTTCTCATTTGCCCTCCTCTGCCTTCCACCTTTTCACTTTAACTAAATCCTTACTTCTCCAGAAGGCTACATATGCCTGCTGGGCTGGGGGATTTGTCTCTTCTGGGCTTTCAGATTCTGTTTCTGATGAGAAATCTATTCCCATTACCCTGTTGCCTCTACTTAGGAATCCACATCTCCCATTTATCCACTTTCTCCAATTTTATCTCCTTCCAACTCCTTATATTTTATCCCCTTACATGTCTTTATATTGATTCATATTTGCCTTCTTCATCCTGTTGTTATTTTCCCTTTCCAGTTTTATAACCTCTGCTGGCAACCTATCTAAACATTGATGGAAACCTCATTGATCACAATATTTAGTACACATCATCCGCCTACCAAGATCTCCCTGGAATCTGGGAGTGATGGAGTGGAAGGACACAGGCATTTGTAGCAGGTCAAGATATGTTAACTCCCCACTGGGCTGCTTAATTCACAAACTTAGTGCTTCAGTCTATTATTATATCTGATAATACATGTTTCTTATAGAGTTATTTTGAAATAGTACATGTGATTTTGTGAACTGCAGCTTGCTAAGCAAATATAAAAGTGACTAAGGAGGACTAATCTTAGATCAATGATGATAATAGCATAAGGCAAAGATTATGAATAATCCAGTTCTGCATGGCTGGGGTCCATTGAAAACAATTTAAAAATTTCAGTGTTATGGAAATGTTAATTCTCAGTCCTTAATTTATTCATTCAAAAAAATTTTTTGAGTACCTTCTATGTGCAGGACTGTATTTAGAACTGTATCACATTTAAATTTTTGTAAGAACTAATCCCTGTTGGCATTATAGCATGTATAAATATCTCCATCTACATATCTGTAAGTGCCATTTTTTCTGAAGATAAGTCAATTCATGCTATTTTAAAAAATTTTAATGGCAGTCATAACAATTCTTGTCTATTTCTCACTCCCCTCCCACCTCAGTGAAGCACTAGAACTCATTCATTCACGACAGTGTGCGGAAGGAAGTCAAGGCTGAGGTCAATAAATTTCTGATCTAGTGGAGGGACTATGTATTATTTTTCCATTACCATGTCTAAAATGAAACATCCTCTTTTACCATTCTCTATTCTCTAATTTTGATTCCATTTTTTTATTGTACTTATTTATTCGCCATCAAACTTATGTATTTCCATCCTTCCCATTAAAATAAAAGTTCCATGAGGATAGGATCCCTATCTTGTTCATTACTGTGTTCCCAGAATCAAGACTTAGTGATTGACACTTAGAAGCTACTCCATGCATATTTATTGCATGATAATAAATTTGTGTGATTATTTGATCCTCCTCTCTCTCTATCTCTGTCTCTATCTCTCTGTGCTCTTCAGACTCCATGGGATGTGGATAATGTGTTATTACTGTTCTAGTGTGCCCTCCAAAATACTTAGTATATTGTATAATAAGCATGATAAACAATTAACTAAAGATGAAATCAGACACTATCTTTTCATTTCTTTTGAACAATCCATTATAGCAATTTACCTTCCCAGAGTAATTTATATTTGGCTAATTACAATCTTACGGCTTTGATCTGATTTTTGGTGATTTAGTTTTAATGTGCATCTATCCTTTTTTCCCACCTAGATTATACTGTATTGTTTATTAGCACCAAGAGGTTATTACTTGTAAGGTACCACATAAATAAATCTTTAAGACCCAGCACACATTTTATTTCCTCTATATTTGGCCATGTCCTGTATGGATTATTGCCCTGCTTTATCTTCTGCAGGACTTTATATGACTTTCTTCATGTTGTTCTTTTACTTGTTTACATTGGGACATAAATGGATGTATTTATTTGTATCTTTCTTTTTTCTAAAAAGGCCTTTATTGCAGCTTACAAAAAAATAAGCTAACATTTTTAAAAGGTAAGAAAGAGGAGGCATAGAGAAAGCAAATGGAAGTATGAGTGAGATCAATAAGTAACACATGCTACGGAAACCAAGTATAATCTGCAAGGTGAGCCATAAATTTGTAGCCAAGTTAAAGTCACCACAAAGAGAGTAAAATGGTCTTTTATGCTATTTACTAATTTATGTGATACAAATTAACAGTTTATTTCTAAGGACTACGACTATTGCTCATAAAAAGATTAAAAAGAATTATTTTCCCAGTTATCCTCAGGAGGAATATCCATTTTTAATCAATGAACAACACTCCCAACAACTGTCTTACTACTGACAATTATCCTTACCTCCTTCTTCACACATCACAACACAATTACACAAAGGCAATTACACCAGGAACCAATGCTTTATGGTCCAGATCTGTGTCTTTCTCTAATCTGTCTCAATCTGAGAAATTTGGACTGTGTTCCATTAGGAAACCCTGTGTTTTTGACAGATAATTAAGTAATAGTTTCCAGATTTGCTTCCTTGTTTAGACTTGCAGTGGTGATACATTCATATAATTGGATAAACTTTTGTAATTTTTCCCAGGGAAACTAACTCCCTGAGGCAGAGATATGGTTTCTCCAGACATTCTGTCTGTATTTTGAATGAAAGCACATTTTCATCAGTGAAGGGATCCATGCAGGAAACCAGAGAGAACACAGCAGAAGACAAAACTAAAAAAACAATAATCAAGGATTCACAGAGATTGGTGAGATTTGATCAGTGTTCAAACAGTAGTTGTGTAAGTAAATCTAAATCTGGACTTGGCCAATTTGACATGGAGTTCTCATTCCTGAACATAAGGAAGTATTAATTTCCAGTCCTTGAATGAAATTCATGGCTGAGGCAGGAGTCTGCGTGGTATCCAAGTGGGAGATAGAGCACAGAAATAGGGGTTTAGCCCTGGTAACACAAATTCAGTCATATTCTTCAGAGAAAATAGAGTTTATCTTTTATGCCTTATAGTTTTGTTTCTTTAAAGACGACATTACTCCAATTTGGCGATACCCTTTAAGGAACAGAATACAACATAAACATGAAAGTAAATATTTCATGAGATGAGAAAAGCAATTATCATTTTTTAAAATGATAACTACAAGCGTCACAGAACCCAGAAACCTGTGCTTGTGAGGAACAATAAAACTTAAGCATTAGTATCTTTCTGGAAAATCCCATTCTCCATCACTACAGAGCTGCAGAGGGAATTTAAAGCCCATAACCATAAAAAGAACCCAGATCCTGATGGCCATAAGAGCTCCCCTGACTTCATGGAACACCAGGCCATGATAGTTTCCCTGAGAGAATTCCCTGTAAACTGGATATTAGCAATGAGAAAGTTGTCTCTCTGGACTTGCTTTGCATCAGCTTCCACACGGGCTCCCTCAGCCCGCAGCAGCTGTGGTATTTCCCAGGCCCAGACAGCGTTCCTCCAAGGCCTACTCTCTCAGAGATTATGGAATAAGCGGGACTGCCCTTCCTACCAACCCAGTCCCCTTCCTTGTCTTCCTCCCCAGACACCTCCTGTAACACAAACAAAAGTCATACTCATTTTTAAGAACTAAGAATTTCTAAATTAATGGGGTTAGAATGGGCTTTCTGCTGCTCTGTAAATGGGGGGAAATCAAACATGTGGGTCTTACCTACATCCCAAATCATATATGCGGACGTTGTTATACTGAAAAATGCGAGTTCACTAAGAATAAGTTTGTTGGGGCCATCCTCCTGAGACTGCAAAGAAGGATGGACAGTGAAAATTTTAATTATTTCAACTCAATATTTTTCCCTTTGGTTTACCAAATATAATCACATTGGTTGAAAAGTGTGAGTGCAGGTTAATAACTCATATTTCCCAGTTATTAGATGTGTGCCTGATAAAGAATGTTGAGCTAACTGAAAGTTGGGAATCGTATTTTCTTTATTTATTTAATACCCCTTTGTGCTATAACCTAAACTCAATATAGTGCTTCATAGTTAAGGGGAAGTAAGATCTTATGTAGACCAAAAGCAGTTTTCCATTTTTTTAAGAAAAAGTGTAGAAACTTGATAAGAATTTATAGAATTCATCGACACTAAATAAATATGAATGGCATTTATTTTATATGATCACATCAATATACATGGTAAGAGCATACATTTTACAGAATGTTCTATAATCTAAAATATACTGTCAGATTTATTCAGTTCCTTATTTGTTCATCACAGTCCTTTCATTTGTGAGGATAGAGAAGCATCTATTTTTAATTATACCCTTTGATGAAATAACATATAAACATGTCTACTTTTAGTAACTCAAGGACAGTAAGATTCATTTTTGTTTTCTCAGGAGTTCCACTATATATTCAGTTCTTTGCACATCAGGGTAAATGGCAACTGGCCCTTTATTTAGAAAATCTTCATTTTCAGCTGTTGGCACCACCAGCCTTTCAGCTGCTCTTAGCCTCTAGAGCCTGCACATAATAAATAATACAATCTGCTGGAAACCTCTAACAGCTTTAAATGTTTCTGCTAATGTGCGTGTGGCATTTTAGACCAGACTTTAAAAACTTCCCTAAAATCTAGGAATTACAAAACATTTATGGGTTTAAAAGGGCATAAATTAATAAACTGCTTGATTTTCTTTTCAGTGAGACATCTATTTTCCATCTCAATTACTGAGTATTATCGCTTCTGATATCCAAATGGCTGGGACAGCTACTCACCTACTATAAATGACCATACTCTTTACCATATATGCATTGAGATTGATCTACTGAATTGCACTACTAGTTTGGGAAGCAGTCTATTAGAGCAGCAAACCTCAAATGAAAAATAAGTTCTTGTTGAAGTCTGTTATTTAAAAAAATCCTTTTGTTATTGTTTATTCATATCTACAAGGGCTGTCTCCTCACTCTTTCCAATTCTAATCCTTGTGGCAGGTTCCTGATAGATATAGGGAAAAAGGTAAAGCTTCCATAGCAATTCAGAGTGAGGCACATATAAGAAAGAAAACAAACGAGGCAAGGCTCCCCCTATATTTTCATCTCAGACTATATTTTGGCAAACTCCAAATGGACAAGGTGGGATGTGTACCATTAGTGGGAATGAATACTGTTTTAAAAATGCTTTCAAGCCTCCTGAAATTAAGCTAGTTTCACTCTAAGAGCTGAAGAGGAGCTTAATTTGCAAAGAGATGATTGTATTTGTTATTTTTGTGTGTGTAATGCTAAGCTTTCCAGTTCTGAGGTTTTGTATACTAATATATATATCAAGAAGCTAGATTTTTGTTTAAAATGCTAAAATCTTTTTCTGTGTGGAATATAATAAGAATGTCATTGTTAATCAGCAGTCTACATTTCTATTCATTATAATTTAGCTATTCCAAATTAGGGATAAACTTGGTCATTCATAATTTTAAAGTTCTACTCTGCATAGTTTCTATGGCTTAAGAAAAGTCTAAAATGGGGCCAATGACATCATTACATTAAAATACTTTTTTAAAGATAATGAACTCAAGAGAACAGTTGAACTTACAGATGGAAGAACAACTCAAATAAGTGTCAGTGACATTTCAAGACTATAACTACATTTATGGCAATTATAAATAATTTCTTTGTCTTCTATGACACCATGCTGTCCTTGTTTTCTTGGATCTTCTCTTTGTTTGTTATTTTGGCCTCAATATTTGAACATTTATTAAGGACTCAAAATTGCTACTACTTATTTCCTTGGAAAGAGCAACCTTTCTCATACACTTGTTACATTAATTGATCCAAGCATGTTTACTATCAATCATGATTTTGCTACCAAGCTTCATACTACTTATCCAAACTATCTGTCAGTACTACCTTTTTAGTTCTCTGCTATCTCATCAAATAAAGTATGCCTAAAAATGGAGCTCTCTTAAAATCTATTAAGTGACATTTATGTGCACAAGGTTATAATAGATCTAGTCATTCATAATCTTTCCCCGCAGATTGATATGCTATTAATATTTATGTTAACTCTTGAATTCTATTAATACTTTTTGAATGTATTCTGTATGTTCTGCAACTCAGTGACAAATGTTATCACTGGAATCAAGGATGGATAGAATACTGTTTGGTCTTTTATTATAGGATGCTGTAAAACAACAAGCTTCTGAGTAAATTGTCACAGCATTTATCTGAATTGAATTTATGAATGTTCAAGGGGTTGGAGGATTTTCTTAAGAAATAAAAAAAGAAACACATAATAAACAAAAGAACAGCTGGTTTACAATGGACATGTGAATCTTTAAATATTTAAGAGGGTAAAGAGTGATCTCTAGCCCCTAGTATATAAAGTATAGCACCTTATAAACAGGGGAACACTTAATCTCTATAGGAATAATCCACAATTTAGACTCAAGATTTCAACACATTAGTGTCAATACAATAACACAATGAATGAGCAAAAAGATTAAAATGACTAAGAATATTTTTAAAATAATGAAATAGAGACTTTTAGAAACTATTATTTTAAAAATAAGAGTTTGGGAATAGGAGTTGAAATTAAAACTAAATGTGTATGCTTTTGGTTCAAAGTAGGAAGTTGTAGAAGAAGGTTGCTCTTGTCCTAACAGCAAAAGTAAGCCAGATAAGCCACATACTTATAGTTGTTATTTTCTACCCATTATACAGGACATAAAGAAATAGAAGTAAACTAAATTGACTAAACTCCAGAGAATGAAGAGAGAAAATGTCCATGAGCAGTCTCACCCACAACTGAAACAAAGAGAAGATAAGGCATTTGTAATAGCTTAGGGTGAGGAAAATCAGCCTTATTTTCAAAAAGCTTTTATTTGCTCTGTGTTGACTGACATGGCATATTAGGGGCAGAGGATCCCCATACACACTGTCCTACCTTTAAAACTTTTGCCTACCAACCTCCCTAGAATGCTAGGGGTCATACCAAAAAAGCAGAAGCAAAGAAGAAAATATGAGAGAAGTTTCCAGGGATTCCAGGCTTTCCAGTAAGGATTTGACAAGAACAGGAGTATGTCCCTTTCTGGAGTGAAATATAACACTTCATTACCCATTGTGCTTTTATATAAATGTATGACACAAAATAAAAACCCATGGAAAAGCAAGAAAATGTGAAATATGTTTGAGAGAGGAAACAGTCAATAGAAATAGACACTAGAGATTCCAGATGTTGGAATTTCCAGTTAGAGATTTTAAAATACCTATGATAAGATGTGAAGGAATCTAGTGGATGGATAAGCAATGTGGATAAAAGAGCATTCCAGGAAGCACGTAACAAATCCTAAAGAAAATACTTTATATAATAACACAATAGTAAAAATGATGGCATCAGTAGGAGTGGAAGACTAAATACAGGTCAAGAGAAAATAATAAAATTGAAACAAACAAGTTAAAGTATCACCTGTCATTTGGAGAATATAAAATGGTTTCACAAACTCAAAATTAAACTCTCAGGAGAACAGAGAGAGAAAATGGGACATATGAAATATTTGAGAATACAGTGGCAAAGAAATTTCCAAAATGGGTGAAGGGTATCAACCAACAGATCAGTAAACACAAGGGGAGTTACATTTAAAGAAAAAAACCAAACCTGTATCTAGTATATTATGATCAAATAGATAAGAATCATAATAAATAGTAAGTCTTAAAGGCATTCAGAGAAAAATAACACCTCATACACAGTGGAAAATTGTATGGATGCTAATATTTTATCAGAAACAATAAAATCTGGAAGAAAATATCTGGAAGAAAAAGCTGGCTGTCCTGGTTCTTAGTCTTTGGACTATAGAGCTTGGGACTTGGCCTCCATAATCACCTGAGGCAATTCCTTGTTCTATAAGGAATATAGGTAAGTAGGTATCCTAAAGAATAGAGATTTGAGTACTGAGTGTTTCTAGAGGAACAGTTGTTAAGAAAGAACTTTCTGAATTGGTTCTGGGGTTTCTGCAATTGGATCTCTAATATGATTAGATTTCAAGATGCCTCTTTCCAGTGGTAACTAGAACAGTGATAATCCAGTGTGATCTGGCAGTAGATACACAAAATACCTGCATTGGATACTCCTAATCAACCACTTCATGGAAGCAAAGAGCTAGGTGACTGTGTATGTAATACTTTCAAACATTTTTGGAAAGCTGAAAAATATAACGAGGTTGGCTGGTGAGTCCTAATGTCACTGGACGAAGTGGTGAAAGAAAAGAATGACCATAAGGATTCGGATTCCCAGCTCAAGAACAACATAAATGGCCTCAGAGTTTCCATGTATGGCCTGAAGGAGACCTGTGTCTCCCATAGCCCCAGGAGTGATATTGCTAAAAATAAACAGAATCTCATTGTGTGACTTGCTGAATTACAATGCAAGTTGACTCAGCTTCATAGGGCATCTACTGATAGAGTGAGATCATCTGCTGGGAAAGAAGGCAACCCCGTAAGGTGGTATGGAGACATGTGGGAAAATCCAGGTGAGGCGAGCAACAATTAGCCCCTAAATTCTGATGTGTCTATATTGCCAATGGAAAAGGCCTCCCTTCCCCCAGTACAAGCAGACTCCCCATTACCAGGGGTAGTTTCTTTCCTATCCCCAGTGGTAGCATCCTCTACACTCCCATTGGAAGGGATTAACTCTGCATTGCCTGAGAACACTGTAATGGCTTCCCCAGAGACCAATGCTGATTATCCTTAAGACTGGCCTATACCACCCCTCTTTGCTTCTGCAATCATAACTAGGCTCAAGTCATAGCAGGCCTCTAAGGGTAAGGGTGTGACCCATGAGGAGGTGTGTTATATTCCAAAAGTAATCCTTGAATTTTCTAATTAAGACAAACAAATCTAGAGAGCATGTGTGGATCCAGAAGACATACGACGCTGAGAAGATCCAGAAGACAACCATTAACCACCACTGTGAGTAATAAATTTGGAGTTGAGCCCCAGCATCCTTGAAGAGCACTGTAATCCCTTTTCTCTGTAGTCCCTGCCTTCCACTGGGAACCACAGTCACTGAATTGGAAAGTTTAAATGCAATGGGAATAATCAGGTTCCAGGGTGGTAGGGGCCAAGTGGCTGCACTCACCTGCCAAAGGCAAGGTGGGCATAGTCACTATAATAGGCAGCAGAGTCCACGCAGCAATCAGAATAGTCTGTTTGCATAGACCTAAGATGTTGGTTAATTGAGCATGGTGTTCCTGGAAATAAAATGGATAAGAAGCGTCTTCATTTGGGCTCTCACAGTACCATAGACAGGATGGATTAAACAACAAAGAGTTATTTCTTACAGTTTTGGAAGCTGGGATGTCCAAGATCAGGTTACCTATAGTTTGGTGTCTGATGAAAGTCCTCTTCCAGTCAGGTTTAAAATGTCTAGTATTCTTACAAGAAAAAGAAGACCATTTTTATATAGAAAATTAATGATTATTTCAGTTATTAAAATTTTGATAGAAAATTATGAGGAAATACTAAAGATACCTTACAAATAAGTGATCGATCTTCAATTTTGCCACCAAACAATTGCATGCAAAATACAAGTCCATTGTACAAAGACCTAAAGGTGAATGGATTCAAAACTGAAACAGTGCAAGTACTTTTCTCTAGCTTTAGATAAGCTGGGTGATGTAATAGACACTGTGTACTTAATACTTCTAAGAAATTTTGTATCAAAGTGTTTCCAACTGAAAAAGAATTTCTGTCTAAAACATTGAATTTGTGGCAGAATTATCTTTTAGTATTTTCTGCTAAAGAAGAATTTGAGTTTGATATAAGAGAATTAGTTTTATTTTGACAGATGGTGCTTCAATTATATTAGGTCAAAAATAAAAATAATTATTGGAATGCCAAAAGAAGGGAACACTGTTTTCTTTATTGCTCTGTTCCACTGTATTATATATATTGAAAATATTTGTGCTTGGTTTCTGAAACTGACTCTTAAAATTGTCATGGATACAGTTATGAAAATTTTTTAGTCTATATGACAGATGCTATGAATCATTAATAGTTTATGGAAATTGCAGAAAAAATAGAAGAGAATGCATTTAATAATCGTGTGTTTCTTGACAATTCACTCTGGTTCAACATGGAAGAGTTTAAAAGAGATTTACTATACTGTGCATTCCAACTGCAGATTTTCTTGAAACCAAGGAATGTCTTCCAAATATTTAATAATTTAATAAAGACACAAAATGGCAGTGTGATTTATGTTTTCTCACAGATATTACATTGCATATGAATGAGATCAATTTGAAGCTCAAGGAAAGAAATAGCTTCTTATTTAAATAGTTACAAAATGCATGTTGGAATTGAAAATTTCAAAATAATGAATTACAATTTTACACATTTTTCTAACTAATCAACATACAGATGATTTTAGTTACAATTAACAGTGTTATACACGTGTACATATGCTACCAACTACAAAAGCTGAAGAATTTTTGGTAATGATAAATTCAGAACTTCATACCTGTGTTTTTTTAAATTGAGGTAAAGTTGACATTGTATTTCAGGTGTACAACATAATGACTCAAATTTGTATATATTGCAAAATGATCAACACAATAAATCTAGTTAACATCCATCAGTATACATAGTTAACGAATTTTTTTTCCTTGTGATGAGAACTTTCAAGACCTACTCTCCTAATGACTTTCAATTATACAATATGGTCTTACTAACTGTAGTCACCATGCCATACATTATATCCTCATGGCTTATTTATTTATAACTTGAAATTTGTACCTTTTTACTCCCTTCATCTATTTAGCCCACCCACCAATCTGTTCTGGTATCTAGAGCTCATTTTTTTTTTAAAGAGAGACCAAATACAAGTGAGATCACATGTATTTGTCTTTCTCTGTCTTGTTTCATTTAGCATAATGCTCTCAAGGTCCATCCATGTTGTCAGAGATGGAAGATTTCATTCTTTATATGGGGATGAATAATGTGAATAATATTCCATTATATGTATGTGTATGTACATATATAATATACACACACATATACACATTTTCACTTATCCATTGAGGGAAGCATAGCTTGTTTTCATAGCTTGGCTACTGTAAATAATGCCATAATGAACATGAAGGTGCATATATCTTTTTGAGTTAATATTGCCATTTTCTTCAGATTAATACCCAGAAGTGGAATTGCTAGGTCATATAGTAGTTCTATTTTTAATTTATTGGGGAACCTCCATGCTGTTTTCCATAGTGGCTACACAAATTTACATTTCCCTCAATAATGTATAAAGGTTTCTTTTCTCCATCTTTCCCTACACTTATTATTTCTTATTTTAAATAACAGCCATTCTAACAGGTGTGAGGTGATAACTCATGGTGGTATTCATTTGCATTTCCCTGATTATTAGTGATGTCAAGCATCTTTTCATGTACCTGTTGGCCATCTGTATGTGTTTGAAAAAATGTCTGTTCAGATCCTCTGCTCATTTTTGATTGAATAGTTTGTTTTTCTGCTATTGAGTTGTATGAGTTTTTCATATATTTTGGATATTACCCTCTTATTAAATACATCATTTGCAAATATATTCTCCCATTCAATAGGTTGCATTTTCATTTTGTTGATGGTCTCCTTTGCTCTGCAGACATAGGTGTTTTTTGATATAGGCAATACTCCTTTGAATATGATGTACCAAGAGAGAGTTGCCATAAGAGTTACTTACCTTGTACAGATGTATTTTCAAACTCCTATGCTATCCTTCAGTCAAACCTATTCTTATAAAATTAGATAAACTAGTTTTGTCTATACTGGTGTGAGTATCAAAGGAAAATAATTTCTTATATTTGGTTCAGGTACTGAAAATCTCTACGTATATTTAGAAAAACTTGGTTTTATCAATATATATTTTGAACTGTAAATTTTATGCAATAGAAATACAGACCATATATTTCCAATTTCATTTTAGCATTCAAATGGCCCCAGGTGCATACTAATATATTTTCTGTTTCTATAGATTTATCTTTTCTAGACCAACCATATAAATTAGTAATACAATATGTGGTCTTTTATACCTGCATTCTTTCACCAGTGTTGTAATTTTGAGGTCCTCTGTGGCAGCATGTATCAGCGCTTTGTTTCTCTTTAATGCTTAATATAAGTCCACTGTATGACTATGCCACCTTTTGTTTAACCGTTTCACTAACTGATGAACATTTGTTTACTCTCCACAATCCTCTCCCCACTTTTCGCCTATTATGAACAATGCTGTTATGAACATCCATGTACTGGTATTTACATTTTCATTACTTTTGGGTAGATATCTAGTAGTGGAATACTTGGCCATATAGTAAATCTGTATTTAACTTTCCAAGAAACTGCCAAATTCCCAAAACATTTTCACTACTTGACTTACCAAACAGCAAAGTCTGAGTGTTCTAGTTTCTACACACTCATCAATGCTTGTTAATGTATCTTGGATTACAGTCATTGGAATGGAGATGAGTAGAGACTCATTATGGTTTTAGTTTTCAATGAATAATGATGAGCATTTTTTCATATTCCTATTACCCATTCATATACTTTATGTGTTTAAATGTTCATTTACTAGATGGATACAAGTCTTTTATTAGATACATGATTGCAACTATTTTCCCTATTCTGTACTTGCCTATTCACTTTCTTAATGGTGTCTTAAAATGAAGAAAACAAACTTATTTTGAAGTTCCTGTATCAATTTCTCTTTCATTTCTTGTGACTTTGGTATGATACATAAAATATATTTATCCAACTGAAGATCGTGAAGATTTTCTATGTTTTCTTATAAGGGTTTTATAGACTTTGCTCTTAAATATGATTGTGTTGGGTTTCCCTAAGAGTGCTGGGTTTGATGATTTGCTAGGTGGACTCACAGGATTTGGCAAAAAGTCATAAGCACAGCTAAGATCTATTACAGCAAAAGGACTCAAAGCAAAATCTGTAAAGGGAAAAGGTGCATTAGGTGAAGTTCAGATAAAATCACATGTAAGCTTCCGCTGGTGCTTTCACAGTGGTTTCACTTAAGAGGCACTTAATTCTTCCAGCATCTAATTGTCACAACACATGTGGGATGTTACCTATTAGGGAAGCTCATTAGAGACTAATTGACCATGGTTTTTACTGGGTGATAGTCATGTAGGCTTCTACTTAGCATATACCAAAACTCCAGATTACCCGAAGGAATTCATTAAGCATAAACATTGTTTGCACAAAACATTTAAACATGTTAAGCCACCCTTGCCATTTAAGGAATGGTGGGAATATGCCTGAAATCCACTGCTAGACACTAGTCAAGGGTACATCTAGCAAACATGCTATTCTAAGGATAGCAGTCTCAGACCTGCCTTGCTCACTCTTTTCTGCACAATAATCTATTTGGAGTTAATTTTTGTGTGTGATGAACTAGGTTCTAATTTTTTTTGCATATGAGTATCCAACTGTTCAGTCATTTGTTGAAAAAATATCCTTCCCTGTTGAATTATGTTGGAACCCCTGACAAAATAAATCGATCATAAATTTAAGCATTTATTTCTGTATTTCAATTCTACACCATTGATATATAATATGGTCATACTTAGGCCAGTACTACACTTGGTTACTACATTGTAGTAAGTTTTGAAATTGGGTAGTATCACATATCCAACTTCATTCTTCTTTATCAAGATTGTATTACCTATTGGGGTCCTTTGAAATTTCATATGCATTTCAGATTAGCTTGTTAATTTTTTCAGATATACTAGTTGAGATTTTGATATGTATTGGGCTAAATCAATTGATAAATTTATGAAGTGTTGATACCTCACTGCAAACATTGCATCTTCTAATCCATGAACATATTTATTATTTCATACTTTTTTTAGCAATGTTTTGTAGATTTTGATGTAAGACACTTCTGTTGAATTTATTCCTGAGTGCTTCATTCTTTTAATGCTATTGTGGTTGAAATAATTTCAGTTGTGTTTTGTTTATTGCTAGTATCTAGAAATAGTTTTTAAAAGGCTGATATTGTACTCTGAGACACTGTTTGCCTTGAGAATTCTGTAAGATTTTCAAGATACAAAATTGATGTTGTCAATAGTTTTTTATTTCTTTTTTTGCAAACATTTTCTTGCTTTATTCCATTGTCAGACCCTCCAGCATAAAGTTGAAGAATAGTGGTGTTAGTGGTAAGTCTTGCTTTGTTCCTGATTTTAAGGGAGGAGTACTGGGTCTTTCATCATTAAGTATGATGGTAACTGTGGTTTTTTAAAATTGTTATTGATGTTCTTTACCTGTTTGGGGAAGTTCCTTTTATTCCTAGTTTATCAATAGTGTTTATCATGAACAGGTGTTGGTATTCGTCAAATGCTTTCACTGTGTCTATTGAGATGGTCATGTGGTTTTGTATTTTATACTATTAATACTATTGCATTAATTGATTTCCAGATTTTTCCAATTATTTTTTTGACAAAGAACAAAATTCTTCATTTGGTGTAAGACTTCTGCCTGAGCTGGTCTCATGCTTATCGAGTCATACCTTGTTTTGCTTGCCTCTTTACTCTCTGCTCTTCAGCCATATTGGCCTTCTTCTCTCAGCAGCCCAAGATTACCTTACAGGGTCTTTTCATTTGCTCTTCTTTCTGGTCAGAAAGTACCTCCTTTTTCCCTACCACATCTATTGGTTAACCTACATTCATCCTGCAGATCTTTTCCTAGTCATCTCTCATTGAGGGAAGTCAGTTTTTCTGTTATAAGTTCCCAATGCTCCATGATGGTTTATCACTGCCTTTGTCTCCACTTGTAATTATACAATTTGGTAATTAATTGAAGCAAAGACTTTGTTACTAATCCCGTATTGTATTCCCAATACTAGCAAAGCACTCAGAATTTTTTGGGCATTTCATAAATATTGTTGAATGTATGAGTCATGGATCAAAGAGAGAAAGGGTCTTTTTGGAGTGTTTTTATGTATCTGTTACATTTAGAGATATCTGACATTACGGCATATCCTGGAAACTTCAAGAGGTTGACATGGCTGAACAATTAAGTTTATACTGGACAGTTACCAGAAATGAAGCTATAGTTATAGACAGGCATGTCATAATGAGCTTACTGTGTCATAGCAAGTAATTTTGTTTTACCCTGGTTATTTCCAGTTATCCATGCTTGAATATTTGAGTCATTACTATTCTTTCTCCTTCAAATCTCACAATTATTTAGCACTCTCTCAAACTTATTCTTTCCTTTATAATGCTATTTCTATCAGTATAGTTTTATTTGCCTTAAAATAGTCTTCTCACATTCCAAAATTCATTTTCTTTATCTTTAATCTATTTATACACCAATCCCTGTGACATATGTAGAGAAAGAGTTTTTTTTTTTAAAGGGCAGAACACTTTGAGGACAACTAAGAATTTAGCATGGCTGGATTAAAGCATAAGCCGGATGCAATGGAAGGTGTGAAGCCTGATGGAGACCCAAGTCTCAAAACTTGACCTTGGCTTGCTAAGAGGTTTTTATGTGTCATGCATCCAGCTTATGCTTTAATCCAGCCATGCTAAAGCCCGATGGTAGTTATGGTAGTTTGAAGATTCCTTCTAGCCTTTAATTTTATTATGCTATATTAAGTTTATCAGACCATTGGGTGCCACATTCAAAAAAAAGCTGGATAAATTCTTTAAAATGTTTAAATGCAAACAGAGCATTTTAGGTATGGTTACAAATAATTTTCTACTTCTTGACATTTAGAGTCATAATAGCAAACCATTACTGGAGAAAATATGGACACCCATTAGCACCAATTTGCTGTAACAAAGGTCATGTTCTATTTAAATCCCACGTAGAATTTCTTTCTTCTAAAAAATGTTCGGGGCTCATTTACGGTACCAATCAGGTTCAGTATCTGGTTCATTATGTGAAAGCTATAGCTAGGTTGATATGGACATAAGGAGATCTAAAGAAAGACAATATAACCATCATAATCTATACTGTTGGGTGTATCAGAAGGAATAAATAAAGTAGTCACATTTACTCTTTATCTTCTTATAGGACTTATTCTGTGAAAAGAACCACCATTATCAATTTTCTTTCTTCATTTATTTGCTATAAGTTTACAGGCTGTTGTCTTTAGCATAAAAAAGTACTTAATGAGTGGCAGAGTTAAGTATTCTAACAAAATAATAATCTATATTTTCAAAAATTTTCTATAGACTAAAAGGTATCATCTACATTACCCTTTTTTTTTCTTTTTTCTTTCGGTATTATTAATGTACAATTACATAAGCAACATTATGGTTACTAGACTGCCCCTATTATCAAGTCCCCACCACATACTCCATTACAGTCACATCAATGTAGTAAGATGGCCATCAGCATAGTAAGATGCTATAGAATCCCTACTTATCTTCTTTGTGTTATACTGCCTTCCTTGTATGCTCCCCCCCTGCTATATTATGTGTGCTAATCGTAATACCCATTTTTCCTCCTTATCCCTCCTCTCCCACCCATCCTCCCCAGTCCCTTTCCCTTTGGTAACTGTTAGTCCATTCTTGGGTTCTGTGAGTCTGCTGCTGTTTTGTTCCTTCAGTTTTTCCTTTGTTCTTATACTCTACACATGAGTGAAATCATTTGATACTTGTCTTTCTCCTCCTGGCTTATTTCACTGAGCATAATACACTCTAGCTCCATCCATGTTGTTGCAAATGGAAGAATTCGTTTTCTTCTTATGGCAGAATAATTTTCCATTGTGTATATGTACCACCTCTTCTTTATCCATTCATCTACTGATGGACACTTAGGTTGCTTCCATTACTTGGCTATTGTAAATAGTGCTGAGATAAACATAGGGGTGCATATGTATTTTTTAAACTGGGCTGCGGCATTCTTAGGGTAAATTCCTAGGAGTGGAATTCCTGGGTCAAATGGTATTTCTATTTTGAATTTTTTGAGGAACCTCCATACTGCTTTCCACAATGGTTGAACTAGTTTACATTCCCACCAGCAGTGTAGCAGGGTTCCCCTTTCTGCACATCCTCGTCAACATTTGTTGTTGTTTGTCTTTTAAATGTTGGCCATACTAACTGGTGTGAGGTGATATCTCATTGTGGTTTTAATTTGAATTTCTTTGATGATTAGCAATGCGTAGCATCTTTTCATGTGCCTGTTGGCCATCTGAATTTCTTCTTTGGAGAAGTGTCTGTTCAGATCCTCTGCCCTTTTTTTAATTGGCTTATTTGCTTTTTGTTTGTTGAGGTGCATGAGCTCTTTATATAATTTGGATGTCAACCCCTTATCTGATATGTCATTTATGAATATATTCTCCCATACTGTAGGACGTCTTTTTGTTCTACTGATGGTGTCCTTTGCTGTACAGAAGCTTTTTAGTATGATGTAGTCCCACTTGCTGATTTTTGCTTTTGTTTCCCTTGCCCAGGGACGTATTTTCATGAAGAAGTTATCATGTTTATGTCCAAGAGATTTTTGCCACTGTTTTTTTCTAACAGTTTTATGGTTTCCTGACTTAAATTCAGGTCTTTGATCCATTCTGAGTTTACTTTTCTGTATGGGATTAGACAATAATCCAGTTTCATTCTCTTACATGTAGCTGCCCAGTTTTCCCAACACCAGCTGTTGAAGACACTGTCATTTCCCCTTTGTATATCAATGGATCCTTTATCATATATTAATTGACCATATATGCTTGGGTTTATATCTGCACTCTCTTGTCTGTTCCATTGGTCTATGGGTCTGTTCTTGTGCCAGTACCAAATTGTCTTGATTCCTGTGGCTTTGTAGTAGAGCTTTAAGTCAGGGAGTGTAATTCCCCAGATTTATTCTTCCTTCTCAGGATTGCTTTGGCTATTCGGGGTCTTTTGTGGTTCCATATGAATTTTAGAACTATTTGCTCTAGTTCATTGAAGAATGTTGTTGGTATTTTGATAGGGATTGCATTGAATCTGTAGATTGCTCTAGTCAGGGTGGTCATTTTGACAATATTAATTCTTCCTATCCATGAGCACGGGATGTGTTTCCATCTATTGGTATCTTGTTTAATTTCTCTCATGAGTGTCATGTAATTTTCAGAGTATAAGTCTTTCACTTCCTTGGTTAGGTTTATTCCTAGGTAATTTATTCTTTTTGATGCAACTGTGAGTGGAATTGTTTTTTCCCGGTTTCTCTTTCTGCTAATTCATTGTTAGTGCATAGGAATGCAACAGATTTCTGTGTATTAATTTTGTATCCCACAACTTTTCTGAATTCAGATATTAGATCTAGTAGTTTTGGAGTGGATTCTTTAGGGTTTTTTATGTACAATATCATGTCTACTGCAAACAGGAACAGTTTGACTTCTTCCTTAATCTAGATGCCTTTTATTCCTTTGTGTTGTCTGATTGCCGTGGCTAGGACCTGTAGAACTATGTTGAATAAAATTGGGTGAGTGGGCATCCTTGTCTTGATCCTGGTCTTCAAGGAAAAGCTTTTAGCTTCTCACTGTTAAGTATAATGTTGGCTGTGGGTATGTCATATATGGTCTTTATTATGTTGAGGTACTTGCCCTCTATACCCATTTTGTTGAGAGTTTTTATCATGAATGGATGTTGAATTTTGTTGAATGCTTTTTCAGCATCTATGGAGATGATCATGTGGTTTTTGTTCTTCTTTTTGTTGATGTAGTGGATGATGTTAATGGATTTTTGAATGCTGTAGCATACTTGCATCCCTAGATGAATCCCCCTTGATCATGACGGATGACGTTTTTGAAGTATTTTTGAATTCGGTTTGCTAATATTTTGTTGAGCGTTTTTGCATCTATGTTCATCAGGGATATTGGTCTGTAATTTTTTCTTTGTGATGTCTTTGCCTGGTTTTCGTATTAGTGTGATGTTGGCTTCATAGAATGAGTTTGGGAGTTTTCCTCCTCTTTAAGGAGGATGGGTATTAGATCTTTACTAAAGGTTTGATAAAATTTTAAGGAGGGTGAGTATTTATTTCGTCTTCATTAAATGTTTAATAAAACTTTATGGAGTATGGTATTAAGTCTTCACTAAATGTTTGATAAAATTCAGCAGTGAAACCATCTGGTCCAGGAGTTTTGTTCTTAGGTAGTTTTTTGATTACCAGTTTAATTTCTTTCCTGGTGATTGGTCTATTCTGATTTTCTGTTTCTTCCTGGGTCAGCTTTGGAAGATTGTATTTTTCTAGAAAGTTGTCCATTTCTTCTAGGTTATCCAGTTTGTTAGCATATAATTTTTCATAGTATAGTCTCAGAATTCTTTGTTATTTCTGTGGTGTCTGTAGTGATATTTCTTTTCTCATTTCTGATTCTGTTTATGTGTGTAGACTCACTTTTTTTCTTGATTAGTCTGGCTAGGGTTTATCTATTTTGTTTATTTTCTCCAAGAACCAGCTCCTGCTTTCATTGATTCTTTCTATTGTTTCATTCTTCGCAATTTTATTTATTTCTGCCTTAATCTTTATTATGTCCCTCCTTCTACTGACTTTAGGACTCATTTGTTCTTCCTTTTCTAGTTTCATTTGTTGTGTGTTTTTAGACTGTTCATTTGGGATTGTTCTTCTTTCCTGAGGTAGGCCTGTATTTCAATATATTTCCCTCTTAGCATGGCCTTCACTGCATCCCACAGATTTTGCAGTGTTGAATTATTGTTGTCATTTGTCTCCATATATTGCTTGATCTCTGTTTTTATTTGGTCATTGACCCATTGATTATTTAGGAGCATGTTATTAAGCCTCCATACGTTTGTGGGCTTTTTTACTTTCTTTGGGTAATTTATTTCTAGTTTCATACCTTTGTGATCTGAGAAGGTGGTTGGTACAATTTCAATCTTTTTGAATTTACTGAGGTTCTTTTTGTGGCCTAATATATGACCTATTCTTGAAAATATTCCATGTGCACTTGAGAATAATGTGTATCCTGCTGCTTTTGGATGGAGTGTTCTGTAGATATCTGTTAGGTCCATCTGTTCTAATATGTTGTTCAATGCCTATGCCTATTTATTTTGTGTCTGGTTGATCTGTCCTTTGGAGTGTGTGGTGTAATCAAGTCTCCTAAAATGAATGCATTGCATTTTATTTTCCCCTTTAATTCTGTTAGTTTTTGTTTCACATATGTAGGTGATCCTGTGTTGGGTACATAGATATTTATAATAGTTATATCCTCTTGTTGGGCTGACATATTTTTCTTTATGTAATGTCCTTCTTTGTCTCTTGTGACTTTCTTTGTCTTGAAGTCTATTTTGTCTGATACAATTACTGCAACTCCTTCTTTTTTGTCCCTATTCATTGCATGAAATATCTTTTCCATCCCTTTACTTTCAGTCTGTGTATGTCTTTGGGTTTGAAGTGAGTCTCTTGTAGGCAGCATATAGATGGGTCTTGTTTTTTTATTCATTCAGTGACTCTTTGTGTTTTGATTGGTGCATTCAGCCCATTTACATTTAGGGTGATTATTGATAGATATGTACTTATTGCCATTGCAGGCTTTAGATTCGTGGTTATCAAAAGTTCAAGGGTAATTCCCTTACTATCTAACAGTGTAATTTAACTCACCTCATATGCTATTACAAACACAACCTAAAGATTCTGTTTTTTTTCTTTCTCCTCCATTCTTTGTATGTTATGAATCATATTCTGTACTCTTTGTCTGTCCCTTGGGTGACATCTATTTCACATTAGAAATACTTCCATCTATATGAATCCCTCCAAAATTCACTGTAGAGGTGGTTTGTGGGAGGTAAATTCTCTCAGCTTTGCTTAACTGAATATTGTTTAATCCCTCCTACAAATTTAAATGATAACCTTGCCATATAGAGTATTCTTGCTTCAAGGCCCTTCTGCTTCATTGCATTAAATATATCATGCCACTCCCTTCGGGTCTGTAAGGTTTCTGTTGAGAAATCTGATGAAAGCCTGATGGGTTTTCCTTTGTATGTGATGTTTTTTCTCTATCTGCTTTTAAAAGCTGTCTTTATCCTTGATCTTTGCCATTTTAATTATTATATGTCTTGATGTTGTCTTTCTTGGGTCCCTTGTGTTGGGAGATCTGTGCACCTCCATGGCTTGAGAGACTCTCTCCTTCCCCAGATTAGAGAAGTTTTCAGCAATTACCTCCTCAATAACACTTTCTATCCCTTTTTCTCTCTTCTTCTTCTGGTACCCCTATAATGTGAATATTGTTCCGTTTGGATTGGTCACACAATTCTCTCAATATTCTTTCATTCTTAGAGATCCTTTTCTCTCTCTGTGCCTCATTTTCTTTGTATTCACCTTCTCTAATTTCTATTCCATTTACTCTCTCTTCTACTACATCTAATCTGCTTTTAAATCCCTCCATTTTATGTTTCATTTCAGATATGGAATTTCTTAATGATTGAATCTCCACCTTAAATTCATTCCTGAGTTCTTGAATATTTTTCTGTACGTCCATAATCATGTTTATGATTTTTATTTTGAACTCTCTTTCAGGAAGATTGGTGAGTTCAGTTTCATTTGGCCTTGTTTCTGCGGTTTGTGAGATTTTGTTTTGAACCATGTTCTTTTGACATTTCATATTTCTGTGTGGAGCCCTCTAGTGCCCAGAAGCTCTAGTCTCTGGAGCTCTTAGCCCCTAGAGTGAGGTTGGGGGTCATAGGGGATCGGAGCTGGTGCCTGGGGGAAGGAAAGATCTGTTTCCTGATCCCCCGTCTGCCATGCCTGTCTCCCGTGTCAGAGCCAGTGGGCAGAGCACAGAGGTGTAAGCCTCTGTGCTTTTGCATCTCTAGGTGTTGTAGTTGGGGCCTCCCTCTGACTGGCCTGATACCAGCACAGTGACTGCCGGTTTGGGATCCTGTGCCATCAGACGAGGAAGAAGACTCGGCAGGCTGCATATCACAGTGGGGGGCATCAGAGCTGAGTAGCCAAATGGGGATGGAGCACCTGTAGCTGCTCAAAGTTTCCAACCTGCTGGGCCGAGTGCACCCAGACAACCTTGTCCCCCTATCGCTTCTCCTGCACAGCAAGCTCCATGCAAACCCCACCCCTTCAGCAGCCCTTTCTCTGCTAGGAAGCATCTCAGACCGCCTGCCTTTCCCTTGTTCCAGAGCAGCCAGGTGGGAATCCCATCCTCCACAAATGGCCGGAATCTGTCTCTCAAGCACTCCACCTGTCCCAGCTTCCCATCCTCCAGAGCACCACACAATGTAGGTTTCTGCTCACAAAGAAGGTCACCAGGCCCAGGTTTTCAACAGTTCCAGGCTTCCACCCCCTCCTGCTCTATTTCTCTTCCTCCCACTGGTGAGCTGAGGTGGGTGAAGGGCCTGGGTCCCGTCGGATACAGTACCCTGTTTCGTGAGGTCTGCTCTGTTCTTGAGGTTGTATGCAGTCTGGTGCAGTCTTCTTTCCTGTTGCTGTTTTAGGGTTAGTTGTATTAACTATATTTTCACACTATCTATGGTTTTGGGAGGCGTTCTCTGTCTCACCTCTCACACTGCCATCTTGAATGTGATCTACATTATTCTTGAAGTAAAATTATTAAGTAGGTACTACTATTATTGACTCACTTTACAGATAAGGAAAGAGATTTAAGGGGGTATATTATTTTTCCAAGATCAATGATTTAATGTATATTTAGAGACATGACTCTAAACTTGGGTCTGTGTGACATCAAAATCTACCCACTTAGCCCTTACGTTTTATATCTGTTGGATCTAAAGAAGCTTCTACAGTTCTGGAGTAAACATTTTATTTCTCCATTTACAATACTTTTTCCTGAAAAAACTTACACTCATTCTATATGTTTTTGATAGTTTAACACTAGTTACTCTGGTACTAAAAATGACATTATCTAATAGCATTTTTAATGTAGTAGATCTAATGTTTAAATATTTATAAATGTTTTTTAAACATTATTCCAAGCCAAATATATCAAAGCACACTAGGAAATGCACCCTTGCAGAAGTAAATAATATATGCTAATCATCTTCTTTTGTATTTTTCACAGATGTCACATTATATGTCAAATTAAACTCATGATAGTGTTATTTTTAATTATGCATACAACTATATCTGAAAAAATACTTTTTGCTACTTTCATGTTTTTTCCTTCTCATTCATATTACCTGAAATACATTGAAGATGATGTTTAGCATAAAAATTCCAAATTTAGCACCAAAAAAGCAAAATATTCATTAACTACATTAGCATTAACATGTTTTATAAGTATTGCTACATTTTGGGTTTCAATGGAAGGGTTACATGATGTCTCTGAACACAGAGTGATTTGATTAAAAAAATGAATTAACACAGTCCCTGAATTCTATAAAGTCCCTGCATGACCTGGTCTGTGCTACGTGCTCCGAAAAGGAGCCAAGTGTGTAGATGGCCTTGCGCTTAGAATGAGTCTTTAGGAAAGGAGATAGGCTGACTCTAACTTCGTGGGGACACGTGACAGCCTCGGCCGGGAAGGCTATGGAAGCAGCAGCAGTAAGAGCAGGAGGCGAAGCGCTCGTCAGGGATGCACAGCACACAGAGGGGCCACAGTCTGTGTGCCTGGCAGCCCCGGGCGCGTGCAGTCGGCACCCGATCTGAGGAGACTCTGCGGGCCCTCAGATCCGACTCCCAGCTTGGCTTCACAACGACCCCGTTTTGCCATTTGGAGCCCTCCTTTAGAGTTATGACTTCCATTTACATAACAAAAATAGGGGATTAGTACTAAGCCTTCTATCCACTGTTTTCAGCTTGTAAGGCCTGTTTTCTCCTGGTGAACACCAAACATGATCTCCTTTAAAGGTATTTAATATTTTAAAATAAACAAAATGTATGACTAAAGTAAAAAAAATGTATGTAAGTAGATGCTGATGTATTTATTAATACCAATGATTCATTCTAAGGAGAAACAAAAAGTGGATATTTAACAGATTTACAATTTTCCCATTAGTGAAATGAGGTCATTCCAATCTAATATATAATAAGAGGCCTATGCTAGCTTTCTTATAATTATGAAATATTACATTATGTATTCCCAGAAGAATAGCTTTGTCTTCCTGAAATAGTAATTCATGAGACTACTGTGATTTTGTTACTTAGTCCTTTTAGTATATTTTTTACAATTGCTCTGTCCTCAATTTCCCAGAATCTAAGAAGCATTAACTTGGACAATTTCCCTCAAAGGAGACCTGCTGCTAAATTATTTTAAAAATGTGTTTAATAGTCCTTATTCCAAAAAAAAAGCAAGAAAATTCTTCCACTGCCACCACATTTATGTCGTTACAGCTTTAATTTCACCTTCTTCATAGCCAAAGTTCTCAGGTGAGTTATATAAAAACAGTAGCTCCATTTTCTACCCTAATCTCAACACATTCTTCAAAACCATTTTAATCAGATGTCCATCCCTGCTTTCTTTCAAAAGTAGATCAACAATTATTCCATATTGCTATATCTAAATAGCATGACTCAGTTCTTAGGCCATATTTAAGGTCTAATCAGCAGTCAATACTTTTTACTACTCTTTCAGTTAATTACTGTCTCTTTGGAATCAACCTTAAGTTTGTAGTTTCCCTCATACCATAGATTTATATCTCTCTCTTCATTTATAATTCTACTGATTTTGGATCCTTTCTCTTCCTTGGTTAGTCTAGCTAAGGTCTGCCAATTTTGTTTATGTTTCCAAAGAATTAACTCTTAGTTTGGTCAATCTTTTCTATTTGTTTTCTGTTTTACATTTCATTTATTTCTGTTCTAACCTTTATTTCCTTTATTCTGCTAACTTTGAACTCAGTTAATTTTTCTAGTTCCTTAAGACATACAGTAAGGTTTATTTGGGATCTTTATTGCTTCTTAATGTAGGCATTTATTGCTATGAATTTCTAAGTTTTTGGAACTGCTTTTCTGCATTCCATAAATTCTGGTATGTTGTTTCCATTTCTGTTTGTTCCAAGAGATTTTTTTATTTCCCTTTAATTTCTTCTTTGGTCCACTGATTATTCAGGAGAGTGTTAATTTCCATGTGTCTGTGAATTTTCTGGTTTTCCTCTTACTGATTTATAGTTTCATGCCATTGTGATCAGATTAATATGATTTCAGCCTTCTTGAATTTGCAAAGACTTTTTTTGGTGGCCTACCATATGGTCTATCCTAAAATATGTTCCATGTGTGTTTGAGAAGAATGTGTATATCATTATTGGATATAGTGTTCTGTATATGTCTAACAGATTTTTTTAAACTTCAGGGTCCAAGAAAAGAATAATATTTTTTCATTTGTCTTTGCCAATTGGCTCTGTTTGGAGGCGCTCCTTCAGTGCTTAGCCTGGTCATTTCCAAC
Organism: Smutsia gigantea; assembly: GCA_032199065.1. NCBI lineage: Eukaryota > Metazoa > Chordata > Mammalia > Pholidota > Manidae > Smutsia > Smutsia gigantea. Next base: position 134,707 of record JAVSCE010011693.1, on the reverse strand, counting down.
TCTGCCTGAGCATTTTCACTTCCTGCTTGTGCTGAAACTAAACTTCAGCCAGATTTGAAAGGTTATGACCCCTCAGGTTTTTTTCGGAGCATGAATTCTACCCTTTGCATGCATGTGGCTCTCTCTCCAAATTCCCTGGTATGTCCAGGACCTTTTCAGAGCCTATGTATCTCATTCCCTATGTTTTTCTCTAAGGCTTTCAGTATGTCTCTTGTTTGTTATAACTGCTATCCTTTTCCCCAGGTGGCAGAGACTTATTCATTTACTTTTCAGTTGTTTTGAGGAACTTATCCCTAAGCTTGTCTATACAGAAAGAGTTCCCAGTTAGGCATAACAAAGTCAAGCTAGCTGTATCAATCCTTCAGGGAACCTCCAGGCAGATCACAACAAACACAGTTTATTTTGTCACAAGGCCTGCTCTGCTCCCTCCAGAACCAAGGACTCACACTAGGAATTCATGCCACTGTCTTCAAGACCCTACAACACCAAGTAGGGTTGTGTGACAAGGGTAAATTAAACTCCATAAAGCTGTCCAACTGAATTTGTTTTTTTCCTCCACTACCACCACCACTTTTAGCCACTCTTAGTTCTTCAATATGGCTCAGAAGAGAGCCATATTCCTTCACAGGACATCTCATATGAACCATTTGGCTCCAGCCAATGCATTCTCCATCAGAAGAGTCTAAAATCTACAAACTTGATTATTTTTTATGCTTAGAAGGCTTTATAGAGTATCACAAAGTGCCTTATGCTAAAAACCAAATCCAGTCCAATAGCTTACAAGACTCTTCATGGTTGAGTTCCTTCTTGTCTCTCTCAACTTGTTAGATCTCTTCCTGCAGGTCTCTACATTCAGGTGCACTGACCTCCTTTCACTTCCTTGAATCAGTTTTACTTACTCCTGTCCCCCTTTTTTTCTCTTTCAGTAGTTTCCTTATTTTTATTCTTTCTTTTTCTTTCCCTTGCCTTTTTTTACTTCAGAGTTCTCACACATATTAAATCTGTCTGTTACTCATTATCACTATTGAACTAGTTACTTTCCTCATTTCAGGACAAGTCATTTACTTTTGTAGTGATGACTACTGTTAACTCTATATCCTTTATCTGGAAAATATTATCATTGGACTGGTAGTATCTGTATTACTGGTAAGCTTGATAGAAATGTAAATTCTTCAACAGCAGCCTAGAGCTGCTGAATCACAAGCCCTGGGGGTATAGGGTATGGGTTTGAGGCCCAAGAATCTGTGCTTTAATAAGCTCTCTAGGTGACTAGAGGTGTGATCAAATATCAGAATCACTGCTCTCATCTAGTGTTATAACTTTCACAGCTTATATTTTCTCTTTTGAAACATTTATACCGTTTTTTTTCTTCATGGTCCATTTCACCCAAGTCTTTCAAACTTAATTTGAAAGTTCCTTAAGAGCAGTGACTATGAAAATTTTTATCACAACATAGACACTGAAAATACATTTGTTAAAAGAATGAATAAATTAACTCATTGAATAATTGACTTTAGAACGGAATATTGCAAAGAATGGACTACCTGCTGATGATCTTTTCGGTTTCTCCCTAGGATCTAGAATCTAGATCATTATTTTTCACATTGTTATATGGCATGGAAACTGCAGGGAGAGCCTAGTTAAAATAGAGAAACCAATTGAAGAAATTTAATTGTGAGACCTGAGATTCTGCATTTTAACAAGGTCCCTGGTGATAACTACTGATATTTCTTAGAATATAATTTAAATAGCAAAGCATATTTGAACTTTTTGGTATCTCTAGTCTTTGACTTGAAGCACTAAATACATTTTTATATTTACTAACTAGTGTTTTAAGAAAATCACCATGTTTTTTCCTGTCACTGAGGTGAAGATTTTTTTTCAAACAGTATGTCTGTCAGTGACATATTTGCCAAGTATATTATGTAGGTCAGAGATCACTGGTTTTCTGTGATGAAAAAATAGATTTTACCATTGTTTTCTAATAGCCTCACGTGCATTTTCCCCTCTGCTCTTTTTACATGCAGCAAAAACTCATCTATTGAAACAACCTGTTGACATTAAACAACAGTTTAAGAATTGGCTTGTCAAGAGTGGTACTTGTCAAAGTAGCAGCGTTGATACGTGTCAATCAAAACACTGAAACAAAACCTCTTGGGGGAGAAATCCAGGTTCACTTTGACTGGTTTCTGAAGGGGAAGTGTATTTTGAGAAGAGTGGTTAATCAAGTGAGGAGAGCTTTAAGACAGAATTGACAGAGATGGGTCACCAAAGCCCAGTGGTAAAACTTCTACAAAGTTACCTGAAAACATACATTTAAATAATAAGGAAGACACAAACCACTTCAGGAAGAATTAAATAAGGAAAAGGCAAGGTGGGGTGGGGGGAGGTCAGAAAGCCTTGTTTTTAGTTACTAGTTGTGGGTCATTGGGCAAATCCCTTAATCACACTAGGTGTCATCACTGAAGTGAGATTGATAATTCCTACTCTTCTCATATGGCTGTTTTATAAATCAATCATGTAATATATGATAAAATGCTTTATAGTACTCCATGAAAATGTAAATGGTTATCATTCATTACTATACCAATTTTTAAATATTAAGTTCCTAATATGCACCAAGTTCAGCACCATTGTTATCACTGTCATATGGAATCTTTACCAACTGACACCAAAAACAATAACTTGGGGAAATAAGAACTTGATTATCTATGATTAGTAAGCCTGTGCTAACACTCTGGCTTGACTTCAAAGGAGGACTGAAAACAGAAAACACTTTAAAAATTGAGTAAATCAGGAAATGTGAGGCAGGACCTATCTGACTCTTAAATTGCTTTTCTGACCTTAGCTTTGGGGAAAGCTTATGAGGATTCCATGGGTCATCCAGAACTAGACTTAGATTCTGGATAAATTATATAAATTACTGAGGTTTTAAATTTGTACAAGGAAAGCATCTCTGACTCTTACTTCTGCCTTACATTATATATTAACCATTCACTCACATTTGTCCCTCAGTTGTAATACAGAACATACTAGAAAACCAGGAAGTCCAGCATTGCCAACAAATGGTCTTGCAAAATAAATTAATATATAAGGTCTCCATTTTGTGCTCTTGCTAGAAAAATTCTGGTATGAATCATTTAGTCTGGAAGCAAACTCATTTATATAATAAACAAAACATCTCCCCACCCCCAAAAAATGAGTGAGTGAAATTAAGTGAGCATTGGAAAAGGTGAGTAGTTGCAAGAATGGCAAATGGTTCCTAGCTCTGACATCATTGAATTCACAATTGATTACTAGAGTGGAGAGAATGGTGATAAAGGACAAATAAAGCCAAGTGAATGCTACCCAACAACACTCCTGGGCACGGAGAGCCAGGCATATTGACAGTATTACTAGGGATACTGGGTAAGGCACTGGCAAATGTGGTGGCAGGGTCAGCAGTGATGGACGCGACAGTTATGGTGGCAGCTGGCAATGGCACGCATGCCAGCTGTGATGCCTCATCAGGGTCAGGCACTGGAACCATAGATTAACACTCTGTCACTGCTGCTGAGGTGTTAGCAGTGGTCTGTATAGGCAGCGACTCCGGTCACACAGCTCTCCCTCTTGGATGTGGTTATGATTAGACATCACAGAGGAGGAAAACAGATACCATCTGGTATCCAAGAATATTAGTTAATCCTTGGATTTATGAAGCATCCCTTTGTGGTTTCTAGAACAATCCAGGAAAACACGTAGCGGAACAGATATTCCTTAGAGAGGACAGGGGGGTGTCTGTGAAATGCTATTTTCTGGCTATTATCTTATTCTTTAGTTGGTGTGGTTTGAGAATCAATGTTCCCATTTATTATTTGTGTAGAATCAGTGGTCACATTTATTTCAATGAAAGAAATGTTTCATTCTACCACAAACACATACATTTAAAACTTACTATAATAATATTTACTCTCCTACGACAAGATTAATAGCTACAATTTATTGAGCATCTAGCATAATCTAGCTAATGCACTTGCATCTGATCTTCATAACCAAAGGGCTCATTCTCTGGGTCCTTCAACTCTCTGGCATCAAGTCTCCCCTCTTTGCTTGTCTCACTCCAAATAGCAAACTGTAATATCCTCCATCTAAACAAGGACACTGACAAAACCTTCCCTCCACTTCTCCTTTTACTCTGATGACGCTTTCATGTCCAGATCATTGGTAGCTTCATTCTATCAGATCCACAAGAGACATTTTGGTCTTGCCTGAATGATGTTCACCGATATGTAACATAATTGACTATTCAGTGATCTAAATACTCCTCCCATCACTTCATCTTATTAGGTTTTTCTCATTTCTCTGGACACTTGTGCTTAATCATTATAACTCCTCCATTTTTCTCTGACCTCTCTATGGTATCATGATGCAGTTATTTTGGGTTTAGGACCATTTCCTTGTTTCTGTGTAGTTTTTCCTTAGGTGAGCTCCTTCTTGGGCTTTGATTGCAAATAACATTAGTATGGATGTCTGTGACACTCATATATATACGTATGAGATCTCTCTTATCAGCCTCACTTGTATATCAAGATGCTATTTGACATCTTCCCTTAAATATCTTACCTGAAACTGAGTTTTTAATTTTGTGTCCATCCATTTTTTTCTTCTAGTCTTCCATATCTCCTGTGAATGGTGCCATATTTGATCCTTTATGTCTTTCTTCCCTTCTCATACCATCCTCTTAGTCCATAATCCTGGGTTCTTAATCCTCACTCTGTCACTGACTTTCTGGTGGTATACATTTTTAGCATCTTGAATTGAAAATAATATTTCTCTTTCGTATTCTATTCATTATATCCATAAAGACTAAGTATCTAAAATATAAGACTATACCAGGCTCTGGTTATGCCAAGATAACTAAGCAAATAAAAGTTGCTACCTTTATAAACTTTATAGGCTATTATAGCAGATAGTTGTTGGCACTTTGGTCTAGAGTAGTGGTAGTAGAAATGGAAATAAGGGGATGGATTTTATATGCATTTTGCTGATAAAATATAATCACTTATTGAGGAAAATACTGCATTTCAAAAAGGTGCTCTGTAATATCTGCTGGAATAATTTAATCAGTTATGTCTCTGGCATTTACATTTCTGTAGAACCTGGAAATAATGAGCATTTAATAGATGTTGAAAGGATGGATGGATAGGTGAATGATGAATGGATATATAGCTGGATGAATGTATGAATCACTGAATTAGATTCATTACACTAATGAGAACCTGTACAGCTTTTACATTAAATAATGTATTGCTTTTTTGGCATACATAGAACTAGATTCACATGTACATTTGTTTGCTGTATATTTTGTCAGATACTCCTTTTTAAACTTTTGTAGATTTTTAAACATGATTTCTTTGTTCTCACTTAAAGGCCCTTGGGAAACCTTGTAAATTTTGAAAGCAACAGTCACTTGCAAAACGTATCCATGTTTACTCACTAAACACAGCCAAATTCTCTTTAGAGAAATAAGTAAGCTATTCAGCTCTTTCAAATTTATTTTTACCTTCATATGCATTCTACTTTTAGCTACCCCTTATCTGAAAAACCATGGAATATCAAGAACTCTACATATCGTTTGTACCTAAAATAATTAAACTAGGAAGGTATTATCAATATTCCTCCCTCTTTTTCAGCAGAGACAATGTGATTACTTCAGTCTGAGTTTTGCTTTAATATTTGTGAAAATTAAGATCATGATGTTTTTTAAATACACAGCTTTGATTTGCATAAAATATGAGTTTGCCCAAGTGCTTGAAGGCACTTCTGAGAGTAAAGGTTGAGTACATTTTTGTGTTCATTATACATCCAGTACTAAACTACATCTGGTGATATATATTGTATTAACAGTGTTTCCCCATCCCTCCTGACTAAATATGCTGATTTATCAAAGGCTTCCTTTTATCTCTACTATGATTCCATTTCTTCCACACCTACCTTTTCCTCCTTTTCCTCTTTGGTTGGAACATCATTGTGTATATGTGGCAGGGGAGACAAAGGAGAAGAAGGAAAGGATTTTTGAGTTACTATTCAGCACCTGCTCCAAGATGACTAGTGCTTTTGGAGGAGAAAAAGGGAGGGGCATGGAGAATGAGCATATATAAAGGTAGAAAGCATCTAGCACTTGCTAAGAGTTTTAATTGGCCTAGATATTTAGACTATGCTTTGATACTCAAGTACAAACACCTGTGGTCCTGCATTTTGTGTGTGTGTGTGCGCATTGGGGGGACACACTTTCTATGATTACATATTAATACACCTCCATCATGTTGCTTTTAATCAATTTACTACTTCCTCCCTTCCTTCCTCCTCTCTTTCTTTCCTCCTCTCTCCCTTCCTCCCTTCCGATTCCTTCCATCTGTCCATCCTTCTCTTGACTTCCTCTCTCTTTCACTTCCTCCCTGTCTTCCTCTTTCTTAACTCTTTTCTTTGTTGCCCTTAGACAGTGTATCCTTAGTTTTACATTTGAGAAAATCACAAATACTCTGAGATTTTATTACACATCCTATGCTTGTATTTTGTATCTAAAGGTTATCTCATCAGAAGAAAGTTAAGTAAAGCTCTCAGAAATCGTGATGTGGCAAGCATGTCACCTAATCCAATACAGGTTCTCAATAATGCATACCTGGACTACTTTGAAAATACTTACTGGGCTTTCAACCTCCAATCTTTCTGCTATCATATCATTTTTTGATTCACCTACCACCTATTTAATAAATATTTAGTTAAAAGATAAACTGAGGCACATAAAAAATTTCAAGAGTTTATTAGGTGCTCTCTACCAAGAGGAGCTAGGGGAGAGGTTTTTCTAGAGAAGATTGGGAAGCGAAGCAAGGAAATTATTTGATTGTCTATTTCTTAAGCAACTGCCTTATTTAGGAAAGTGCAATTGGTTGTTTGTTATTGGTTGTTCTTAAGTTTTATTTTCTTGGATTTGGCTGCGTTGATTCTGGCTTTTAGGTTTTGGTTTGCTTATTAGGCTACAAAGGCATTAGAGCTACCTTATTTTAATGGTCTCTATGTTGAATTACTTAAACAATATATTTGGACAGGATTACAGTGACAGTATCATCACATTAAACTTATCATCATTCCTGTAAAGAGTACCTACTTTTTTTCTCCATGGCCTTTGTAGGTCCTTTGTCCAGAATATTCTGAATCACTCACAAATACACGTCAAAAGACTCCTTTTTGGCAATGTCTAGAATGACTTAACCCTGTTTCATCAGTTTTTCCCAGCATCTCACCCATGTCCCCAACAGTCTTCTAGGACATTGTTAAAGTGAATTAATAGATCTTGTTCTATATGGACATTGTGAACTCTTACTAATGTTTATATTTCTCATATTGATACAATGACACAAAACTGTCACAGGAAATGATGTTTTAAATGAATAAGCATAGAATTTCCTTTTGTTTTGAATATTTGATATGTAGATATGCATGAAGTTATTTTAGCTACATGTAACTTCCTCACCTTTTATTTTTAATTATAAAATTAGTATTCACAATATAAAACATCAGGAAATACACATACAAATAAATACTAAAGCCTACAACCCAAAGAAAATACATTTGCTGACAGCTCTTGTAGATGTTATATACAAAAATATACATTTTTTCTCAATATAAACAAGAGGGTTATGTTTTAAAATTTGCTTTTATATTCTTTTAATTAATAGACTATTTCTTGAAGCAAAATTAGGTTTACAGAAAAACTGAGCAGAAAGTATAGAAATCCCCACCCTCTACCCCACCTCCATCCATCAAGTAAGTCTCCCTCATTATTAACATCTTTCAATGGCATTGACTAAAGTTGAATCAATATTGATACATCATTATTAACTAAAGTTCAGTTTTTATTAGGGTTTATTCTTGATGTTTTATGTTTCTATGAGTTTGACAAATGTATATCATGTATCCACAATTATATTATTATATATAGTAGTTTCACTGTCCTAAAATTCCCCTGTGCTCTAAACCCTGGCAACCATTTATTTTTTTACTGTTTCTGTAGCTTTTGTTTTCCCAGGATCATATAGTTAGAATCATATGGGCTATTCAAACTTGCTTCTTTCACTTATCAATATACATCTAAGGTTTCTCCATATCTTTAATGGCTTGGTATCTCATTTCTTTTTATTGCTGAATATTACTGTATTGTAATACATAAGTGAGGAAGAGTAGCTCTTAGGAGAAGAAAGACCCTGAAAGAGGAGAGGCTTGTGGAGAAGTTCTCTGGCCTGGTCTGTATTCTCTCAGATTTGGGGAAAGGGATATAAACCTGGGATAAAAAGAAAAGGATATCCCTGAATTTTCCCATTCTCTATCACTCCTATGACAATTTCTACCAATCAAAATCTAGCAATTAGATTTTTCTTAAGCCCTTTCAAATTGCAAGGAAAAGAGAATACAATCAGAAACCAAAGATGAAAGGGAGTTATTAAGTACATATGAGAAGAAAGAAATCCCGAAATCTAAGCTGGACCAGATCTGTACTGCAATATGTCATTTCTTAAAGCACTTAAACCACTTAAAAGCAACCAGAATGTAAGACCACTACTGAAAACTATAATTAACGTTGACATGACTTTAATGGCATAGGATGGTAGGGATGGCATAATTTCACCAAATTCTACTGGCCTTAAAATCGGTTTTGGTATAAAGGTACCTTTTCTAGAAATGTTTGATCAGTCCATCTTCTTGTAATGTATCTGGTGTTTATAGTAGTTGGTGTTCCGAGCATTTCTATCTCCTTGTTTACTTGACTCAATTACCTCAGATTGGCAGTGATTCTGCCACTGAAGCAGGGGTAGAACGTCATAGACCTTTAGTGAACATCAGTCTGAGTTTCACAGAGTCTATTAGTTTGTGGGTTTCTTTTTGGAATATCTCCCTGGATCTGTTACTCTACTTCCTATTGTTATTTTTCTGATTTTTCTCATGTATCCTTTCTTCAGGATCTCTAATTGTTTTCTAAAACGTTTTGCAACCATTTTCACTCCAGTTTGGGTGGTACGCACAGAAACATTGGCAAGTTCCAATCTGAACTATGCTTTAACCCAGGTATAGGAAATAAGAGGAGGCATTGTGTATAGATACAACAATAATAGAACTAACTGTCAGTTGCCATTTAAAAAATCACTGCACACCAATAATTTTAAACAATAACAGTGGCAAAACGACACTCTTTGGTAGGGCACATGGTTCCCACTGCTCCCTGTCACTTGCTTTTGCCAGTTCAAATGTTGTTGTGAATGATATCTTCTGGCAACGTTTTACTTATTACCTTTATTTTTAAATGGAGAAATAATTTAGGTAAGATAAAATGCACAACACTTACAAGTATTCAGCTTGATGTGTTATGACAATGAATGCTTGTGACAATCCTCCAAATTAAAATATTGAACATATCCATTACCCAGAAATACCCTCTGGTTCACTTACAGTCAATTCAGAGCCAACCCCAACCTCACCAGGAAGTAACTTCTTCCTGATTTTATATCACCATCAGTTACTTTTGCCTATCTTTGGACGTCATTTCAATGGCATATGTTTGGCAATGTGCTCACGGTAATGTTTTTAAAGCACAATTTGTTTTTCTAATTGTCTAGTGATTTTATATTTATCTTCATGTAGATTCAACATATTTATTGACATTTCTAGTTAACTTATGAATTTTGGAGCTGTGGTGAATAAATGTTTTTTAAGTTTTACTTGCTACATATTTTATCCTGGCAATTTAGTTCACTGTTTTATTCATTAACTAATTTTAATCAGTCATTTTAGATTTTATAGATTGATAGTTGTACATCTTTTAAATAATACTATTTATTTCCCTTGTTTCATGTTTTGTCAACTCTTTCTGCATGATTCAGAATTGTAGAATAAAAATATTAAAGTTCAAGCTCTTTATAGGCAAATTTTTATATGAAATCATTAACAGTGTCAGAGTCAATGAGTGTAATTTGTACTCTGTTTATACTAGAACCTCAGTTTTTAGTTTTCTTTCTTTCTAGAGTTTGTACACAATGTTTAAGTTAAAAATATCAACAAAGACTCACACAAATCTGAGTTGTTTTTGCTGCATGTCCATTGCCTCTCTTAGAAGATAAAGAGATTATATTCAAGGTTATCAATGCCTAATCTACCTTTGCTAGTTCATTTCTATTTAGTTTTTATTATTGCTTGCTTTTGTCTTAATTAATTCTGAAACTTCCTCTACCCTTAACTGGATAAAGAAAATCATTATTATTTATAAAATATTGCTAATCCAAACCCCAGTATCAAATTTTTAAAAAGACCTCTATATGATATTTTTAAAATTACAGCTCAGTTTCTTTTCTATGCACTATGGACATGTAAATATATCACAGAGGGCTGAAATTTATAATTTTCAAACTTCTTAGAAATCTTTGTCAGCAAAAACAAATTTTAACTTGCTTTAAAAAATTTGTATCTTTAGCAATGTGTTGAGTATTGCTTAAATTTTTTTCAAAATTGTATTTTTAAATACTTTAAAAATATTAAATACTTTTAAATTTTAAACACTTTTCTGCTACAGGACACTATTAGTGTTCTCCCAAGAGGAAAAAAAATGCATCAAATTAGAATTACTAGAAGTATTAGGATTTCAGGATTTTCAAAGAGGTGGAACTAATTAGGATTTTCTGTCTGTCTGTCTTTCTCCCCATTTCTCCTCTCTCTCAGTCCCTCTGCCCCCCTTCTCCTTTCTCTTTCCCTCTAGTTATGTATGTCTTTATGCTTTCCTTTATTTTTCTAATTTTATATGGTGTACATAAATGTAGATTATTATTTTTGAATAGGGTATGGCAGCAGATGCAGTAAAACTTTATGAAAAGTATACTAAGAGATGTACTGCCTGATTTTTAGCACCCATAAGAAAATTATGCGTTCTTCAGAAAATAATATTCAGGATTATCTCCAGATGTAATATTTAAATAAAACTGACCTGTAATTATCAACTAAAATAAAATTGTAATTAAATAAATTGTGAAGTTTATGAAAAATGTTACAAGGTTTACTGTGATACAGAATACTTAAAATATAGAAATATTTGGACATTATATGACATTTGATTATAAATTTACATACATTAAAAATATTCTTTCACTTCAAGGAAAAGTAAAGTCATGCAAAAGCAAATTGCTATAGGCAATTTAAGGTACGTTAGGCATCCTCTAGGGAATAATCTGGAGCTGTTGCTTATTCACTCTTGTCTATTACACTGTCTTAAGCTGTCTTTCTTTATAATGAGACTTAATGATGTGAATGATGCTTCTAAAGAGTCAACAGATTTATTCAGGTAATATGAAAATATATTTCTAATACTGGTGACTGTTATACTTGAGAAGGATTTTCTGCACTTAGTTAACTAATTAGTTATTAGTTACCTTATGCATGTTATTTTCCAGATAATCATATTCCAGCTATGTGAGAGTTCCCCAAACTTGCTTAAGACACATGACTTTCAAACGTAAACTAACTAGAAAACCTTTCCAAATTTATTTCCCCTTTCTTGCTAGCCTGCCTGGTAAAACGGGTCAGACATTCAGAATTTAGAGACTTGAATAGGTTGTTGACTGTCCAAGCACAGACATCATAGCAAAAGGGCCCATAATCAGTTTTAACTTAATTTAAAATATTGTAAAATTTACCTTGCGCATGGTGAAGATTCTAAATTGGCTTGCTTTAGTCATCTCTTCAGACATTTTTATTTCACAGCAGTAACTACCCACTAACTAAAAGCATTATTACTGTTGCTACATTAATGCAGACAGTGGAGAGATTAATACATTAGTTTTCTCTACAAGAGATTAAATATTCTTGTTTCCCTACTTCTGCATTAGCTATTTGGAGTCGAAAAGGGTAACTTAATGGTATATTGATGATGTAACCCTAAGTCCATTTAAGATAGTTACAAAGTTTACAGGCATTTGAAGTCCTGAGTGCAATCATCCTCTACTAGTTTGTACCCAGATCACATAAAATAATGTACAAGCTAACAGTGAAGTCTATGATCCCTGAATGACTTGTAATACACAGCCCACACTTCAGTTAGTTATTTAAAATTCTTTTTACTACTCTGTTGGCACAAATATAACTTGGGATTCTTAAAGGAAAGAAGTCTTCTATTATTAGAAATTCAGTGTATATCAGAGAGGGCATTGCTATATATTTATTTTCTCTCTTTTTTTAGCTTTATTGAGATATAAATGACATAAAACATTGTGTAAGTTTCAGAAGTATGTGTTAATTTGATACCTCTATATGGCAAAATGATTACCACAATAGCATTAGCTAACACTTCCATTACATTACTTAACTACATTTTTTTGTGTGAGAACATGTAAGATCTCTCCTAGCAACTTTCAAGTATAATTGAGTATTACTAGCTATAGTAACCATGCTGTACATTAAATCCCCAGAACTTATTTTTATAATTTGAAGTTTGACCAGTATCTCCCCTTTCCCCTACCACTCAGCCCCTAGTAGATACCACTCTACTCTCTGTTTCTACGAGTTTGATTTTTTAGATTCTTCATAAGTGATACCAAGCACTTTGTCTTTCTCTGTCTGGTTTACTTCACTTAGCATAATGCCTTCCAGATTCATTCATGTTATTGCAAATAACAGGATTTCCTTATTTTATAAAGATGAAAAGTATTCCATTGTGAATATCATCATCGATGGACTCTTAGGTCATATTCATACCTTGCCTATTGAATATTACTGCAATGAATATAATAGATATCTACCAAGATAATAATTCCATTAACTTTGGATATATACACAAAAGTGTGTGGATCATGTAATAGTTCTGTTTTTAATTTTGTGAGGAACCTTGATAGTGTTCTCCATAGTAGCTCTACCAATTTACATTCCCACCAACAGTGCTCAAGGGTTCCTTTTACTCCATATCCTCACCAACACTTACTCTTTTCTTTTTCATGATAAACATTCTAACAGGTGTGAGGTGGTATTTCCCTGTGGTTTTGATTTGCATTTCCCTGATGATTAATTATGTTGAATATATTTTCATATATCTGCTGGACATTTGTATATTTTCTTTAGAAATGTGTCTATTTAGTTCCTCTGGACATGTTACTCAGATTTTTTTTTGCTATGGAGTTACAACATTCTTTATGTATTTTGGACATTAATCCATTATCAGTTATATGATTTGCAAATAATTTCTTCCATTCCACAGGTTGACTTTACATTTTTTCAATGGTCAATTTGCTGTGCAGAACCTTTTTAGTTTGATATAGCCCCACTTACTTATTTTTGCTTTTGTTCTTTTTCCTTTTGATGTTATATCCATATAACTGTTGCCAAAACCAAAGTCAAAGGTATTTTATTGTAGGATTTTTAGTATTTCAGTTCTTATGTTTAAGTCTTTAATCCATTTTTAATTTGTTTTTGCTCATAGTGTAAGATAAGAGTCCAATTTCATTCTTCTGTATGAGGCTATCCAGTTTTCCCAGCCAGTACTCTTTCCCTGTTGAGTTATCAAATGTTAGTTGGCAGTATATATCAGGGTTTAATTGTGGGCTCTCAGTCAGTATATGTTTATATTTTTATGCCACTACTGTGTAAATTATTATAGCTTTGTAGTATAGTTTGAAAGATGCTTCAAGCTTTACTCGTTTCTCAGGACTGCTTTGGATATTTGGGTTTTTTGTGTTTGAACCCAAATTTTAGGGTTTTTTAATATTCTGTGAAAAGTGCATTGGAATTTTGAAACAATTGCATTGGATCTATAGATGGCTTTGGGTAGTGTGGACATTTTAACAATGTTAAAATCTCATCCATGAATACATGATATCTTTCCATTTGTATCTTCTTCAGGTCCTTTGATCAGAGTCTTGTAGATTTCATTGTATAAATGTTTCACCTCCTTAGTTACATTTATTCCTAAATACTTTGTTTTGGTTTCTGACATGAATGGAATACTTTTATTTCTTTTTCAGATGTTTTGTTGTTAGTGTATAAGAATGTGAATGATTTGGTTGTTTTGTTTTTTATTTTAATGAAATATAGTAGACATACAATATTAGTTGTAAACATAGTGCTTCAATTATATACATTACAATATGCTAACCATGATAAGAATACTATCTCTCATCATACAAAGTTATTCAATATTTGGACTATATTCCTTATGCAGTACTTTTCATCCTAGATTGATTTATTTTATAACTGCAAGTTTGTATCTCTTAATCCCCTTCACCTATTTTGCTCATTCACCCAACAACCCCTCTCCTATGAAAACTAACCATTACTTTGTTCTTTTTTTTAAAGGTATTATTGATATATACTCTTATAAATGTTTCACGTGAAAAACAATGTGGTTACTACATTCACCCATATTATCAAGTCCCCACCCATACTCCACTGCAGTCACTGTCCATCAGTGTAGCAAGATGCCACAGATTCACTGTTTGGCTACACTGTCTTCCCTGTGACCCCCTACACGATGTGTACTAAACATGATACCCCTCAATACACTTCTCCCTCCCTCCCCACCCGCACTCTCACACCCTTCCTCTTGGTAGTGGATAGTCCCTTCTTGCAGACTGTAAGTCTGCTGTTGTTTTGTTCCTTCAGTTTGGCTTCATTGTTATACTCCACAAAAGAGGGAAATCATTTGGCACTTGTCTTTCCCCGCCTGGCTTATTTCACTGAGCATAATACCTTCCATCTCCATCCATGTTGTTGCAAATGGTAGGATTTCTTTCTTTTTATGGCTGAATAGTATTCCATTGTATGTATGTACCACCTCTTCTTTATCCATTCATCTACTGATGGATACTTAGGTTGCTTCCGTATCTTGGCTATCGTAAATAGTGCTGTGATAAATATAGGTGTACATATGTCTTTTTGAATCTGAGAACTTGTATTCTTTGAGTAAATTCCAAGGAGTGCGAATTCTGGGTCAAATGGTATTTCTGTTTTTAGTTTTTTGAGGAACCTCCATATTGCTCTTCACAATGGTTGAACTAGCTTACATTCACACAAGCAGTGTAGGAGGGTTCCCCTTTCTCTGCATCCTAGCAAGCATTTGTTGTTTTTAGGCTTTTTGATGCATGCCATCCTATTGGTGTGAGGTGATATCTCATTGTGGTTTTAATTTGCATTTTTCTGATGATTTGTGATGAGGAGCATCTTTTCATATGCCTATTGGCTATATGAATTTCTTCTTTGGAGAAGTGTCTGTTCAGCTCTTCTGCCCATTTTTTAATTGGATTATTTGCTTTTTGTTTGTTGAGGTGCGTGACCTCTTTATATATTTTGGATGTTAACACTTTATCGGATATGTCATTTATAAATATATTCTCCCATATTGTAGGATGCCTTTGTGTTCTACTGATGGTGTCCTTTGCTGCACAGAAGCTTTTCAGCTTGATATTATCCCACTTGTTCATTAATGCTTTTGATTCCATTGCCAGGGAGATATGTTCATGAAGAAGTTACTCATGTTTATGTCCTAGATTTTTGCCTATATTTTTTCTAAGAGTTTTATGTTTTCGTCACTTACATTCAGGTCTTTGATCCATTTCGAATTTACTTTTGTGTATGCGGTTAAACAATAATCCAGTTTCATTCTCTTACATGTAGCTGTCCAGTTTTACCAACACCAGCTGTTGAAGAGGCTGTCATTTCCTCATTGTATATCCATGGCTCCTTTATCGTATATTAATTGACCATATACATTTGGGTTAATATCTGGACTCTCTGTTCTGTTCCACTGATCTGTGGGTCTGTTATTGTTCTGATACCAAATTTTCTTGATTACTGTGGCTTTGTAGTAGAGCTTGAAGTCAGGGAGCATAATTCCCCATTTTATTCTTCCTTCTCAGGATTGCTTTGGCTATTTGGGGTCTTTTGTGGTTCCATAAGAATTTTAGAACAATTTGTTCCAGTTCATTGAGGAATGCTATGGTATTTTGATATGGATTGCATTAAATCTGTATATTGTGTTAGGCAGGATGGCCATTTTGACAATATTAATTCTTCCTATCCTATCCATTTGTTAGTGTCCTCTTTAATTTTCCTTAAGAGTGTCTTGTAGTTTTCAGGATATAGGTCTTTCACTTCCTTAGTTAGGTTTTTCCTAGATTTTTATTCTTTTTGATGCGATTGTGAATGGAATTGTTTTCCTCATTTCTCTTTCTGCTAGTTCATCATTAGTGTATAGGAAGGCAACAGATTTCTATGTATTAATTTTGTATTCTGCTACTTTGCTGAATTTAGATATTAGACCTAGTAGTTGTGGAGTGGAACCTTTAGGGTTTTTAATGTACAATATCATGTCATCTGCAAATAGTGACTATTTGACTTTTTCCTTACCAATCTTGATGGCCTTTATTTCTTTGTTTTGACTGATTGCCATGGCTAGGCCCTCCAGTAGTATGTTGAATAAAAGTGGGGAGAGTGGGCATCCCTGTCTTGTTTCCAATCTTAGGCCAAAAGCTTTCAGTTTCTCGCTGTTAAATATGATGTTGGCTGTGGGTTTGTCATATATGGCCTTTATTATGTTGAGGTACGTACCCTCTATATCCATTTTGTTGAGAGTTTTCATGAATGGATGTTCAATTTTGTCGAATGCTTTTTCAGCATCTATGGAGATGATCATGTGGATTTTGTCCTTCATTTTGTTGATGTGGCTGATGATGTTGATGGATTTTCGAATGTTGTACCATCCTTGTATCCCTGAGATGAATCCCATTTCATCATGGAGTATGATTCTCTTGATGTATTTTTGAATTTGGTTTGCTAATATTTTGTTGAGTATTTTTACATCAGTGTTCATCAGGGATATTGGTCTGCAATTTTCTTTTTTTGCTGGGTCTTTGCCTGGTTTTTGTATTAGAGTGATGCTGGAGCATTCCCTCCTCTTCTATTTTTTGGAAAACTTTAAGGAGAATTGGTATTATGTCTTCTCTAAATGTCTGATAAAATTTGGCGGTGCATCCATCTGGCCTGGTGATTTTGTTCTTGGGTAGTTTTTTGATTACTGATTCAATTTTGTTGCTGGTAATTGGTCTGTGTAGATTTTCTGTATCTTCCTTGGTCAGTCTTGGAAGGTTGTATTTTTGTAGAAAGTTGCCCATTTCTTCTAGTTCATTCAGCTTGTTACTATATAGATTTTTATAGTATCCTCTAATAATTCTTTGTATTTCTGTGGTGTCCATCATGATTTTTCCTTTCTCATTTCTGATTCTGTTTATGTGTGTAGATTCTCTGTTTCTCTTAATAAGTCTGGCTAGGGGTTTATCTATTTTGTTTATCTTCTCAAAGAACCAGCTCTTGCTTTCATTGATGTTTTATATTGTTTTATTCTTCTCGGTTTTATTTATTTCTTCTCTTATGTTTGTTAAATCCCTCTTTATGCTGACTTTGGGCCTCATTTGTTCTTCTTTTTCTAGTTTCAATAATTGTGACTTCAGACTATTCATTTGGGATTGTTTTCCTTCTTTCAATAGGCCTGGATTGCTATGTACCCTCCTCTTAGATCTGCCTTCGCTGCATTCCCACAGAACTTATGGCATTGTGCTGTTGTCATTTGTTTCCATATATTGCTTGATCTCTGTTTTAATTTGGTCATTCATCCATTGATTATTTAGGAACATGTTGTTAAGCCTCCTTGTGTTTGTGAGCCTTTCTTTTTTCTTTGTACAATTTCTTTCTAGTTTTATACCTTTGTTATCTGAGAAGTTTGTTGGTAGAATTTCAATCTCTTTGAATTTACTGAGGCTCCTTTTGTGGCCTAGTATGTAATCTATTCTGGAAAATGTTCCATGTATACTTGAGAAGAATGTGTATACTGCTGCTTTTGGGTGTAGAGTTCTGTAGATGTCTGTTAGGTCCGTCTGTTCTAGTGTGTTGTTCAGTGCCTCTGTGTATTTACTTACTTCTGGTGTGGTTGATCTGTCCTTTGGAGTGAGTGGTGTGTTGAAGTCTCCTAAAATGAATGCATTGCTGTCTATTTCCTCCTTTAATTCTGTTAGTATTTGTTTTACATATGTTGGTGCTCCTGTGTTGGGTGCATATGTATTTATAATGGTTATATCTTCTTGTTGGACTGACCCTTTTATCATTATGTAATGTCCTTCTTTATCTCGTTACTTTCTTTGTTTTGAAGTCTATTTTGTCTGATACAAGTACTGCAACACCTGCTTTTTTCTCCCTATTGTTTGCATGAAAAATATTTTTCCATCCTTCACTTTCAGTCTGTGTATGTCTTTGGTGCCAGAGTCCAGCTCCAGCGAGTCCAGGAGTCCATGAAGGATGGACGGCATCGGCGACTTGGAATGAGGACAAAGATACTAGCAAAGCTGCGCCTGGCCTGTTTTATTGAAGTTTAGCAAGGTTATATATGTTTTGAGTATTCAGTTTCACAAAGATTAGATCATTTAATTTTTTCAGAAATAATGATTACATAAAGGTCAATCTTTAAAGATTAGATTATTGGCACCTTAGCAATCACTAATTTTTTGCACTTATGCTTGCTTGGCTTCCCTGGTGGTTTTGGAACAAACATGACTTATTTCTCAAAATGTTCTCTCATGCCTAGTTGGCCTGAGCCCTACTTGCAGTTTCCTTATTATTGATTCTAAAATAGCCATGGTTACTATTCATCTGATTAACAAGTATAGCTAAGTCTATTTTTCTAGGTCTAAAACATTATGCGCAGATTTAAAGAAAAACATCAAAACAGTGTATCATCTAAGCAGTGTAGCAAGACTAAGCTGATTGTAATTGTGGGAACTGAAAACTCTGTAGTCTTGGTAGGTGCCCAGTTTCATAGAGAGGAAAGCATTGCACCTGGGAGGCTTGAGGTAAGGGGATAATGACCACTGAATCAGAAGGCATAGGGACTCAGTTGGACCACCCTCTCCCCAGGGAGGGCAGGGGCATGAGTTTCTTTAAACTATATACAATAATATCTGTAATAATAATCTTTTCCATTGGGAGAGTTTCTACAATCATGCCAGGCCCTTTCACACACAATCATTCATTCTGACTTTCCTTTATGGTTCTATTATTCCCTCAGACCCAACAGGTCTAGGAGTCATTTAGAAATTCCCCACGGGGCCGAGTTGGGTGGGGAGAGGGAACTGGAATCTACTCGAACAATTCTTTTTTATTATAACTTTGATACTTGTTTCCAATATCTTCTCCACATCCCCTCCTAATATTCTTTAATAAAATGTTGAAGTAGTAGGTAAAAGTAATAAAGATTACAGTTTCTAATAGAGAGCTGTTTAAATCTTGATGTAAAATAAAGATGGAAAGTAGAGTTTAGTGCAGCTGGAAAGCAAGTGTAGACTGTCAGATTCATGCCTGTAGATCCGAGTGAAACAAGGGCAACAAAACAGCCATGGGCACAGAAGATTTCTCTCAAAACTGGGGGGGGGGGGTGAGGTTCTAAGCCTCACCTCTTTTGACCCCTATTGTTCACCTCATGGCCCCCCTGCGACTGTGCCTGTCTTAGATTGTTCCTCCCTTAAGGAATCTTACCCGTCTCTGGCTAACCAGTCATCTTCCGGGGCCATACAGGGAGAAGTACAGTTGGTAAGTGAGAGAGAAGCAATGTTCTTTGAACAGGTTAGCTCTTCCTAATCCTTTGCAGATTTATGCCCCGCGGATTTTATGCCCAGCAGTTGTCTCGAGGTATCTTTACCACCTGGAAGAATTAGGGAGATCCTGCCTCTGGCATTTCTCCCAGGGTATATTAAATTTGGTTTTCTAATTTAGGTGAAAGTGACCAATAACAACATTTCCAAATACCATGATAATAAAGAGAGACAGCGGGGATGTTCCTTTCAGAGGTCCACATTGTGGTTCCTTCTTTCCGGGCACCTGGGCTGTGCCATCAGACGGACGGACAGATTGGCTCCCGACACTTTGGGTTTCAGGTGAGTCTCTTGTAGGCAGCATATAGATGGGTATTGATTTTTTTATCCATTCTATTACTCTGTGTCTTTTGATTGGTGCATTCAGTCCATTTACATTTAGGGTGATTATCGATAGATATGTACTTATTGCCATCGCAGGCTTTGGATTCATGGTTACCAAAGGTTCTAGGGTAGCTTCTTTACTATCTAACCTTCTAACTTTAACTCAATTATTATGCTATTATAAACAGTCTGAATATTCTTTGTCTCCATTTTTATTCTTCCTCCTCCATTCTTTATATGTTAGGTGTTTTATTCTGTACCTTTTGTGCTTCACTTGATTGCTTTTCTGGATAGCTGATTTTATTTTTTGCCTTTAGTTAGTATTTGGTGTGTCTGCTTTCTTTGCTATGATTTTATTTTCTCTGGTGACATCTATTTGGCCTTAGGAGTGCTTCCATCTAGAGCAGTCCCTTTAAAATATCCTGTAGAGGTGGTTTGTGGGAGGAAAATTCCTTCAACTTTTGCTTGTCTGGGAATTGTTTAATCCCTCCTTCAAATTGAAATGATAATCATGCTGGATACAGTATTCTTGGTTCAAGGCCCTTCTGTTACATTGCATTAAATATATCATGCCATTCTCTTCTGGCCTGTAAGGTTTCTGTTGAGAAGTCTGATGATAGCCTGATGGGTTTTCCTTTGTAGGTGATCTTCTTTCTCTCTCTGGCTGCCTTTACTACCCTGTCCTTGTCTTTGATCTTTGCTATTTTAATTATTATATGTCTTGGTGTTGTCCTCATTGGGTCCCTTGTGTTGGGACATCTGTGGGCTTCCATGGTATGAGAGACTATTTCCTTCCTTAGGGAAGTTTTTAGTAAGTATTCCTTCAAAGAGACTTTCTATCCCTTTTTCTCTCTCTTCTTCTTCTGGTACCCCTATAATGCCAATATTGTTCCCTTTTGACTGTTCACACAGTTCTCTTAATATTCTTTCACTCCTAGAGATCACTTTATCTCTCTCTGCCTCAGCTTCTCTGTATTCCTCTTCTCTTATTTCTATTCCATTAACAGTTTCTTGCACCTTGTCCAGTCTGCTCTTAAGTCCTTCCATTGATTGTTTCATTTCTGTTATCTCCCTCTGGACTTCATCCCTTAGCTTTTGCATATTTCTCTGCAGCTACATCAGCATGGTTATGACTTTTATTTTGAATTCTTTTTTAGGAAGATTGGTTACATCTATCTCACCAGCCCCTCTCTCTGGCATTGTTTCAGTGATTTTGGACTGGACCAGGTTCTTCTGCTTTTTCATAATGATAGAAGTGATCACCAGCAAGTGGCACATGTGTCAGCTGGGAGAACAAAGTCCCTTCCTGCTTGCTGGTCACCTTGCCTGTCTCTGCTGCCTGTGTGGGTTACCCACACACTGTGAGTAGTCTCTGGGTTAATCCCCTGAGCTTCCATGGGTGTGGCAGCCCTCGGGTTAGCTAGGGTCCTGGCAGGGGCTGCAGAGGAGCAGCGTGTGTTCTCTTGTGAGAACGGTGCCCCGCCATGCCTTCTGGATCTTGCACCAGCTTGTGCTGGGTAGCTGCACATAGGCAGCAGCCTCTGGGTCTGGCCTGGTTAGCTGCCCCCT
Organism: Smutsia gigantea; assembly: GCA_032199065.1. Lineage (NCBI taxonomy): Eukaryota > Metazoa > Chordata > Mammalia > Pholidota > Manidae > Smutsia > Smutsia gigantea. The sequence goes on along the minus strand of JAVSCE010011693.1, from coordinate 113,114 downwards.
GGGAGAAGACTCTGTGTGGTTGCTGTGGGCAGGGCTTCTCCCCAGCTGGTCCACAGCAGTGGCAGGTCAGCTGGTTTGCTTGCAGTAGCAGCGGGGCAGAATGAACGGCAGGCAGGCTGCTTATCGCCATGAGGGGCTTCTGGGCTGCATTGCCACCCAGGGGTTTAGGGCACCTGAAGTTCCTTAAGATTCCAGCCTGCTGGGCTGAGTGTGCCTGGATGATTTTGTCCACCTGTTAAACCCTTGTCCCTTTAAGACTTTTAAAATGCCCACTTTTATTTTGTCCCAGGGGACCTGGCTGTGGGCCCTGCTCACCATCTCTGTCTTGGATTTTACTTTGTGTTTCTCTAATATCCAGTACACCATGCAATGTGTGTCTATGCTCCTGGTACAGATTACTAGGGCTGGTTATTTAGCAGTCCTTGCTTCCACTCCTTCCCCACTCTGATTCTTTTCCTTCCAGCTGGTGAGCTGGGGTGGGGGAGTGCTCGGGTCCTGCCAGGTCATGGCTTTGTGAAATGCTGAGTTCTCACAGATGTAGATGTATCCTGGCTGTTGTACTGAATCTTCTGGTCTCCCTTTTAGGAATAGTTGTATTTGCTGTAATTTCAAAAATATATATGGTTTTGGGAGGAGATTTCTGCAGCCCTACTCATGCCACCATCTTGAGCAACCCCCCTCCACCCAGTTTTTAATCAGTTTATTTGCTTTTTGGGTGTTGAGGCATGTGAGTTCTTTATATATTTTGGATGTTAACCCCTTGTCAGATATGTTGTTTAAAAATATATTCACCCATACTGTAGGATGCCTTTTTGTTCTGTTGATGGTGTCCTTAGCCATATAGAAGCTTTTTAGTTTGATGTAGTTCCATGTGTTCATTTTTGCTTTTGTTTCCCTGGCTCGAGGAGATGCGTTCAGGAAGAAGTTGGTCATGTTTATATTCGGGAGATTTTTGCCTATGTTGTCTTCAAAGAGATTTATGGTTTCATGGCTTATATTCAGGTCTTTGATCCATTTCAAGTTTACTTTTCTGTATGGGGTTAAACAATAATCCAGTTTCATTCTCTTGCATGTAGCTGTCCAGTTTTGCCAACACCAGTTGTTGAAGAGGTTGTAATTTCCCCATTGTATATTCATAGCTCCTTTATCATATATTAATTGACCATATATGCTTGGGTTTATATCTGGGATTTACAGTCTATTCCATTGGTCTAGTGTTCTGTTCTTGTGCTAGTACCAAATTGTCTTTATTACTGCGGCTTCATAGTAGAGCTTGAAGTTAGGGAGCATAATCCCCCGAGCTTTATTCTTCCCTCTCAGGATTGCTTTGGCTATTCGGGGTCTTCTGTGGTTCCATATGAATTTTAGAATGATTTGCTCCAGTTCGTTGAAGAATGCTGTTGGTATTTTGATAGGAATTGCACTGAATCTGTAGATTTCTTTAGGCAGGATGGTCGTTTTAACAATATTAATTCTTAGTTTGTTCTGTTTTTAAGAGTCTGTTTCTATTTTTTGTTTGCATGTTTTATTTTTTAGATGCCACATAAACGTGAAATCATAAGGTATGTGTCTTTCTATTATTTCACTTAGCATAATACTATGTCCATCCATGTTGTCACAAATGGCAAAATTTCCTTCTTACTATGGATGACTAATATTCCCTTGTATATATGTACTAATTTTCTTTATTCATTCATCTATTGATGGACATTTAATTTAGGCTGCTTCTTTATCTTGGATATTGTAAATAATGCTTCAATAAGCATAGGGATTCATGTATATTTTTGAATTAGTGTTTTTATTTTCTTCAGGTAAATTCCCAGAAATGGAATTACTGGGTCGTATGGTATGTGTATTTTTAATTTTTTGAGGAATCACCATACTGTTTTTCATGGTGTCTATACCAATTTACATTATCAAGGGTTCTTTTTTCTCCACTTGCTCTCCAATACTTGTTATATGTTTGTCTCCTTGATGCTGCCATTCTGAATAGAGTGAGGTGATATCTCATTAGAGTTTTGATTTGTGTTTCCCTCACGATTTGTGATGTTGAGTATCTTTTCATGTGTCTGTTAGCCATCTGTGTATCTTCTTTAGTTTTTCATTTTTATCTTATTTTTCTTATTTTTTATTTATATTTATATTTATTTTTTATTTATCATATACTTTTTAAGGAAAGTTTATTTAGGTTTTCTGCCCATGTTTTAATTGGATTGTTTGCTTTTTTTGCTGAGTTCTAGGAGTTCTTTATTTACTTTGGAGTTATCCCTTTATCGGAGATATCATTTGCAAATATCTTCTCCCATTCAGTAGTTTGCTGTTTTGCTTTGTTGGTGCTTACCTTCACTGTACAGAAGCTTTTTAGTCTGTAGTCCTTAATGTTCACTTCTGCTTTTGTTTCCCTTACCTGAGAAGACAGTTCCAGAAAAAGACTGGTAAGAGTTACTGCCTCTGTTTCCTTTAGGAGTTTTATGGTTTCAGGTCTTATATTTAGGTCTATTTTATTTTTGTGTCCTGAAACGTTACTTCATATTTTAAATTATTCTAGCAAGTTTTCAGTGTAGTCTTTAGGTTTTTCTATGTATAAGATCATATCATCTGCAAAGACATTCTATCTTCCTTTCCTATATGGATGCCCTTAATTTCTTTTTCTGGCCTGATTGCTCTAGTTAAGCCTTCTAGCGTGATGTGACACAGGCATAATGAGAATGGGTAACCATGTCTTGTTCAAGGTCTTACAGGAAAAGCTTTTAACTTTTCACTGTTGAGTATGATGTTGGCTGTGGGTTTTGTCCCATATTGCCTTTATTGTGTTGGGGTATTCCTCTATACCCAATGTGTTGAGCATTTTTATTATGAAAGGATGTTCTGTCAACAGCTTTTTTGATATTTTTTATATGAACATATGGTTTTTATCTTTCATTCCACTAATGTGGTTTATCACATTAATTGATTTCATTGGTTGTGCCATCCTTGCATCCCAGGGATATATCCACATGATCATAGTGTATTATCCTTTTAATATGCTCTTGAATTTGGTATCTCAGAATTTGTTGACATTTTTACATCTATATTCATTAGGGATATTGGTATGTAGTTTTTTCTTATTGTGTCCTTATTTAGCTTTGGTAACAGAGAAATGCTGGCTTCATAAATTGAGTTTGGAGGTGCTCCTTCCTCTTCAATTTTTTTGGAATAGTTTCAGAAGAGTTGGCATTAATTCTTCTTTAAAGCTTTTGTAGAATTCACCAGTGAAATCATCTGTTCTTGGGACTTACTGTATTGGGAGGTTTTTGATTACTGAGTCAAATCTCTACTCATCATGAGCCTATTCAGAGTCTCTATTCATGATTCAGTCTTGGTAAGATATATGCTTCTAGGAATTTATAATTATTTTCTAAATAATCCAATTTGCTTGCAGATAGTAATTCATAGCAGCCTCTTATGATAATTTGTATTTCTGTGGTATCAGTTGTAATGTCTCCTCTTTTATTTCTGATGTTAGTGTAGCTAAAAGTTAGTCAATTTTATTTATCTTTTGAAAATACCAGCTCTTAGTTTCATTGATATTCTGTTTTTCTGTTACCTCTTTGATTTTTTTCTGCTCTGGTCATTGCTATTACCTTCAACTAACCATGGGTTTAGTTTGTGTTTTCTAGTTCCTGGAGATTTAAAGTTGGTTGTTTGAAATCTTTCTTCTTAATGTAGGTATTATTATAAACATCCCTCTTAGAACTGCTTTTGTTACATCCACAGACTTTGATATATTGTGCTTCCAGTGTTTTTGCAAGGTACTTTTTAATTTTCCTTTTTATTCCTTGACTTATTGGTTGTCAGGAGTGTGTTTAATTTCCACATATTTGTGAATTTTCTAGCTTTCATCTTGTGATTGATTTCCAGTTTCATACCACAGTGGTAAGAAAAGTTACATGGTGTGATTTCAATCCACTTTGCAAAGTGACCTGGCATATGATCTATTCAGGAGAATGTTCTGTGTGCATGTGAAAGAATGTATACTCTACTGCTTTTAGATGGAATGTTCTACACTTGTTTGTTAAGGTCATTTGAGCTAAGTATGGTTCAGGTCTAACAATCATGTTGATTTTCTGCCTACATGCTGTATCCATTGAAAAAATTAGGGTAATGAAGTACCCTATTATTGTATTGTTTATTACTCTTTTCAGATCTATTAGTATTTGCTTAACATATTTAGGTGTTCCAATATTGGGTTATATAGTTATGATTGTTGTATCTTCTTGGTGAATTGCCCTCCTGATCATTATATAATGACCTTCTTTGTCTACAGTTATTTTTTATTTTTTGGCTTAAGGGCTGTTTTGTCTAATATAAGTATAGCTTCCCCTGCCCTATTTTGGTATCCACTTTCATGCTGTATCGTTTTTCCATCCTCATGTTGAGCCAACATATATCCTTAAAACTGAAGTGAATCTGTTGTAGACAGTATATAATTGGTTTTTATAAATCTATTTAGCTATTCTGTCTTTTGATTGGAGAATTCAATCCATTTAATTTTTGATTGATAAGGACTTAATACTTCATCTTACTGTTTCTCACTGTTTTGTACCTCCCTTGTTCATTTTTTCTTTCTTGATGCCTTCCATTATGAATTGGTGACTTTCTGTACTTACTTTGTACTCTGATTTCCTTCTCTTTATTTCATGAATCTATTGCAGGTTTTTGATCTGTGGTTACTGTGCAGCTCACATAAAGTGTATGTGGATATAACAGTGTATTTTATACGCTGAAAGCAATTTAACTTCAGTCACATACAAAATCTCTACCCTTGTATTCCCCCCCCTTTTATGTTTTGGATGTCACAATTTATGTCTTTATTGTGTATCCTTTAACAAATTATTATAGCTCTAGATATATTTAATACTTCTGTCATTTAACATTTATACTAAATTAGTATGATACTATATTATTACATCATTTTATTACAATATTACAGTATTCTGAATCTGACTGTATGCTTACCTTCAGCAGTATGTTGTATGTTTGTTTTCATGTTACTAATTAGCATCTATTCATTTTAGCTTGTGTTATAAGGCAAGTTTACTGGTGATGAGCACCCTCAGATTTTGTTATGGGTAAAATATTCTTAGTGTTTCTTGTGGGGCACAATCTGGATTCTATGTTACTATTTTAGTAGAGATGTCATGTTATTGGTAATCAAGAATTAATTGATAAATAAATGAGCATCAGTATTTAAATATTTTAATTTGCAGAGGTATTTTCTTTTATTAAAGCTTCAAATTGTAATACTTGAAAATTTTGAATGTGAATATATCTAAATCTGTATATCATGAAATGTGTTTGGAGCAGCTCAGCTTTGACCCAAATCAAGTATCAGGAGAGGCTTCTCATGATAATATTTTATTTATAATGTAATCTCATACTCGTGTCTGAAGTCAGAAGTCTGCCAAATTGGGTGAAGTCTAGTTAAAAAAAAAACTATTGAAAACTATAGAAAACAATGAAAAACTAAAAACTCATGAGAAATTGTAGAAATGTATTTCAATTTAAAGAATATTATGTGAACACAACTCTTAAATAACAGTAACAAATAGGTAGTCTTTTAAGGTGAAAATTACTTAGGAAGAATAATGTCTAGAAATATCATGAAGGATAACCCAAAAAAAGAGTGGTGAGTCAGGCTTGCATTTAGTCTGCATCTTCACAAAGAAAACAAAGAACAGTGTTGAAGTAATTAGCGAGATAATTTATATTTAAAAAAAAAAAAGAAAAATCTTCCACTATGTAAATGTGGGTTTGGCAAGTTTATTTTTGACCAATAGGTTGTGCAACCTACCTGCACTTCAGAAGTTCTGTCTTCTACCACTCTTAATTATTTACTGTAGACACAGATGTAAATGATAAATACTAGAGTTCAATTCGGTATAGTTAAAGGATAATGAATTGTACTAATGAGGTCTGAAATTGCATACTACTGTATCTACCCCTCCAATTATGAGACAAATTTTTGTTAAATGCCCATAATATGCAAGAGGCTGAGCAACATCATTTACTCTGCAAAAACAAAAATAACATCAACTTCATTGGCTAAATGCTTAATCCTGACCTTTGTTGTATGTTGTAGTTATCTTGGTGACAATAACTTAAACCCTTTGGAATTCAAATAAAAAATATGCAAAGGTGATATGGAGAGACCATAGAAATGTAAAACTAACTAGTGGAGGTATAATTGAGCAATACTAGGCCAGTGCCTTGCAGTAGATTGTGCAACATCAGTCGTTGTTGGTACTATTGAAATATCCATAAAAGAGTATCTTGTATCACTGTTCTTAAATATTTCCTGACTTTAAGAAAATTGTCTAAATGTTATGTTTTTACTTGATAAGTAGTGACAATTTTCTCATTTGATTATTATTCACAATTGACAAAAATGAAAATAAAAACTCTTACCAAATGCTTAGTGTAGAGTAGGCACTTACAAGAAATTTATTTCCTTTTGCTCTTGTAAGAATTATGTGATGAAAAAATTCATGACATGAACTCAAGCTTGTAGTGCCTTTTGATGTGATTCATTTGAATGTTCAGCTCAGTCACCGCACGTTGTTGGAGAAATTCTGATTTTTATTATCTAATTTTAGTGAAAGCTACATAATTTCAAAATTAAGAGATGAAAAAAATCTGTTTTTAGTTTATCCCTGCAATTTTACTAGGTAAGGAAAGGGGCTCAAGTGACATGACCAACATTACTAAGTGTCAGAAACAGAACTTAGAACTTAAACCTACCTCCTCTGACAGCAAATTCATATCCTTTACACTATAGATTCTTCATCATGTTTATTGGTGAAGCCACTGTCTAAGTAGGATATTTGAATGGTTCCATTCTTACTAACTCCTCTGTGTGTTACTAACACTTAAGTCCATGGTGTCAGGAGAAGCACCATCAATGCACTAGTCAGGCTGATCATTTTGTTGACAATTTTTCATGAAAGTGAAATGAATGTGCTAAAATTTTTAGATTTGAACATGGAGACATTTCTGAGAGATGTTATTATACTACTTATGTATTACTTTAAATCAGATGAGCGTGTGATTAGGGTTTTGGCTTGTTGACTATATTTTTCAAGATAGGGAAACCAAGTAATATAGACAAAGATATTCCTTGTTACTATATGTCATTGAAAGCATAAATTGATTTTATATGTTTATTGGGCTGACATCTTCTATGGGACACCAGGAGGGGCCTTAAGATTTTATGAAAAATTTACCCAGAGATAAGGTACTAAGATTAACCCCAGCAAAGCAGTCCCATTCTTTTTTGTGTAACTCTTAATGTTTAACATTGAGAAAATATTTTTGAACATCCTTCCTGTCCTTAAAACAGACAAGTTTTCTTTGTCCAGTTCCTTACATCTTTCCTTAAAGCTTCAGGACCTCATTGTTGACTGCTGTTCAGCCATCTGATCCAAGTTCTACAATATTCTCCAACTTTGGAGAACAGTAAGAGTCTGCAGGACTTTGCATTATTCTTTCCCTTTGAAAGAGAGATGAAGATAGTGATTATCAGGTCTTTTCTTCTATATAAGTGTGTAGGTTTTAGATAAAAATGAGTAAATACATAAAAAAGCCACCTACCAAACAACAACTCCCCTCCAAAATATTGAATAGTAACTTGATACAGGTCAAGGAACAAATGTCATGACCATTTATTTAGCTTCATTATAGGACTTAAGAATCTGCAGCTATTCACTTCACTGTATATAACTATCTCCTAACAATCCTCATGTAACTTTCTGAAAAGGAAGATTTTTCTCTCTGTCTGACATTTAGATTGCATCCTCTTCATAAACATGGTTTGCTACCCATTCCCAACTAGATGTCAAGACCCAAGGGAAAGGATTTCTCTCTGTATTCTCGGTAAAATGCCTCAGGCATGTTTGCCACTGGGTTAATTTCTATTGCCAATCCCAGCAAGCTCAGATTTCATCTTTGCTATCAACGTGATGTTCTGATACTCCTCACAATACTAGCTGAATAAATGTTATTCCTAACTGTTGTGCTCTTATTATTTCAGTGCTAAGATTCTGCCTTATGCCTCTGTTATTCCTGCAGACCCAGAAATCTGTGCCTAGATCTCAACTAAGCCCCTGTTGACAATTGATGTTGGACTTTGCCCTTTCCCTGGGCCTGAAATTTGGTTGGTCTTCACTTATTTGCACGGTGTGTGTGTACACGTGCATGGGTTATGTAATGAACAGAATGAAACATACATAGATTAAGATTGTGTATTGACTCTTGTAGGAACAAAAACGTAGTCCATTCTTGTGGTTGAGAATCTAGGAGTGTGCACACTTTCCTTTTTTTTAATTCTCGGAACTTGAAAGCAAATTGGATACACAAGGGGCAGCTATAGGTTTGATTTCTGGAATGTGTGGAAATAGTAGGCCTTCCATTTTTCTAAAAACACAATATCTAGGGCAGAGTAATAGAAGAAATACCTTCTGTGACCCCTCTTTAAGACTCTAAGCCAAATGTAATTGCTGACATTGTAATTTGCTGAGTCACTTACAATATATATTGTTATATATATTTATATATATATATAATTATAATAGTTTTAATGCAAATATCACTACTTCTGTAAAATTATGAGGTCTAGTACCTATAAGCCTTTCATTGCATTTTTTTATGTAGTGATCCTGGCTACTGGTCCAGAATAGAACTTCTTTCCTTGGTTTAATCTTGTAACAACATTTATCAAGCATATGTATAATACTTGGAAACTGTGGGTGAATTAAACATACAATATTTTTGGCATGTGCCCTCCAGGAAGTTCTCATTGTGCATTTGATATTTATATACGAAAAATTAAATAACAGGCTAAAACAACTATGTGCAAATGTCATAAGGCAGTATGTTATTAAGCCTCCAATTAAGGCAAAATGCTGGTTAGGCTTCTTTTAGTTGGTACAAAAGTATATCAACCTCTCAATGTGTTCACTAGCATGAGTTTGCTCATTTTAAGTACAAGCATTGCAGGCCTTGTCATAGAATATGTCTGTCTGCTCTCATGACACTTTTAGATACATTCCGTTTATAGAATTTGAAATATATGGTTCATAAAATATATATCTAAACATGTATTTTGCACTAGCTACTCCTATGATCTCTACTTTTTCAAGCCAGTCCAGAATAGCAAACCTGGTCATGTTTCCTGAATTGCAGTTTAATGTTAAAATGGGCCTTTATCCAAAAGCAATACCAAGAACAGCCATGAAAATCCCGTTATTGTGTAGTTGTAGAATGGTACTGAAGAATCTGTTCATGACATTCCTCAGCTTCTCCTTTGTGAGGGTCCCCAAAATAAAATTGTTTTGGAAACTGGTGTCACAAATATCTGTGCTTTCACTGAGAATCATGAGGCTCTTTCTAGTAAAATGGCTGAACCCCTATTCTTATATTTGTTGCTGTCAGGAAGTGCAAAATTTGAAATCTAAAGGGATTGTGTTACTTCAAATGTTTTCTGAAATGGAGGAGGGTAAAAATAAAGGAGGGAGAGGAGAGCATCTCCAGTATCTATTTGGCTTTACCTTTTGGCTTCTGATACTCACTTCTGACATCTGTCACTCCAAATCAATTTTGGAAATACTTCTAGTCCACTGTATTGTTCCTTTAGATGGAAATTACTTCATTTTTTGTACTGAATTGACATGCAAAATAATTATAAATGCCCACTAGCAATAAGTGTTCAAAATCTGAAGCAATTACTACTTAATTAAAATTGGCATGAAATCAGTATGATGTTGAGCAGATAGGTGGAGAATTATGAACAGCTCCAGCTGAATAATCAGTATGGCAAATGGTGAATAATCACTGAATTGGAGAATAGAAGATAGTCACTGGTTAGATTTCTCTCTTTCCCAGCACCATCAAAGTGATTTAAGTACTGTTTCTATATACTAACAATTATCTGAAAAAGAAATAAAGCAATCCCATTTGAAACAGCATTGAAAACAATAAAATACTTAGGAAGAAATATAACAAAGGAGGTGAAAAATTTCTTCATGGAAAACTATAAGACACTGAAGATACAAATGGAAAGATATCCCATGTTCATGGATCAAAAGGACTACTATATTAAAAAATGTCCATACTATCCGAAGCCATCTATAGATTCAATGAAACTCCTGTCAGATTCCAGCAGCATTTTTTACAGAAGTAGAAAGACAATCCTAATATTCACAGGGAGCCACAAAGAGCTCAAATAGCTAAAGCAATTCTGAGAAAGAATTAAACTGGAGGCAGTACTTTTCCTGATTTCAACTATATTATAAAACTAAAATAATCAAAACAGGCCTATAGACCAATGGAACAAAATCAAGAGTCCAGAAATAAACCCAGGCATATGTGTGAACTAATATTTGACAAGGGAGCCATGAAACGACAGTCTCCTCAATGAATACTGCTGGGAAAATTGGACATTCATATGCAAAAGAATGAAACTAGACCCTTATACTACTCACAGAAATTAATTCCAAATGGATGAAAGACTTAAATATAAGACCTAAAACCATAACACTCCTAGAAGTAAACATATGGAAACCTATTTTTCACCAGCTTTATATTGATATATAACTGACACTTAAATTTAAGTGTAAGTTTAAGGTGTATGTCATGTGATTTCACACATTGATAAGTTGCAAAATGATTACAACAATTAGGTACCATCTCCATCTGGACACAAAACCTTTCTTTCTCATGGTGAGAACATTTAAGATGTGCTTTCTCAGCAATATGTAAGAACATAAAACAATATTATTAGCTATAAACACCATAGTAAGTCCCCAAACTTGTTAATTTTATAACTGGAAGTTTGTACATTTTAGCCAACATCTATTTCTGTATCACTCAACCCCTGGTAACCACCATTCTATTTTTTTTTTTTTAGTTTGTCTTGTTCATATTCCACTTATAAGGTATATTGTATAATATTTGTCTTTTTCTCTGGTTGATTTCACTTAGCATAATCCTCTGAAGTCCACCCAAGTTGTTGCAAATAGGAAGACTGCTTTCTTCATCATGGCTAATAATATTACATTGTTTCACTGGATGTGGGTATGTGTATAATCACATTTTTTATCTGTCCATCCATTGATGGGCACTTAGGTTGTTATTCCATATCTTGGCAGTTGTAACACTACAATGAATGCAGGAGTGCAGGATATCTCTATGAGATGCTCATTTCAATTTCTTTGGATATATACTCAGAAGTGGATCACATAGCAGTACAATTTTAAAATTTTTGAGGGACTTTTGTACTGTTTCGCCCAATGGCTTTATCCATTTACATTCTCACCAACAGTCCACAAAGGTTCTCTTTTCTGCAAATCCTCACCGAAACTTATCACTTGTCTTCGATGATAGCCATTTTCATAGGCATGAGTGATAGCTTACTGTGATTCTGCTCTGCACCTCCATGGTGGTCAGTGATACTGACTGCCTTGGCTAGGACTTTCAGTGTGGACACGGTGTGAGTGAGCACCCACGTGCTGTCTTGATCTCAGAGGAAAAGCTATCAAACTTTTATCACTTAGTATGAATTGGATGTAGGTCCTCTTCATTTTCTTGAGGGATGTTCCTTCTACACCTGGTATGTTGAGCATTTTTTTTATCATGAAATTATGTACTTATTCAAGTGCTTTTTTGCATCAACTGAGATGTCATAATGACAAATCCCACTTGATTAAGGTGAATGATCCTTTCAATTTGCTGTTGAATTGTTTGCTAATATTTTTTGAGAATTTTTGTGTCTTTGTTCATGAGGAATATTGTTCTGTAGTCTTTTTGTAGGATTCTCATTTGTCTTTGGTACCAAGGTAATGCTGGCCTTCTAAAATGAGTTTGGGAGTGTTCTCTCAATTTTTTGGAAGAATTTTAAAATAGGGGAATTACTTATTTTTTAATTGTGGTAGAACGTACTAGTGAAACCATCTTGAACTGGTTTCGGGAGCTTTTTGATTACTTACTCAATACTGGTCTTTCCATTTCTTCATGATTCAGTCTTATGTTTCTAGGAGTTTATCCATTGACACCTGAAGTAGGGAGGGGTGCCTTGTGGGGCTGAACTCTTAACCTGTGGAATCTGATGCTCTCTCTGGGTAGATAGTGTCAGAATCAAGTTGAATTGTCAGATATACAGCTGGTGTCAATCATTGATTGGTGATGTGAGGAGAAAATCTTACACCCACATTGGAATTGGGTTCAGAAATATATTTAATAGGTAAGGGCTTACTTAATAATTATTTTATGTTGATTTGTAGTTCTATTTTTCTTCCTTTCTCCATAGATGATTTTCCATAGTGGTATGCTTAGATTGCCTTTTCTTTAGCTTTTGAACGTCTATTGTAGATTTTTGCTCTGTGTTTCCCATGAGGTTTACATAAACCATATTAGATATACCAGTCTGTCTTATGCTGATATTTTAACTTTGAATACAAAAATTCTGTTTTTTTACTCCTCCCTTTTACTTTATTGTGTATTCATTAATAAGTGTTGAAGCTATAGCTATTTTTAATATTTTTACCTTTGTTCTAGAGTTAACTAGTTAGCATATCACCATATTACATATTAGGGTAATATGAACATGTATATGCTTACCTTTACCAGTGTGTTGTCTGTTTTCATGTTGCTAATTAATACCCTTTTGTTTCAGCTTGAAGAGCTCCTTTCAACATTTGTTATAAGTTTAGTGGTGATGAATTCCCTCAGCTTTTGTTTATTAGGGAAAGATTTTACATAGAAAATTTGCCCAACCCAATTGAAGGTGAAATAAAGTATTCTTATCTGGCAGTTTCTTTCTTTTAGCACTTTGAATATTTCATCCTATTCTCTCAAAGGTTTCTGCTGAAAAATCTGCTAATAGCCTTGTGGAGTGCTCTTGGGTGAGACCTTTTTTTTTTCCTCTTCTTTTAAAATTCTTACATTGTTTTTGGTTTTAGACCATTTTGTGGTGACCTATGAGGTTCATGAACTTGGATTTACAAGTTTCTCCCCATGTTTCAGAAGTTCTTATTTCTACAAATAAACTTTCTACTCCTTTCTCTCTCTGGAACTCCAGTAATGCAAACATTATTTCTTTTGATGGTCTCTCCTAATCCCTGTGGGCTTTCTTCATTCTTTTTTATAATATTATTAGACTTGATCTGTCTTCCAGCTCACTGATTTTTTTTGCATATTCACTTCAGTTACTTAGTCTTCAGCATCAAGATTTCTTTTTTTATAATTTCTCTTTGCTAAGCTTCCCATTTTACTCTTATATTGCTCACCTGATACTTTTCAGAGTTCTCTAAGCATCTGTACAACAGTTATTTTGAATATTTGGGGCTGGTTACTGGAGGTTCACTGTCCCTTTGGTAAGGGAAGCCTTTTCACTGCTGGATGGGAGCACACTGGATCAAGCTCTAACCCTGGATCTAGCCATGCAGGTGAACCCATAGTTGGCCCCAATACTTGCTACCTACCCTGGTCTAACTACTGGTCCTAGAGGTGCTGCCTGGGGGCCCAACAGGCTGTGCAGGTACTGCGGTATACCCACTGCGCTCATCAAGAAGCACATGGTTGTCACTGCTCTGGACCACAGAGGCCTGACCTGAAGAAACATCACACCCTCCTTCAGACTTGGCACCACAATGCACCCCCAGGCTCCAGCAGGAGGATAGCAAGCAGCCAGGATCCAAGGCACATGTAGCAAATGTAAATACCTTTGGGGTAGCTGGAGAGATCTGCACACCCACTGGTGCCTTCATTAGTGACAGAAGCTAATAAGTTTGTCTGTAGAGTAGGTCTCTGTGAAATGCAATCACTCTGCATGTGTACTGATAATAACCTGTTTTCTTCCTAGCCAGAAACCTGTGTCAATCTGGGTGGGGTAAAACCACAGCTAGACCTTCCTACAGTGCAAGAAGAGGCTACAAATTTGGTTGCTCACCTGCCCTTCCTTCCCTGGTGAGAGGAAGACTTACTAGCTGTAAAGTTCCTTCTTGTATCATTATTGTGATTTTTTTGGTTCCACAGTGTTGATAAAACTTCCTAAGTGGAATCTAGAGGTTGCCCAGAGCTGTTTTTGTTCATGGACAGCTACCTAATCATTGATCTTTGTGGGGCAATAGGAATCTCCTATGTTAACAATTTTTCCCAGAATGTGGAAAAAGCTTCTTGAGTCCAGGTAATGATTTTTTGGATATAACATCTAAAGCACAAACATTAAAAAATAAACAAGGGGGATTACCTGAAACTTAAAAGCTTCTTCACAGCAAAAGAAACAATCATGAAAATGAAAAGACAACTTACTGAATAGAACATATTTGCAAACCACGTATGTGATAATGGGTTAATAAAATACATAAAGTATTCATACAATCCAATAGCAAAAAACAATCCACTTTGAGTAAAGGAACTGAATAGACATTTTTCTAGAGAATATATTCAGATGACCAACAGGTATATGAAAAGGTGCTCAACAACACTAATCATTAGGGAAATGCAAATCAAAACCACAAAGAAATATCACCTCATGCCTGTTAGGATTGCTTTCATAAAAAAAAACACAAGACATAAAAAGGAACACTTGTGCACTGTTAGGGGAAATGTTAAATATAGACGCTATGAAAAACAGTACAGAATTTCTCAAAGAATAAAAATAGAACTACCCTATGATCCAGCAACCTCATATATCCAAGAATATTGAAATCAAGATCTCACAGAGATATATGCACCCCCATGTTTGTAGCAGCATTATTTACAATAGCCAAGACATGGAAACGACTTAAGTGCCCATTGACAGATGAATGGGTAAAGAAATAGTATAGGTGAACAACAGAATATTAGCCATAAAAAAGGAAATCCTGCCATTTGGAACAACATCAATGGACCTAGAGGGTATTATGCTAAGTGAAACAAGTCAGACAGAAAGACAACCCCTGCATGATCTAACTTAGATGTGGAATCTAAAAAAAGAAACTCATTAATTTGTGGCTGACAGAGATAGCAGGTGAGAGAATTAAGGTGTTCAAAGATATAAACTTTCAGTTGTAACTAGTATAAATCTTAAAAGTTCTCATTACAAGAAAGAAGAAAATTGTAACTATTTAAGGTATTAAATATTGTAACTATTAGTTAATAATATCAACCAATTAATCCTATGATAATCATTTAGAAATATACCAAATCATTATGTGATATACCTTAAACAGTGCTATATGTCAATTAAATCCTTATTATTAAGTCCTCATTATCATTGAATGAAAAAAGTTTTATTTATTATATAGCCATTAAAATGTTTTATACAGGTCACACAATTAAATAACAGATGCAAGACTCAAACACAAGGTTATCTGACTCTTTCCCGCCTTATGTCCTGCCTCCCTGTATTGAACATTTTCTTAGTAAAGATAGTCCTTCAAATCATTGATTCATTCATTTTTTCAAGAAGGAACTTTTGGGTGTCTGTTATGTTTTATACACTGTGCTCCTTTTAGCTAGCTGCTTGGACTACAAAATGAATAAGCTTGTTTCATCATGTAGAAATTAGTCACAGCAGTTGGCCTAATTCTGACTTGAGTGATTCCATTTTCACATACTTAAATCTTTCTTCTCAGGAAGGGAAGTGATTAAACATGACAATTTCAGTTTTACTTTATGCAGCTAAGCTCTGTTGTGCAGCCTCTTAAGAGATGTATCTACTTCAGAGAAGATGAACTGATGATGTAAGTACTTTGTAGGTGTTCAAACATTAAACAATTCATAAGCTACTTCAGGATTTAAGATGGGGGACTGAGAGCTCAAGTTTGTGGGGAAAAATTTTAAATGCTTTCTACTTCCAGAGTATATCAATATCTAAATTTATGCATGACTATGCTGTAGGTATTTAAGTAAATTCAATAGCCGTTGTTTAACATTTAGCTGAATCTTTTAATGCTGTAATAAGATAGTCTTATAAAAATATGTAGAAGGAATTGTATTCACGGTTCCAAAAAAGTCAGCATCAATCATGTCATGAATTCTTGGCTATCCTCTGTTCATCCGAAAAGAGGAAGTACATGTATTATTTATGTAAAGGCATAAAGAACCAGATTCTGAAAGTTACTAGTAAATGGCAATGTTGAATATAGTTACTTAACATGAAGGTAATAATGCATATCTTCCAAGAAATAAATAAAACTGCCTATTTAGATCCAATTGTGATCAATTTTAAATAAATAAATAAATTGTCATGTGTATTCGTTGCCATAATTGTGGGCAAGATGACTATGATGTAATGGAACCATACTTTCTGGATTTTTACGAATTCCAACATAAAAACAGAACAACTGGATAGCCAAACCAAAAATATGTGGATAGTATTTACAGCAAAGATAAGCGGAAAAAATATCCACCGAAGCCCCTAAATATAAAAGGTAGAGAAAATACTAAGACCTCTTAACTCTATGTGTTATTTATGGCTGTGTGGAAAAGACAAGAGGGAAGTAACAGGACATCAGAAAAGCCTAAGCAAAGGAGAATCACAAAAGTCCAAGTTTTTCCTTGGCAATCACAGCCCCAAAAGAGCACAATATTTATATCGTTAAGTAAATCAGATTATCATGAATTATTTAAGACACCTATACTTTATGCTACAGTAAAATGGAATAAAATATTTTAAGGTATTCAAAAAAAGAAAATGTGAGCCAAGGATGTCCTGCTCATCAACACTGATGATCAGGTGAAATCCATATAGCTTTTGCTTACTGCATTTCTCAGTGCATCCCTAGTATCTATTTGTCTTGACTGGGCCAGAAAAGCCAAGTCCCTGTGAAATCTCAAAACTGACCCATGAGGACTCCTCTCCAGGGAAAGGCTCTACACTGAAGAGGAATTTGTAGGAATGGAATAAAAGTTGAGTAGACAGAGACAAGAAAATTCTAGATAAAAATGGAGAAGAAAAAACATAGCCAGGAAACCTCAGGAAGAAAACTTCCATACTGTATTTTTAAACAAAGCATAAAATTAAAGTGAACTTGTGAAGTCTCCTTGTGAAAGTTCTGAAAACTCAATTCACGCAAAAATTAGCAACATAAGTGTAAGTATTAAGGTCTGATACCATACATAGTTACTATAAGAAAATAAGATATACTTTCAGAAAATGTATGCATGCCAGAAAAGCATGCCCATAAAGCATGAGGAATGTAATATATATTTCAAGACAAGAGATTTATGCAAAGCATGCAATATCATGAATTCAGAAATGAGAAGAATTTGAAATTGTATAGATTAAAGAATTTGAGAGAAAGTAGTTATTAAAGGCAAGCAAAGAAAATCAATATATGGGTAATAATACTTGAAAAACATCTAACCAAAGAAGTAGAACATATAGAAGTTAAGATTATAATTTTAAAATATGAACTTTAAGAAGTTTCAAATATCCTTTTTAAAGGAGAACAAAATACCTGAAACCACTAACCTAGGAGGACCAACACATCATGAGATATTTAAGGTGGCTACATGTATGCTACAGTAAAGTGGGGTAACACATTTAAGGTACTCAAAAGAAAATGTGAGCCAAAGATTTTATATTCAGCAAAATTGGTCGGCATTTCTAAAAACTATAAACTATTATTAATATGGAAGTATTAATGAATTATTGTTCTCATGAGACTTTTCTTAAATTATTTCCTAAAGAAAGATATTTGGGTAATGAGAAGGAATGGAGACTATGACCCAAGGACTAGTGGTAATAATCATACAATTAAAATGAGATCTTAAAGGAAGAAGGTATAGCAGTGGCTGTGTAAGATTTGTTAGTGTAGATACATGTAAACATAAAAGATAGTAGATGTAAAGAAATCATATGCAAAAACATTTTGAAGCTGTTTTCAGTAACCATAATTGGTATTGACAATATTCCTGTTGTTACACTGAATCTGTCCACATAATATGCTATACAGCTAATCATGGAATATTCTAATTCCATCACCTCTTGTGTTCTTTGTGATCAAGATCTCCATGCAGAGGAAAAGGCATACATAGTCATATAATATGAATGTAATACAGAAAACATGAAATAAAAATCAGAATTGGGAATATTAGTGTGAACTCTTGAAGTCCTGTTCTTTTTACCTACGTGTATGTATGTATCTTTTCATATTCTGTTTCTGTATCCTCCTCCACCTGTAAGAGATATATACATTTTATGATAATTATAAATACATATATATTATATATATAAAATTGAATATACATATCCTACAAATTACCTATATAATTAATAGCAATGAACATCCATGTTTTCTTAAACTATCACTTCCCTTTAAAAGTATCCAGGGCTGATTCTATGTGTAAGATGAGCCCAGATCAACTTGTCATACCAGATTGCAAGGTAGCTTTCAATGATATTAAAGCCTTGTTTGCACGACTGAAAGGACACAGAAGAGAGTTTGGAAAAACTACCACTGTTCAAAAATCTAACATTTTTTTCTGCATTAATGGTAAGAATTGCATAGGATGGAACCCCATCAAATATACTTAATTCTGAGTTTGTAATTGTATTAAACAATATAAAACACAATTGGTCATCTTTTGAGGATGATTGGATCAATTGTCATATAAACCAGGTAAATGAAATAAATAGTCTACTATCTTAAAACTCATAAGGAAAGACATTCAAGATGGCGGCATGGGAGGTGAGATGGAGAATTCCTCCCAAAACCAAATAGTACAAAAATATAGTTAATTAATACAACTAACCCTAAAACAGCAACAACAAAGAAGGCTGAAACAGACTGCATACAGACCTCACTGAACAGACCAGACCTAACAAAACAGGGTAATGTACGAAAGCCTTAATCTGGTAGGACCCAAGCCTTTCCCCCACCCCAACTCACCAGTGGGAGGAAGAGAAACGGAGCCGGGAAGGGGTGGAAGCCTGGGACTGCTCAACACCTAGCCCTGGAGATCTGCTTTCTGAGCACAAACCTACAGTATGTGGTGCTCTGGACATTGAGGAACTTGGACAGGCGGAGTGCTGGAGAGACTGACATTCCGGCCGTTTGTGGAGGAGGGGATCCACATCCAGCTGCTCTGTGTCAGAGGAAAGGCAGGCAGTCTGAGAGGCTTCCTAGCAGCGAGAGGGTTGCTGGGGGGGGGGGGGTTGGGTGGAGCTTGCTGCACAGGAAAAGGGAGGGCTGGACAAGATTAAGGTTGTCTGGGCATGCTCTGCCCAGGTGGTTGGAAACTTTGAGGAGCCTCAGGGGCTCCATCCCTCTGGCTCCCTACTGGCTCTGAGGCCCCCCACTGTGACACGCAGCCTGCTGCACCTTCCTTCTAGCCTGCTGGCACTGTTTTGCAAACTGGCAGTCACTGTGCTGGCATCAGGCCAGCCAGAGGGAGGCCCTGCCTACAACAGCTAGAGACTCAAAGCACAGAGGCTTACACCTGTGTGCTTGGCCTGCTGGCTCTGACACTGGAGACAGGCAATGCAGACAGGAATCAGGAAAACAGATCTTTCCTCCCCCCAGGCACTAGCTCCATTCCCCTACGACCCCCAACCTCACTCTAGGGGTTAAGCAGCTCCAGAAACTGGAGATTCTGTGCACTAGTGGGCACCACACAGAAATATGAAATGTCAAAAGAACATGGTTCAGACCAAAATCTCACAAACCTCAGAAAAAGGGCCCAATGAAACTGAACTAACAAATCTTCCTAAAAGAGAGTTCAAAACAAAAATCATAAACATGCTCATGGAGGTATAGAAAAATATTCAAGAACTCAGGAACGAATGTAAGACAGCGATTCAATCATTAAGAAATTCCTTATGTGAAATGAAACATACAATGGAGGGATTTAAAAACAGATTAGAAGTAGTAGAAAAGACAGTAAATGAAATAGAAATTAGAGAAGAGGAATACAAAGAAGCTGAGGCACAGAGAGAAAAAAGGATCTCTAAGAATGAAAGCATATTGAGAGAACTGTGTGACCAATCCAAATGGAAAAATATCTGCATTATAGGGGTATCAGAACAAGAAGAGAGAAAAAGGGATAGAAAGTGTCATTGAGGAGGTAATTGCTGAAAACTCCCCCAATCTGGGAAGGAGATAGTCTCTCAGGCCATGGAGGTGCACAGATCTCCCAACACAAGGGACCCAGGGAAGACAACATCAAGACATATAATAATCAAAATGGCAAAGGTAATGGATAAAGACAGACTTTTAAGAGCAGCTAGAGAGAGAAAAGAGATCACATAAAGAGGAAAATCCATCAGGCTACCATCAGGTTTCTCAACAGAAACCTTACAGGCCAGAAGGGAGTGGCATGATATATATAATGCAATGAAGCAGAAAGACCTCGAACCAAGAATATTCTACCTGGCAAAGTTATCATTTAAATTTAAAGGAGGGACTAAACAATTTTCAGAGAACCAAAAGGTGAGAGAATTTACCTTCCACAAACCACCTCTACAGGGCATTTAGGAGGGACTGCTATAGATGGAAGTATACCTAAGACTAAATAGCTTTCACCAGGGGAAATAAAACCACAGCAAACTAAAACAATTAATTACCAAGCATAAGCAAAATAAAATCAACTACCCCAAAGTCCATCAAGGGATAGACAAAGAGTACAGAATATGATACCTAATATATAAAGAATGGAGTAGGAAGAAAAAGGAGGAAAAAAATAGAACCTTTAGGTTATGTTTATAATATCATATGAAGTGAGTTTCATTAGACTGTTAGACAGTAAGGGAATTACCCTTGAATCTTCGGTAACCACGAATCTAAAGCCTGCAATGGCAATAAGCACATACATTTTGATAATCACCCTAAATGTAAATGATCTGAATGCACCAATCAAAAGACACAGTCACTGAATGGATACAAAAAAAGACCCTTGTATATGCTGCTGACAAGAGACTCACTTCAAACCCAAAGACATAAACAGACTGAAAGTAAAGGAATGGAAAAAGATATTTCATGCAACTAACAGGGAGAAAAAAGCAGGAGTTGCAGTACTTGTATCAGACAAAATAGAATCCAAAGCAAAGAAAGTTAACAAGAGACAAAGAAGGACATTACATAATGATAAAGATGTCAGTCCAACAAGAGGACATAACTATAATAAATATCTATACACACAACACAGGATCACCCATGCATTGGAAACAAATACTAACAGAATTTAAGGGAGAAATAGAACGCAGTGCATTCATTTTAGGAGACCAATACTCCACACACTCCAAAGGACAGATCACCCAGATAGAAAATAAGCAAAGAGACAGAGGCACTGAACAACGTATTAGAACAGATGGACCTAATGGACATCTACAGAACACTCCATCCAAAGGCAACAGGATGCACATTCTTCTCAGGTGGACATGGAACATTTTCAGGAATAAATCATATCCTAGGCCACAAAAAGAGACTCAGTAAATTAAAAAAGATTGAAATTGTACCAAACAGCTTCTCAGATCACAAAGGTATGAAACAAGAAATAAATTATGCAAAGAAAACAAAAAAGCTCACAAACACATGGAGGCTCAATAACATGTAACTAAATAATCAATGAATCAATGACCAAATAAAAACAGAGTTCAAGCAATACATGGAGACAAATGACAACAGTAATTCAACACTGCAAAATCTGTGGGACACAGAAAGGCTGTGCTAAGAGGGATGTATACTGCAATACAGGCCTACCTCAGGAAAGAACAATCCCAAATGAACAGTCTAAACTCACCATTAATGAAACTAGAAAAGGAAGAACAAATGAGGCTCAAAGTCAGTAGAAGGAAGGACATAATAAAGATTAAAGCAGAATTAAATAAAATTGAGATGAATAAAACAATAGAATCAATGAAAGCAGGAGCTGGTTCTTGGAGAAAATAAACAAAACAGATAAACCCCTACCTGGACTTATCAAGAAAAAAAGAGAGTCTACACACATAAACAGAATCAGAAATGAGAAAGAAAAAATCACGATGGACACCACAGAAATACAAAGAATTATGAGAGAATACTATGAAAAATTACATGGTAAAAAACTGGATAACCTAGAAGAAATGGACAACATTCTAGGAAAATACAACCTTCCAAGGCTGACCAGGAAGAAACAGAAAATCAGAATAGACCAATTACCAGCAAAGAAATTGAATTGGTAATCAAAAATCTACCTAAGAACAAAACCGCTCCACCAGATGCTTTCACTGCTGAATTTTATCAAACATTCAGTGAAGACCTAGTACACATCTTCCTTAAAGATTTCAAAAAAGTAGAAGAGGAAGGAATACTCCCAAACTCATTCTACAAGACCAACATAACTTTAATACCAAAACCAGGCAAAGACACCACAAAAAAAGAAAATTACAGACCAATATCCCTGATGAACACAGATGCAAAAGTACTCAACAAAATATTAGCAAACCGAATTCAAAAATACATCAAAATGATCATCCATCATGATCAGGTGGGATTCATCCAGGGATGCAAGGATGGTACAACATTCAAAAATCCATCAACATCATCAACCACATCAACAAAAAGAAAGACAAAAACCACATGATCATCTCCATAGATGCTGAAAAAGCATTTGACAAAATTCAACATGTATTCATGATAACAACTCTCAACAAAATGGGTATACAGGGCAAGTACCTCAACATAATAAAGGCCATATATGACAAACCCACAGGCAACATTATACGTAAAAGCAAGAAGCTGAAAGGTTCTCCTTTAAGATTGGAAACAAGACAAGGATGCCCACTCTCCCCACTTCTATTTAACATAGTACTGGCTGTCCTAACCACGCCAATCAGACAATACATAGAAATAAAAGGCATCCATATTGGCAAGGAAGAAGTTAACTGTCCCTGTTTGCAGATGACACAATATTGTACATAAAAAACTCTAAAGAATACAGTCCAAAACTACTAGATCTAATATCTGAATTCAGCAAAGGTGCGGGATACTAAATTAATACACAGAAATCTGTTGCATTCTTATACACTAACGATGAACTAGCAGAAAGAGAAATCAGGAAAACCATTCCATTCACAGTTTCATCAAAAAGAATAAAATACCTGGGAATAAACCTAACCAAGGAAGTGGAAGACCTATACTCTGAAAACTATAAGACACTCATGGTAGAAATTAAAGAAGATACCAATAAATGGAAACACATTCCATGCTCATGGACAGGAAGAACTGATATTGTCAAAATGGCCATCCTGCCTAAAGCAATCTACAGATTCAATGCAATCCCTATCAAATTACCAACAGCATTCTTCAATGAATTAGAGGAAATTTTTCTAAAATTCTTTGGAACCACAAAAGATTCTGAATATCCAAAGCAATCCTGAGAAGGAAGAATAAAGCATGGGAAATTATGCTCCCTAACTTCAGGTTCTACTACAATGCCACAGTAA
Organism: Smutsia gigantea; assembly: GCA_032199065.1. Lineage (NCBI taxonomy): Eukaryota > Metazoa > Chordata > Mammalia > Pholidota > Manidae > Smutsia > Smutsia gigantea. The sequence goes on along the minus strand of JAVSCE010011693.1, from coordinate 89,671 downwards.
TCAAGACAATTTGGTACTGGCACAAGAACAGACCCATAGACCAGTGGAACAGACTACAGAGCCAAGATATAAACCCAAGCATATATGGTCAATTAATATATGATAAAGGAGCCATGGATATACAATGGGGAAATGATAGCCTCTTCAACAGCTGGTGTTGGAAAAACTGGAAAGCTACATGTAATAGAATGAAACTGGATTACTGTCTAACCCCATACACAAAAGTAAACCCAAAATGGATCAAAGACCTGAATGTAAGTCAGGAAACCATAAAACTCTTAGAAAAAAACAGGCAAAAATCTCTTGGACATAAACTGAGCAGTATAGCTCAGAGAAGACCAGTAGTGATTCTATAGCATCTTACTATGCTTATGGACAGTGACTGTAATGGGATTGGTGGGGGGGACCTTATGATATGGATAGTTTAATAACCAGAATATTGCACATGTAATTGTAGATTAATGATATGAAAATAAATTAATTAAAAAAAAAAGAAATGCACCCCTATGTTTATTGCTGCATTATTTACAATAGCCAAGATATGGAAGCAACCAAAGTGTCTGTCAAAAGATGAACAGATAAAGAAGATGTGGTATACATACACAATGGAGTATTATTCATCCTTAAAAAGAAAGAAATCCTGCCATTTTTGACAACATGGATGCACCTAGAGAAATAAGCCAGAAGTAGAAAGACAAATACCATAGGATTTTACTTACTTGTGGACTCTAAAAACAAAACCAAATAAAATGAATGTAGACATTGAGAAGTGACTGGTGGTAACCATGGGGGAGGGTGGAGAGTGGAGGGTGGGTGGGGAGGGTGAGGGGGATAAAGGGGCACAAAATTCTTAATCATAATGTAAGTTGGTCATGGGGATGGTAGTCCATATAGCCAATGATTCTATAACACTTTGCTTTGTTGACAGATGGTAATTGCCCTAGTTGGGGTGAGGATTTAATAGCGTGGGTAACTGGTGAACTACTGTGTTATATACTTGATACTAATATAAAATTATATATCAACTATACTTCAATAAAATATATACAATGCTAAGGGAAAAGAAAGCAATTGGATTGTAGGAAAAGTGAATACTTGTAACAAGGGTTAATAATTCCTAATGTACAAAACCTTTTACATATCAGTAAGAAAAACAGAACACAAAAGAAAAGCAAGCATCGTTTTTGAACAGGCAATTCACAGAAAAGGAAATGAGAAAGGCTAAGAAGCATATTACAAGGTGCTCAATCTTACAAGTAGTCAGAGAATTGCAAAATCAAGCCAATACCATTAGCCCAAGTTGGCAAAAATCAAGACTGATAATTCCAAGCTGCTAAGAGTTTGGGCACTCCCACAGCCCATTCATGAATTATAAATTACTATACTCTTTTGGGAAGTAATCTGCTAGTATTTATTAAAAATTGAATGAATGTGCAAAAAAAAGCACCAGAAATAAATGCTGGCATGTATGTTAAGAAAAGTGTACCTTTATGCACTGTTGGCTGGAGTGGAAATTGGTACAGCCATTATGGAAAAGAGTATGGAGGTTCCTTAAAAAATTAAAAAAAACTATCATATGATCGAATATTTCCATGTCTGGCTATCAAAGAAATTGAAATTGGAATCTTATAGAGATATCTGTACTCCCATGTTCACTGCAGCTTAATAGCCAAGACATGGAAGGTACCCTAAGTGTTCAAAGATGGATGAATAAAGAAATTGTATGTGTATACACACACACACACACACACACACACTGGAATAATATTCAGCCATAAAAGAAAGCAGTCCTGCCATTTGCAATGACATGGACGGTCCTTGAGGATATTGCATGAGTGAGATAAGACAGAAAAAGACAAATACTCCCTGATCTCACTTAGATGTAGAATCTAAAATAAACTCAGAGTAAAGAATATCAGATTTGTGACTGTCAGGCCAGGTGCAGGAGAATTGGGTAAAAAGGTAGTTAAAAGGTACAAACTCCCAGTTACAAGATAAATCAGTACTGAAGATGTCATATACAACACGATGACTAGAGGTAACACTGCTTCATGGTATATTTAAAGCTTCTGACATAGTAAATCCTAAAAGTTGTCATAACATAGGGAAAAAACAATTTTTGTAATTATGTAAGGTGATGATGTTATCTAAACTTATTATGGTAGTTATTTTACAATGTATGTATGTTAAATCATTATGCTATATAGCTTATACAGTGCTGTATGTCAATTGTATGTCAATAAGACAGAAAAAAAACAGTGCAGATATTCTGCTTTTGTTGTGATTCTTTCAATGAATCATTTAAAACTTTAACCAGTTATTAGTTCTACTCATATGCATCAGAATTACATCACTATTGTTGATTAAGCATTATGCCATATGTAGAAAGTTTATCTGCTTTGATCTTTATGACAAAGTCAACAGGATAGTATTTTGCCTTTCAGAATTATTACATTAGTTTTTTATGAAGTAACAGTGAAGCTCTTTGGCAACTTGGTCTGTTACACATTTTGATCTTCTAGGTGCATTCTAAGGAGCTTCAAATTTATATAAAGCAAAAGAGGTATTGGTGTGCCAATGAGTAAGTTCAGAGACCTGGCATTTCACCAGTAAATAAGCATCTCTTTTGTCCTAGAATCAGATAATTTTAGAAAAAAGGAATTTAGAAATCAGTTCCATATTCAGGTTTCAAGAAAAAGTTTCCTCTAGGAAGTTTGAGTTAAACCATTATCTGGTCCACATAATAAAGAGTTTGAAGGCTTTATGCTCACCTGTTCTTGTTTTTATAAAAACAGATGTCAATGTCCCACACTTGCATTCTTCCTCCAAAACATTTGCTCAATAATTTAACATTTTTATTTGAATGATCTGTTTCAGGTGAATAGAAAGTGTATGTGTCACAACACCTCAATCCTGAAGAATACCAAGTATATGTATATTCCTAATAGCTTTTTAGAAGCTGTGAACTCTTTTTGTTATTTTCCATAGTCACATTTTTCACACATTTTCTGAAACATGACAATACAAGGGGAGGCTGACTTGAAAAGGTCAGTGGAGGTCCACACATTTCACATATTGGTAAGTGAACCTGTTAAAATATTAACTGTTTAGTACTCAGGATGTTTTTGTAGCTGAAAACTTAATATTTAAGTTACATCAAAACTGTAATAATTGTTTTTTATTGGGTTATTTAAAAATCAAAGTAATGGAAAAATCTGTAATTGTTAAACATTTTCAGTTTTAACATAAATTACTTAAATATGTCACTGTAATAATTTTTCATATATATAGCCACAAAACTAGTGGAAAGAAGGGAGAAAAACAAAGAGAAATTAGTCATTATCATTATGTTAATCTCTTTACCACAGCTTTAATCTAACTAAATATATAGCAACAACATAATGTTATGTTTTCAATTCTCAAGCCAGTTAGTGTCTTTTGTGTATATTATATTTCTAAAGATATTGTGGGAAGAACAAAAACATTTGAGGTATGAGAAAGAATAGTAATGGTGGCAACTAGATTAATTTGTATTTCTGTTGAAGAAACAAGAGAAATGTGCACACCAGAATTGATTTTTTCTTTATTTCAATTAAATTAACCAAACAGACATGCATGTGGACATACATACAGAATCAATTATTTATTGAAGTGAAGGTATGAGAAGAGGGATATTGGATAAATATGAAGGCTGCTTTCTCAACTTAAGAAACATAAGAGAAGGAAGGAAGATTAAGTTCCAAATTCTTCAAGAAGAAAAGAATAAAGAGACAACTCAGCAGAAATATCAACAAAAGCTGAGCCAAGAACGATTAAGAAAGGTTCAGTGTCTAAAGTGTTTCTGTATTTCATTAGATTTAGATTATTATTTAATGAGTAAACCAATTTCAGATATTTCTTATTCTTCTATCACTCACATTTTTCTATAGAAAACAGTCGTTTAAAAAAACCTGATAAAAATCCATCTTGGTTTAGGCTACCACATACTGCAGTCAGAAGTGAGCTAAAAAAAAATCTAAGTGGCTTAACTGGGAAAAATAGTATTCTCTACCACAGATATGTAAGTTATGGCAGTGAAAAAGAGCTTTGCCATAGACTTTAAAATTTACTTAATGCCTTTAAATTAAATATACAGTACTGTGCTTTTATGCTTAAACTTCAAGATTCTGAAGATACCTACTCTGAATCATACCTTATTTTAGCCCATCTTCCCTTTAAATAGAAAGAGAGTCATACCATACATAAAAATTAACTTGAAATGGATTAGAAACTTGAATGTAAGAACTGAACCATGACTCCAAGAAGAAAACCTAGGCTGTAAGCTCCTGGACATAGTCTTGACAATGATTTTTTTGATCTGACTCCAAAAGCAAAAGTAAAAAAGTGGGATGACATCAAACTACAAAGCTCCCACATGCCAGAGGATGCCATCAACAAATGAAAAGGCAAGCTATGGAATGGGAGAATGTATTTGTAAATCATATACCAAATGAGGGGGTATTATCCAAAATATATAAAGAACTCATATGACAAAAAAACCCAAAAAATTCAATTTAAAAATAAGCAGAAGATCTTAATAGACATTTTTCCAAGTATGATATTCAAATGGTCAACAGGTACATGAAATGTCACTAATCATAAGGGAAATGCAAATCAAAACTATGAGATACCATCTTACATTAGAGTGGCTATTTTAAAAACACAAAAAATTAATAAGTGTTGCAAGGATATGGAACAAAGGGAACACTAGTGCTCTACTAGAGGGAATAAAAATGGTGAACCACTATGGAAAACAGTATAGAGGTCCCATACAAAAATAAAAATAAAACTATCCTATAAACAAGCAATAGCATTTCTGGGTATTTATCTGGAGAAAATGAAATCACAATTTGCAAGAGATGTCTGCACTCCCAGGCTCATGGCAGCATTATTCACAATAGACAAGATAAAAGAAGAAACCTTAAGTGTCCATCGATGGATGGAAGTATAAAGATGTGGTATATATATGAATATTTGGCCATGAAAAGGAATGGTATCTTGCTATTTGCAACAACACGGATGGACCCTGAGGGCCTTACAATAAATAAGATAAGTCAGGAAAGACAAATATCATATGATCTCATTTATATATGGAATCTAAAAATAGCAACAGCAAATCAACCTGATAGATGCAGGGAAAAGATTGGGGGTGAGCAGAATGGGTGCAGGCATCAAAAACTACACACTTCCTGTATAAAATATGTAAGTCATGTCAATATGATTTATACCATGGTGACTGAAGTTAATAACACTGTAATGCACATTTGAAAGTAGCTAAGAGGATGAATCTTAAGAGTTTTTATCACAAGAAAAAAGTGTAACTATATATGGTGATAGACATTAACTACACTTATTTTAATGGTCCATTTTTCCATGTATGCAAATACTGAAACATTAAGTTGTATACTTGAAACTAACAATGCTATATGTCATCTGTTTACCTTTCCTTTTTTTAAATTTTGCTATCATTAATGTATGATTACATGAACGTTATGATTATTAGATTCCCCCTATTATCATGTCCCCACCACATACCCCATTACAATCACTGTCCATTAGCGTAGTAAGATGCTATAGAACCACTACTTGTCTTCTATACTGCCTTCTCTGTGTCCCCCCCACACTATGTGTGCTAATCATAATGCCCCTTTTTGCCCCTTACCCCTCCCTTCCCAGCCATTCTCCCCAGTCCCTTTCCCTTTGGTAACTTTTAGTCCATTCCTGGGTTCTGTGAGTCTGCTGCTGTTTTGTTCCTTCAGTTTTTCCTTTGTTCTTATACTCTACACATGAGTGAAATCATTTGATACTTGTCTTTCTCTGCCTGGCTTATTTCACTGAGCATAATACCCTCTAGCTCCATCCATGTTGTTGCAAATGGTAGAAATTGTTTTCTTCTTATGGCTGAATAATATTCCATTGTGTATATATACCACCTCTCCTTTATCCATTCATCTACTGATGGACACTTAGGTTATTTCCATTTCTTGACTATTGTCAATAGTACTGTGATAAACATAGGAGTGCATATGTCTTTTTCAAACTGGGCTGCTGCATTCTTAGGGTAAATTCCTAGGAGTGGAATTCCTGGGTCAAATGGTATTTCTATTTTGAGTTTTTGAGGAACCTCCATACTGCTTTCCACAATGGTTGAACTAATTTAATTCCTAACAGCAGTGTGGGATGGTTCCCCTTTCTCCACATCCGTCACCAACATTTGTTGTTGTTTGTCTTTTGAATGTTGGCGATCCAAACTGGTGTGAGGTGATATCTCACTGTGGTTTTAATTCGCATTTCTCTGATGTTTAGGGATATGTGGAGCATCTTTTCATGTGTCTATTGGCCATCTGAATTTCTTCTTTGGAGAAGTGTCTGTTCAGATCCTCTTCCCATTTTTTAATTGGCTTATTTGCTTTTTGTTTGTTGAGGTGCATGAGCTCTTTATATAATTTGGATATCAACCTTTTATCAAATATGTCATTTATGAATATATTCTCCCATACTGTAGGATCTCTTTTTGTTCTAATGATGGTGTCCTTTGCTGTACAGAAGCTTTTATATTTTTTTATATTTTACATTTAAAAATTTTTATTAAGGTATTATTGATATACACTCTTATGGAAGTTTCACATGGAAAAACAATGTGGTTACTACTTTTACCCATATTATCAAGTCCACACCCATACTCCAATGCAGGCCCTGTCCATCAGTGTAGTAAGATGTCACAGATTCAAGGTTTGCCTTCTCTGTGCTACACTGTTTTCCCCGTGAACCCCCACACCATGTGTATTAAACATAATATCCTTTAATCCCCTTCTCCTTCCCTCCCCACTCGCCCTCCCACATTCCTCCCTTTGATAACCACTAGTCCCTTCTTGCAGTCTCTGAGTCTGCTGCTATTTTATTCCTTCAATTTTGCTGCATGATTATGCTCCACAAATGAGGGAAATCATTTGGCACTTGTCATTCTCCACTTGGCTTATTTCACTGAGCATAATATCCTCCAGCTCCATCCATGTTGTTGCAAATAGTAGAATTTGTTTCTTTCCTATGGCTGAATAGTATTCCATTGTGTATATGTACCACCTCTTTTTAATCATTCATTTACTGATGGACACTTAGGTTGTTTCCATATCTTGTCTATTGTAAATACTGTTGCAATAAACATAGGGGTGCATATGTATTTTTGAATCTGAGAAGTTGTATTCTTTGGCTAAATTCCAAGGGTGAGATTCCTGGGTCAAATGGTATTTCTATTTTCAGTTTTTTGAGGAACCTCCATATTGCTTTCCACAATGGTTGAACTAGCTTACATTCCCACCAGCAGTGTGGGAGGGTTCCCCTTTCTCCGCATCCTCACCAGCATTTGTTGTTCTTAGTTTTTGGATGGTGGCCATCCTTACTGGTGTGAGGTGATATCTCATTGTGGTTTTAATTTGCATTTCCTTGATGATTAGTGATGTGGACCATCTTTTCATGTTTATGTTGGCCATATGAATTTCTTCTTTGCAGAATTGTCTCTTCATATCATCTGCCCATTTTTTAATCAGGTTATTTGTTTTTTGGGTGTTGAGGTGTGTGACTTCTTTATATATTTTGGATATTACCCCTTTGTCATATATGTCACTTACAAATATATTCTCCCATACTGTAGGATGCCTTTTTGTTTTGTTGATGGTTTCCTTTGCCATATAGAAGCTTTTTAGTTTGATGTAGTTCCATGTGTTCATTTTTGCTTTTGTTTCCCTGGCTTGAGGAGATGCGCTCAGGAAGAAGTTGCTCATGCTTATATTAAGGAGATTTTTGCCTATGCTGTCTTCTAAGAGTTTTATGGGTTCCTGATTTACATTCAGGTCTTTGATACATTTTGAGTTTACTTTTGTGTATTGGGTTAAAAAATAATCCAGTTTCATTCTCTTGCATGTAGCTGTCCAGTTTTGCCAACATCAATTGTTGAAGAGGCTGTTACTTCCCCATTGCATGTCCATGGCTCCTTTATCATATGTTAATTGACTGTATATGGTTGGGTTTATATCAGAGTCCTCTAGTCTGTTCCATTCGTCTATAGTCTGTTGTGCCAGTACCAAATTGTCTTGATTACTGTGGCTTTGGAATAGAGCTTGAATTTGGGGAGCATAATCCACCCCCCAGCCTTATTCTTCCTTCTCAGGATTGCTTTGGCTATTTGGAGTCTTTTGTGTGTCCATATGAATTTTAGAATGATTTGCTCTAGTTCATTGAAGAATGTTGTTGGTATTTTGATAAGGATTGCATTAAATATGTACATTGCTTTAGGCAGGATGGCCATTTCACAATATTAATTCTTCCTCTCCATGAGCACGGGGTGTGTTTCCATTTATTGGTATCTTCTTTAATTTCTCTCATGAGTGTCTTGTCATTTTCAGAGTATAGGTCTTTCATTTCATTGGTTAGGTTTATTCCTAGGTATTTTATTCTTTTTGATGCAATTGTGAATGGAATTGTTTTACTGATTTCTCTTTCTTTTAGTTTATTGTTAGTATATAGGAATGCCACAGATTTCTGTGTATTAATTTTGTATCCTGCAACTTTGATGAATACACATATTAGATCTTGTAGTTTTGGAGTGGATGCTTTAGGGTTTTTTATGTACAATATTATGTCATCTGCAAACAGGGACAGTCTAACTTCTTCCTTGCCAATCTGGATGCCTTTTATTTCTTTGTGTTGTCTGTTTGGCGTTGCTAGGACCACCAGCACTATGTTGAATGGAAGTGGGGAGAGTGGGCATCCTTGTCTTGTTCCCAATCTTAAATGAAAAGCTTTCAGCTTCTTGCTGTTAAGTATAATGTTAGCTGTGGGTTTGTCATATATGGCCTTTATTATGTTGAGGTACTTGCTCTCTATATCCACTTTGTTGAGTTTTTTTCATGAAATGCATGTTGAATTTTGTCAAATGCTTTTTCAGCATCTATGGAAATGATCATGTGGTTTTTGTCTTTCTCTTTGTTGATGTGGTTGATGATGTTGATGGATTTTCGAATGTTGTACCATTCTTGCATCCCTGGAATAAATCCTATTTGATCATGATGGATGATCATTTTGATGTAATTTTGAATTTGTTTTGCTAATATTTTATTGAGTATTTTTTGCATCTATGTTCATCAGGGATATTGGTTTGTAATTTAATTTTTTGTGGGGTCTTTGCCCTGTTTTGTTATTACAGTGATGCTGGCCTCATAGAATTTGTTTGGAAGTATACCCTCTTGTACTCTGGAAAACTTTAAGGAGGATGGGTAGTATGTCTTCACAAAATGTTTTATAAAATTCAGCAGTGAAACTATCTGCTCCAGGGTTTTGTTCTTAGGTAGTTTTTTGATTCCCAACTCAATTTCATTGCTGGTAATTGGTCTGTTCAGATTTTCTGTTTCTTCCCAGGTCAGCCTTGTAAGGCCATGTTTTTCTATAAAGCTGTCCATTTCTTCTAGGTTATCCAGTTTGTTAGCATATAATGTTTCACAGTATTCTCTGATAATTCTTTGTATTTCTGTGGTGTCCATCGTGATTTTTCCTTTCTCATTTCTGATTCTGTTTATGTGTGTAGACTTTCTTTTTTTCTTGATACATCTAAGGGTTTATCTATTTTGTTTATTTTCCCGAAGAACCAGCTCTTGCTTTCATTGATTCTTTCTATTATTTTATTCTTCTCAATTACATTTATTTCTGCTCTAATCTTTATTATGTCCCTCCTTCTACTCACTTTGGGCCTCATTTGTTCTTCCTTTTCTAGATTCGTTAATCATGGGTTTAGACTGTTCATATGGATTGCTCTTTTTTCCTGAGGTAGGCCTGTGTTGCAATATACTTTCCTCTTTGCACGGTCTTTGCTTCATCCCACAGATTCTGTGGTGTTGAATTATTGTTGTCATTTGTCTCCATATATTCTTGATCTCTGTTTTTATCTGGTCGTTGATCAAATGGTTATTTAGGAGCATGTTGTGAAGCTTCCATGTGTTTGTGGGATTTTTCATTTTCTTTGTATAATTTATTTCTAGTTTCATACCTTGGTGGTCTGAGGAACTGGTTGGTACAATTTCAATCTTTTTGAATTTACCAAGGCTCTTTTTTTGGCCTAGGATATGATCTATTCTTGAAAATGTTCCATGTGCACTTGAGAATAATGTGTATTCTGCTGCTTTTGGGTGTAGAGTTCTGTAGATATCTGTTAGGTCCATCTGTTCTAATGTGTTGTTCAGTGCCTCTGTCTCCTTATTTTCTGTCTCGTTGATCTGTCCTTCAGAGTGATTGCAGTTTTGAAGTCTCCTAGATTGAATGTATTGCATTCTTTTTCCCCTTTTAATTCCATTAGTGTTTGTTTCACATATGTAGGTGCTCCTGTGTTGTGTGTATCAATATTTATGTTTATATATTCTTGTTGGATTATCCCCTTTATCATTATGTAATGTCCTTGTTTGTCTCTTGTGCCTTTTTTGTTTTGAAGTCTATTTTGTCTGATACAAGTACTGCAATTCCTGCTTTTTTCTTCCTGTTAATTGCATGAAATATCTTTTCCATTCCTTCACTTTTAGTCTGTGTATATCTCTGGGTTTAAAGTGAGTCTCTTGTAGGCAGCATATAGATGGGTCTTGTTTTTTTATCCTTTCAGTGACTCTATGTCTTTTGATTGGTGCATTCAGACCATTTACATTTAGTGTGATTATTGATAGGTATGTACTTATTTCCATTGCAGGTTTTAGATTAGTGGTTACCAAAGCTTCAAGGTTAACTTATTTACTATCTAAGAGTCTAACTTATCCCACTTAATACGCTATTACAAACATAGTCTAAAGGTTCTTTTGTTCTCCTCCTTTTTCTTCCTCCTCCATTCTTTATATATTAGGTACCATATTCTGTACTCTTTTGTCTATCCCTTGATTTTCTTTGGGGATAGTTGATTTAATTTTGTATTTGCTTAGTAATTAACTGTTCTACTTTCTTTACTGTGGTTTTATTACCTCTGTTGACAGCTATTAAACCATAGGAACACTTCCATCTATAGCAGTCCCTCCAAAATACACTGGAGAGATGGTTTGTGGGAGGTAAATTCTCTCACCTTTTGCTTATCTGGAAATTGTTTAATCCCTCCTTCAAATTTAAATGATAACCTTGTTGGATAAATTATTCTTGGTTCGAGGCCCTTCTGCTTCATTGTATTTAATACATCATGCCACTCTTTCTGGCCTGTATGGTTTCTGCTGATAAGTCTGATATTAGGCTAATGGGCTTTCCTTTGTATGTGATCTTATTTCTCTCTCTGACTGCTTTTAATAGTCTGTCCTTATCCTTGATCTTTACCATTTTAATTACTATATGTCTTGGTGTTGTCTTCCTTGGGTCCCTTGTGTTCGGAGTTCTGTTTACCCACTCAGCCTGAGAGACTATCTCCTTCCCCAGATTGGGAATATTTTCCACAATTACCTCCTCAAAGTCACTTTCTATCCCTTTTTCTCTCTCTTCTTCTTCTGGTACCCCTATAATGAGAATGTTGTTCCATTTGGTTTGGTCACACACTTCTCTCATTCTTAGAGATCCTTTTTTCTCTCTGTGCCTCAGCTTCTTTGTATTCCGCTTCTCTAATTTCTATTTATCATCTCCTGCACCATATCTAATCTGCTTTTAAAACTTTCCATTGTATGTTTCATTTCTGATACTGCGTTCCATAATGATTGGATCTTTGACCAGAATTGCTCCCTGAGTTCTTTAATATTTTTCTGTACCTTCATCAGCATGTTAATGATTTTTGTTTTGAAATCCCTTTCAGGCAGATTCATGAGATTGATTTCGTTTGAATCTTTCTCAGGGGTTGTATTCATATTCATAATTTTACTTTGAACCAGGTTCCTTAAGCATTTCATATTTGTATATAGCACCTTCTAGTGTCCAGAAGCTCTACTCTCTCGAGCTGCTCAGGCCCTGAAGCAATTTCGGGGATTGTAGGGTAGTGGTATTGGTGTCTGGTGGGAGGAAAGAGTTGCTTCCTGCTTCCCAGCTACTGGGCCTGTCTCCACTGCCAGAACCAGTGGGCCGAGCACACAGGTATTAGCCTCTATTCTTTGCGTTTGTTGTTGCTGTAGACAAGGCTTCCCTCTGGCTGGCCTAATGCCAGGGTAGGGTTTGCTGGTTTGGAAGCCAGGTGGGGCTGGCTGAGAGAAAGGCTCAGTAGGCTGCTTATCATGGAGGTGGTCCTTGGAGCTGTGTAGCCAGCCAGGGAGCTGGAGCTCCTTAAGATCGTGAATGTTCCCAACCTGCTGGGCAGAGTGCACCTGGACAATTTTGTGGACCTGCCCTTTCTCCTGAGCAATAAGCTGTATGCAATCCTTGCTGCTTTAGCAGCCCTCTTGCTGTTAGGAAGTCTCTCAGACTGCCCGCCTTTCTTTTGTCCCAGAGCAGCCCGATTTGGATCCGTACTTTCCACAAGGGGCTGGAATCTCAGTCTCTCCAGTTATTCTGCCTGTCTTAGCTTTCTAACCCCCTAATCATGAGAGTACCATGAAAATAACATGAAATGTAGGTTTGTGCTCCAAGATTAGATCTCCAGTGTTAGGGATTCAGCAGTCGCAGGCCTCCACTCCCTCCTAATCTGTTTTTCTTCTTCCCCCCCGGAGAGTTGGGGTGAGGGATGGGCTTGGGTCCTGCCGGGCCATGGCTTTGGTACGTTACCCTGTTCTGTGAGGTTTATTCTCTTCTCCAGGTGTATGTTTGGCACAGTCCCCTTTCTTGTTGCTCTTTCAGAATTAATTCTATTAATTACATTTTATATTTTATGTGGTTTTAGGAGGAAGCCTCTGTCTAACCTCTTATGCAGCCATCTTTTCTATATTTCATTTATACCCTAACAAAAAAATACATAAATGAGACATGAATATGCAAATACTTTTTGCTACCAATAAAATGTGCCCCAAATAAATTTCTCAACATTTATTATTAAGATGTTTAATACACAGTAAATAATAAAATTAAGTCCATATCTTGATTCATAGCTTATGTGGATAAGAGGAAACAGTGGGGCAACATACACTGGATATAAAAATCTTTATCCTGAATTTGCATCTTATGTGCTTGCACAACCCAATGGTAAATAACTTATATCCTGCCAAAACTGCATCCCCAAAGTCCCTAATTCTCTGAGTTTGGTGAGAGATGTATTCCATATTGTGACTGAGGGGAGAACTGGATAGGCTACTTTAGTTTTCAGGGTAACCTGCTGTTTCTTCCAATGTATAAACTCCAGTGTGTATGAAATGTTTTATGGACACATAGATTAAGATTCCTTTTCTTAACTCTGAGGAAATTAATACATTAGATTATAAAGTCTCTTTCCCCCAGAAAAGAAAGAGGAACTGAGAAAATTGCAGTAATATATGTGTCATTACTTAGCAAGCCATTGACACCATTTACATTACAAGATGATCTTTCTCCCATTTCTTCAGTGTTGTCACTGTAGGAAAATAGTGACAGGAGACATGAATAATTACTTAAATATATTTCTAAATATATAGGTGTTTTCTTAAGATCTGACCAATTGCTTGCTTGAATAATTTTATTATGTGCACCCATTCTGCTGGGAATTTTCATTGTGTGCAATATTCTTGACCATTCCAAGTAGTTCTCCCATATCAACTGTAGACTGTTAAATTACTGTATGAGTTTGGAATCAAAGTCACTTTCTGTTTGGGTACAGACATATACAGTATATTTGGATCCCATGAAATAATTCTGAAGGTGTTCCATGCATTCAGGTTTATAGTTTCATACCAAGAAAAATTTTTTTCTTTGTTCTTACAGCTGCCCTCTAACCAATGATGTGCAATACTGGATATATTACATTATGTTACACTTCAACCCAAGTAATCTTTCACATCCTTAAAGTTTTTCAAAACTCACTGGAGTTTATACATTGGAAGAAACAGAAAATTATCCTGTAACTTATCTAGTTCTCCCCTCACTCACCATACACAATGTACCAATACATCTCCTGATAAATCCTTATGATTATTGTCTGTCCATTCAAAGCACTAAAACATAATCAGAATGAAGAAGAGTGTTTGAATCATGAAAAATCATTAGAAAGAGAAATTTAAAAAATAATCATTTGTCTCAATACACCAGTCATTATTACATATTCTATTCATTTTACTGTCTTAAAAATACAAAAAAAAAACCAAGAAGAAAGTTAAAATCACCCCAAAACACCACCCAGAGAAAATTATTGCTTGGCTTAGTTGGTGCCTGCCCTTGTGGAAAGCTTAATTCCTAAAATTTATTTAAAAATATTATTGACCCACAGATATATATTCATGGATGTCTTTCACATTAATAAGATCTTTGGCTCTCTAGCATCATTTCTGTCTACTGTCTCCTTGTTTGACCTTGAGGCTTTGTGCAAGAAGGAAGTGAGGGCTAACAGAGAATGGTAAAATGCTTCACTAGGTGTTGAAACTATGATCAAACACACACTCCAAAGCCCTTATAGAAAGAATGGGAGATATTTTAGTCCCTGAATTACTTGATTGCTAATAGAATGAAATAGAGACTTTAGTGCTCAAAAATGACAGTCTTTGCAAAATTAGTTAATTAGGGAAGCTACTAAACAAACAAATTGCAACAGTTGCAACAAGCTATCACAGCAAACTCTGAAGAGGGGGAGAATATGACTACAAGAGTTTCCATATTCTCATATTCAAAAAGTATAATTTTCTACAGAACCCTGAGGTATTTATAGAAAGCATGGTCTATATTACAGGAAATAAAGCAAACAAATGAAATTCTTGAGATAGCTGAAACATTAGGCTTGGTAGAAAAGACTTTAAAATACCTCCTTTAAATATCTTCAAAGAATTAATGAAAACCATGTCTAAGGAGCTAAATAAAAAACAAGAGAATGATAGCTTACCAAGTAGGAAATATCAATAAGGAGATAGACATTATAAAAAGGAAAAAATATAGAGTTGAGAACTACAATAACAAATGAAAAATTTACTAGAGGTCTTTAACAGCATATATAAGCAGGCAGAAGAAAGATTTCGTGAACTTCAAGATGAATTAGTTCAGACTATCAGATCTGAGAAATAGAAGAAAAACATGAATGAAGACAAATGAACACACTCAGTCTCGCAGACCTGTGGGGCGCCATCAGGCATATCAACATTATCATAATTTAAGATGCAGCCATAAAGAGGTAGAAGAAAGAAAAGAAAAATTACTTGCAGAAATAAAGGCTCAAAACATCCCAAACTTGATGAGAAACATTAATCTACACATTTAATAAGCTCAATGAACTCCAAGTAGAATAAATTCAGACATCAACAATGAGATACATCATAAACTGTCAAAAAAGAAAGTATCTTGAGAGCTACAAGACAGAAGCAACTCTTCAAGAACAAGAGATCTCAATAAGATTAGTAGCTGAGTTTCAAAACCACAGAGTCTAGAGGCAGTGTGATAATATAATCCATTTTAAAATAAAAAAAGCTGTCAACCTATAACTCTATATCCAAAAAAATAATCTTTCATAAAATGATCAAGAAATTAAGACATCTCAAACAAAAATAGAGAAACAGAGACAATTACTTGCTAACAAACCTGTAGGATGTGGTAAAAGTTGTCATTCAGGCTGAAATGAAGACACAAGACAGTAACCTGAGTACACATAAAAAAAATAAGGAATACCCTTATAAATAACTACATAGGTAAAAATAATGTGGTTTTTAACTACACTTTTTTTCTTGTCTCATATAAATGAACTGCATAAATCAATAATTGTAATTATGTGTTGTTGAGCAAACAATGTAGTATAAAAATGTAGTGAAAATAACAGCATAAGAAAGAATGAATATATATAAATGTATATATATAGCAACAAAGCATTTATATAATTGAAAATAAGCTGGTCTTAATCTGTTATACTTTGTTATAAATAAAGATGTTAATTTTAATTCTCAGAATAACCACTAAGATAATAACTAAATATATATAATACAACGAGGAAAAGGAAATTAAAGTGGTAGACAAGAGAATACATGTTTAAAACAAAAAAGGAAGTTGTGGATGACTTGAAAAACAAAAAAGATGTAAGACAAAGAAAAAGAATCAGACTGGTAGAAATGAGTCCTTCCTTATAAGTAGTCACATTACATGTAAAAGGACCTACCTCTTCAATTAAAAGGCCAAAAATTATTGAATGAATTATAAACAAAAGATGATCCAAGCATGTGCTGCCTACGAGAGACTTGAAATTCAAGAATATGAATAGATCGAACGTAAAGGGTAAAAGATATTCTAGGCAAACAATAACTACCACACAACTGGAATGACTACACTAATAGACAAAATAAACATTAAGACAAAAATATTACTACAGACAAAATAGTATCTTACAAATTATAAAAGTGTCAATACATTATGAAGATACAATTATCTACATATATGCAGTTGAAAACAAGGTCTTAAAACATGAAGCTAAAGCTGACCATTTAAGTTAGGAATAGTTCAACATGAAAAGATAGAACCTTAATACCCCACTTTATATAATGAATACCACTAAATAGAGGATCATCAAGGAAATAAAGACTGGACAACATTACAAACCAAACAGAACTTAAGAGAAATCTACATAAAACCACACATTTCAACATTAGAATATACATTCTTGTCAAGTGCACATAGAACATCCTAAAAGACCATATATTAGTCTATAAAGCAGTATAAAAAAAATTTAAAACACTGAAATCATACAAAGTATGTTTTGTGACTGTGTTTGAATGAAGTTAGAAATCAACTGCAGAAGGAAATTTAGAAGTTAACAAATATGTGGGACTTAACATACTCCTAAATAACTAATAGATCAAAGTAGAATCCATGAAGTGAATTATAAAATACTTTGAGATGAAGAAAAGTATAAAAACAGCATATGAAAATTTATGGTATACAAAGAAAATAGTTCTCAGAGGGAAATTTATAGCTGTAAATATCTACATTAAAAATATGAAAAGAATCTCAAAACAATTAACAAAACCTTCCCCTTAAAGAAACTAGTGAAAAAAAAACACAAAAAAGAGTGGAAAATGAAACAATAGTAAAATAACAGAGAAAAACAAATGAAATCAAGTTAGTTCTCTTAGTTAGTGAGCAATGATACTGACAAACCTTTAACTAGACAGACCAAGAAAAAAAAAGCAAAGGATCAAATTACTACATTTAGGAATACATGTGGGGGCATTACTGCTGACCTTACAGAAATAGATAAGAGAATGTGAACAATTTGTAAGCTAGCAAATTTAAAAACCTAGGTGAAATGGACAAATTCCTAGAGTCCTACAAACTATTCAAACTTATTCAAATAATAATAGATAATATGAATATATCTATAAAAAGAGACTGAATTAGTAATAAAAAAAAGCCTCCCAACAAAGAAAACTCCAGAACCAGATGGTGTTACTGGTAAATTCTACCAATCATTTAAAGAAGAAATAACATCCATCCTTCTCAGTCAACACAGAAAAGATGCTCAACATCATCAGACATGAGGCAAATGCAAATGTAATTTTTAATCAGACACTATTTCATACAGACTACGATGACTATGAAAAATGATGATAAAAACAATTGGTGAGTGAAAAAATTATAATCCTCATAGACTGCTTGTAGGAATATAAAATGGTACAGCAGTATAGTAAAATATTTGGTATTTCCTCAAAACTTAAAGGTAGAATTAACATAAGATCCAGCAATTCGACTTCTAGGTATTTTACAAGAGAATTAAAACATATGTCCACTCAAATATTTGTATATTGATTGTGTTCATAATAGTATTATTCATAATAGCCAAAAGGTGGGAACAACCCAAATATCCACCAATTGTCGAATGGATAAACAAATGTAGTATTATCCATATATTGGAATATTATTCTACCATAAAAAGAAATGAAATATTGATACATGCTATATCATGGATGAATCTCAAAAACATTTGGTTAAGTGAAATAAGCTAGACAGAAAAGGCTACATGTTGTATGAGTCCATTTAGCTGAAATGCCCAGATTAGGCAAATTCAGAGAGACAGAAATAAGATTATCAGTTGTTCAGGGGATGGGAAGAGGTGTGTTTTCTTTTCGGGTCCTAATTCCAATGTGTTGGTGGGGGTTCCTCCCCACACCATCAACAAGCAATTCTCAGACACCAGGTGGGTAGAATTTCAATCAATTCTGACACCATCTACCCAGAGAAAGCATTAGATTTCACAAGTTAAGGGCTCAGCCCTAAAGACCACTTTCCACTTCAGATGTCAGTAGCAAGCCCACATTGTTATTTGTGCTCCTCACCAACTTATAATCAGAACTTCCCATGACCCCCTCCTCGGTTAGATTAATTTTCTAGAGTGGCTAACAGAACTCAGAGAAACAGTCTACTTACTGGGACAGCCAGATGGCATATATGCATGGGGCAAGGGCACAGGGCTTCCATGTCCTCTCACAGCATACCACTCTTGCCAAATCTGTATGTGTTCAGTTCTCTGAATCCCTGTCCTTTCAGGTTTTAAAGGAGGCTTCATTACATATGCATGATTGATTAAATCCTTGACTTTTGGTGATTGACTCAACTCCTATCCCCTCTCCCTTCCCCCAGACTTTTAAGTCATTAGACCTAAAAGGCCCAACCTTTATTCACAAGGTTGGCTCACTGGCAATAAGCCCTCATCCTTAGCTGTTTTCCAAAAGTCATTTCATTAACACAGTGAAGTTATTTTTATTGCTCTCATCACTTAGGAAATCTCAGGGATTTTAGGAATTCTGTGCAAGAAACAGGGATGAAGACTAAATACATATTTATTATTATAAATCATAATATCACAGGGGTCATTAAAATGTTGAGGAAGTAATGATGATAACCACACATTATGAACATACAAAAAAAATGCACTGAATTGCATAATTTTATGTGGTTAAGATGGTGCAATTTCATGTTTTATGAATTTAATTCAATAAAAATCATTTAAAAAACCAAATGAACTTAAGTACTGAAGAATACAATTACAATAACTAAATATATAGGCTCAACAGCAGAATGGAAAGGACAAAGGAATCTGAACATGGAGCTAGAACAACATAATTATAAAATCTGAACAAGACAGGGTAAATAGAGCACAAATGACCAGAACTTCAGGGACTTGGGTGGCTGCAAAAAAAAAAAAAAATCTATCAATCATATCATCTGAGTTCCAGAAGAATAGACTGAAAAAATATTTGAAGAAATAACTGATTTTACCTAATTTGACAAAAGACGTAAATGAGAAAATGAACAAACTTCAAACATGATAAACCCAAAGAAATCAATGCGAAGATACATCATAGTCAGCCTTGTAAAACTGAAGACAAAGAATATCTCTTGAAAGCAGCCAGGGAGAAACAACTGTCTACTGAAATAAAACAAAATCTGGCCTGATTTCTCACCAAGAATTATAGATGCCAGAGGAAGTAAAACAGCAGTTTTATAAAGGCTGAAAGAAAATAATTATCAACTCAGAATCCTATACTTAGCAAAAATACCCTTTGGCAATGAGTAAAAAATCAAGATATTCTTAAATAAAAGAATACCAAGGTTTTATTTTTTTCTTTTCTTTTCCTTAGGCTAGCAGACTTACCCTGAGAACATCTAAAAGAAGTCCACTAAACAATGAAAATAAACAAGAAGGAACTTTGTGTGTGCACTGAACAACAGACCTGTAAAATAAATGAAGCAAAACCAGAGAAAACTGAGGAGAAATAGATGAATCCATTATCCTTGAGGACTTCAACACTCCTCTCTCAATACTTTATACAACTATAGAGAAAAACAGGAAGGACATAGATGAAATAAGCACCATCAACCAACATGCTAAAATCAACATTTAAAGAATATTTCCCCCAACAATAATAGAGTGCATGTAATTTTTATCAGTCCATGGAACATATCCAAGATAGAACATATCTTAATCACAAGAACAAAACCCTTAACTAATTTTCAAAAATTGCAATTATACAAATTCTGTTTTCTGACCACAGTGAAATCAAATTAAGAAATAGGACAACAGGAGAATCTTCAAACATATGGAAAAGAAACAATGTACTTTTAAATAACCAGTGGGTAAAAGTTGGAGTTTTAAAGGAAGTAACAAAAATGTATAGAAATGAATGAAAAACACAAAATATAAAAATATGTAGGACACAATTATATCATTTCTGAGAGGAAAAGTTATACCACTAAAGATTTACATTAAAAAAGCATGAAAGATTTTAAATTAACCTAATTTCCTACCTCAAGAGACTAGAAAAAAGAGCAAAGTAAATCCAATGCAGACATAAGGAACGCCATAATGAACAGCAGAAATCAATAAAATGAAACCAGGAAAACAATACAGAAAAGTAGTGAATTAAAGATTGGTTCTTCAACAAAAGAAATAAAACTTGATAAATTTCCAGAACAACTGACATGTATAGGAAGAGTGGAGAAATCAATCTCATACTTAGGAATGGAACAGGGGATATTTTAACATATCCTACAGCCATTTCAATTCCTTGAAAAACTACAAATTCCCCAAAATTAGTCAAAATGAAAGATAATCTGAATAGACTCCATTACCTTTAAATAAATTGAATTTGTAATTTAAAATTTTCCAAATAGAAATATCTAGTTCCACATGCTTTTACTAGAGAATTGACACAAGCATTTAAAGAAGAATAAACATAAATTTTACAAAATATTTACCAGAAAGGATAACAAGGGAACTGCTTATTTGATAATATTGCCCTGATACTATAATCAGACAAAAAGAGTGCAAAAAGGTAAACTACAAACCAGTTATCTCCCAGGAACTTAATGCAAAAATCCTCAAGACAATATTAGCAAACCAAATCCAGAAATGTATAAAGAGAATTAAACATCATGAACAAGAGAAGTTTCTTCCAACTATGTGATGCTGGTTCAATATTCAAAAATTGATCATATGATCCAACATATCAACAGGATCAAGGAGAACTATCAATTGATCATAACCAACTGATAGAGAAAGATCACTTGACAAAATTGAATACTCAAACATTCAGCAAATTAAGAATATAGAATTATCCCAAGTTAATAGGAATATTACAAATACCTACAGTTAACATACTCGATGGTGAAATTCTGAACACCTCCCTACTAAGACTGGAATAAGACTAGGTTAACAATACATTCAGCATAATACTGAAAGTTCTAGCCAGTGAACTAAGTGAAAAAAAAAAAAGAAAAACTGTATTTACTGGAGAGGAATAAAGAAAACTGTCCCCGTGTGCAGATGATATAATTGTCTACAAAGAAAATCCCAAGGATATACAAAGAAAAAAAAAACTTTTGTAGCACCAATAAGTGAGTTCAGCAAGGTTGCAGGATAATATATCAAAACACATGTATCAATTGCATTTCTAGAGACTAATAACAGACACATGGAAACCAAATTAAACACAAAAACATATACAGTTCCTCTGAAGAAAATTATATACGTATAAATTTCAGAAAACATACAGTATCTGTATTGCAAAAATTCCAAATGATGGATTAAAGAAATCAACGAAGCACCAAATAAATGGAGAAAGACAGTGAATTCATGGATTGGAAGATTCAGTGGAGTAATGACCTTAATTATTGTCAAACTGATCTATAAGTTTAATGCCATTTCTATCAAAATCTCAGGAATATTCTTTTGGACCTAAACAAACTTCTTTTAAAACTTGTGTGGAAGGCACAATCCCTAGAACTGTTCAAATAATTTTGAAAAAAGAAGAATATAATGGGAGAAATTTCTCTACATAATATTAAGGCTTATTAAATAGGTACAGTAATCAACACAATGTGGTATTGTTGGATGAATAGATACAAAGAACAAAGGAACAAAAACAGAGAATCCCAAAACTGACTAACATTGTGTTCAACTGATTTTGTTACAAGAATGCGAACGTAATTCAATTAAAAGACGGATCATCTTTTCAACAAATGATGATGAAACAACTGGATATCCAAATTAATCTCAACCTAAACTTCATACCTCATAAAAAATGTAACTCACAATTTAAACAATATGTAGAACTTTCAAACATTTAGATAAAAACTGAAGAAAAATCTTTGGGACCTAGAGCTATGTGTAAGTTCTTAGACTTAAAACTAAAAGCACAATGCATAAAAGAAAAAGTTGACAAGTTGAACCACACTGAAATTAAAAATTTTGCCTTGTCAAAGACCTATAAAAAATATGTTCAACACCATTAGCCATGGAAATTCAAACTAAGCACAAAATGAGATATCACTCCTATCCAAATGACTAAAATAAAGATAAGTTGGGCTAACATCAAATGATGATGAAGATGTGGAGAAATGGATCATTCCCACATTACTTCAAGGAATGTTAAATGGTCCAGTCATTCTAAAATACAGGTTGCAGTTTCTTTAAAAATCTAAAGATGCACACTTCCCATAGGATCCAGCAATTGCACTGTTGGGCATTTTTTTCTAATAAATGAAAGTTTGTGTTCACACAAAATCTGTACATAAATGTTTATAGCAGTTTCTTTTGTATTAGTCTCAAAACAGAACTGGGATAGATCCAATCCAAAATTCTCAAGTGTAAAAAACCAGTCTTCAAAGGTTACATATGTTATACTATTTTACTTAATATAGATGAAACTGTTCTATATCTTGATTCACAGAAACTGTTCTGTATCTTGATTCACATGGTGGTCACATGAATGGAAACAGAATAAAATAACATAGAAGTAAGCACATACATAAATACACAAAATTAATGCATGAAAAAACCGGTAAACCAGAATAAGGTCAAAAGCTTTTTAAAATGCCAATATACTTGTTGTGATTTAGAGTTTAATTAAGATAGATGTTTCCATCTTGGGAAAACCTGATGAAGAATATAAGAACTCTTCTGTGTTATTTCTTATAACTACATGCAAATCTATAATTATTCCAAAATAAAAAACTAACATAAGAAAAGTAATAGAAACAAAATAATTAAATAGTTTAATTTTTTAATGATCATAAGAAAATGTAAAAAGGAATTCTGCATTACTTTCCTTTTTTATTACACAATTTGATTTCTTGAAAGAGTATATTCCCTTAAGTACATAGGTACACATCTCAAGTTTTTTATTTATGCCACTGCAAACTTGACTGTTAAAAGTGCTGTTTTATAAAAGTCATTTTATCTGAGGAGAAATGAATATTCCTTGCATAACTCAATCCTACTTCAGAAATGCTATAGATGTTCTATTTGGGTCATAGTATTTCAAATTAACAAGAAATCTCTATTTGTACCTAACATCTTGATTCCTTAGTACTCAAGTTGAAAATCATGAAATTAAAGTCTTTTAAATTTGTAAAATTTGCCAGTTTGCACCTGCATGAAATAGCTTTCTTCTAAAACATTCTATTCAAGACATCAGTAAATTTAAGGCAATCCCTATTAACATTCCATAGGCATTTTTAATGGAACTAGAAAAACAATCCTGAAGTTCAGTGGAACCACAAAAATCCCCAAATAGCCAAAGCAATCCTGAGAAGGAAAAGTAAAGCTGGAGGAATCATAATTCCTGATTTAGACCTAGCAGGTATTATGCTAAATGAAATAAGTCAGAAAGAGAAAGAAAAATATCATGATTTCACTTACATGTTGATTAAAAAAAAATAGAACAAACAAACAAAATTGAAATAGACTCATAAACACAGAGAATAGGTGGTTGCTACAGGTGAGGATGCTGGGGGGGATGGGTGAGATAGGTGAAGGGGAAAAATATTAGAATGCTTGGTATCTTGATCTGAATAATGGTTACATCAGTGTGTACATATGTTAAAATTCATCAAGCTATATACTAAGATTTGCACATACTATTGTATGTACCTCAATATAAAAATTTTTTTTAATTAAACATTTTAAAAACTATATTACAAAGTTATAGTAATCAAAATAGTATTTTACTTGCATAAAAAACAGACACACAGATCAATGAAACACAACCAAGAACCCAGAAATAAACCCATACATATGTGGTTAACTAATATTTGACAAGGGTGACAAGAATACACAAAGGTAAAAAAGAGTATCTTTAATAAATGGTGCTGGGAAAATTGGATATTCACATGTAAAAGAATGAAACTAGGCCCCAATTTTACATAACTCACAGAAATTAACCTGAAATGGATTAAGGACTTAAATAGAAGACTATTAATACCTGAAACCATGAAACTCCTAGAAGAAAACACAGGAATAAAAGCTCCTTGAAATGGGGCTTGGCAATGATTTTTTGGATATGACATCTAAAGCATAAGTAACAAAAAGTCAGCAAGTAGGAACACATTAAATGATCAACAAAGTGAAGAGGCAACCTATGGAATGGGAAGAGATACTTGAAACCACATATCTGAGAAGGGGTTATATCCAAAATATATAAAGAACTCATACAACTCAAAAGCAAAAAAAAAAAAGCCAAATAATCCAATTTAAAAATGGGTAAACGACCTGAACAGACATATTTCCAAGATATTCAAATGGCCAACAGTACATGAAAAGACGCTTAACATCACTAATCATTAGGGAAGTACAAAGCCAAACCACAAGAGGATATCACCTTATGCCTTTTAGAATGACTGTCATCAAAAAGACAAAGATAATAAATGCTAGTGAGAATGTGGAGCAAAAGGAACCCTTGTGCACTGTTGATGGGAATGTCAACTGGTACAGCCATCATAGAAAGCAGTATGGGCATTCTTCAAAAGTTAAAAATAGAACTATCATATGTTCCAGTAATTCCACTTTGGGGAAAACAAAATCACTATGTTGCAAACATATTTGCACTCCCAGGTTTATGGCAGCATTATTTACAATAGCCAAGACATGGAAACAGCTTGTCCATGGACACATGATTGGACAAAGAAATTGTAGTAAATATACACAATGGAAAACTACCCAGCCATAAAAAGAAGGATATCCTGCAATTTGCAATAACATGGACCTTGAGGGCATTGTGCTAACTGAAATACGTCAGAGTGAAAACAACAAATACTGCATAATCTCACTCAGATGTGGAATCTTAAAAAAAAACAAACTCATAGAAAAAGAGATCAGATCTGTGATTACCAGAGGCAAAGAGAGGGGTTGGGGAAATTGGATGAAGTTGGCAAAAGGTACAAGCTTCCAGTTATAAGATTAATAAGTACTTGGGATGTAATGTACAACATGATGACTACAGTTAACACTACTTCATATTTGAAAGTTACCAAGAGAATAGATACGGTAAGTTCTCATCACAAAGAAAATTTTTTTGAAACTATATGAGGTGATAAAATATTAACTGGACTTACTGTGGGAATCATTTTTATAGTACCTTTCAAGTCACTATATGCTACACCTTAAACTTACACAGTGTTGTATGCCAATTATATCTCTATAAAACTGGAAGAAAAAAAGGCATTCTATTCAGACTTTAAAGAACTTACCCATCACTAGGTGATAATGTGGTTCTCTCATCTCTTTCTTTATACTGAAGAGTGTCTGCAAAAGAGTATGATATGTCATGTTGATAGTTATAAAAACTTAGTTTTCTGACCAAATGCTAAAGTCTGTTACATCTGAGGTCATGACTGCAAACTATCTTCACTCTGCTTCTATCAAAGCTGGAAACTATGAAGCATAGTTGTATTACAATATTTTATTATTTTAGTTTTTATTCCAAAGCATGTAAGATTGAGAAGTACACCTGTGTCCCCATCTTTCCAAGCAGTAAGGATTCCAGAGACTCCTTTAGTAGTCATAAGGCCACACATTATTAATTGTATAGCATATGACAGTCACAGGTTAGCTTCTTTTAGGGTAATTTATTAACTTGAACATATGAGAAGCACTCCAAATTCTACACCCATAAGGCAAATAGACCTGAATTCAACTACTTTTGTGTGAAAGAGGAACTCAGCCTCCTGTATGTGTTAAGGTCATTTTTAATCTTTCAATTCAATATTTATTTCTTGTATACTTTCTACATGCCAGACACTGTGCAAGGCCCATAAACAAGTAAGATACAGAGACAAATCTGGTTCCTGATCTCAAAATGCTTAGAAACTACCCAGGCAGAAAGGCTACTGCACAAGTATTTATGATAAAGTATGGTAAATGTTGAGAAAATGAGACCTCTTGGTCTTATGTTGATTATTCTTTAGTCTTATACTCATCCTGGACTCAAACCCATAGCTTATTAATAACACCATATTGAATCAGTTAAATTAAAGACTACCCAGTGATATTCCTCATGATCTCTTGTAAAATTCTGCTTAAGAAAAAAAAGGAAAACCACAATTACACAAAATTTTTACCTTAATAATGTTTCTCTTTTGATAGATCCTTTTATGATATTTGTTGAAAATGGAATTCATGTCCACAAATAGTAATTTTATTCTAACACTCTGTCAATTTTCAACAGAAATGTACAAGCTACACTATCTTTTTCCTCATTGTGTTCCTTATACTGGCCTCCTGGATAAACTATTTCGTGTGAGGAACTCCACGCTTCATTTTTTACAGCATATTCACAAGTTAATGTGTATAAATACATATTTTGGATTCTTGATATTAATAAGGCAAGTACCTATGATACAAAGGTCATAATGAGGTAGGAGTTATGAAGTTAATGTTTATATACTGCAGTATTTAATCCTACTGTAATATAGTTTTGTTGTATTGTTTAATCCTTATAACCCCAAGTTTTTGTATATTTTTTCTCTGTTCCTCCTGGAAAAACTAAGCCTATATTATGTAAACTAAACTAAAATACCAGAGTTAGTTCATAAGAAAATTTCTAGCATATGAAGTTACTCTTTTAACAAATGACAAAACTAGGATTAAAAACAGAATTCTTTTTGATGCTCAAATCTTGATATATTACAAGGCACTGACAGCTTTCTAGTTACATGAAACAAAGATGTATCCTTTGAAATTTGAAGGTTCTAAAATACACACAATCAACCTTTCCTGGTGAAGTTTTATAATCATTTACAACTATATGTTTGCTTTGAGACTTGGATCCAAATACTTGTTATAATTTTATATCAGCTACTTTATGTTCTTCCTTAACACAAAGGTAAGTAACGGAGTGCCACTTGGGACAGAGTGATTTGTACAAGCACAGACTTCATTTGATGTATTTGGAACTAAAATAAAATCCAATTTAATAAGAGAAGTGTGAATTGGAAGGAACACTTTTACTTTTCAGTTTTTGAGGATGAAGTGAATTTTGGAAACTCTATTAACCCTGGTGTCTTCTGGGCAGGAGTTTTGAGAGCAGTAAATAATTTGGAAGATGCTATTCCTTGACAAGCAGATTAATTATCTAGATACAATTTATTCATACATTCATTTTTTCCATGTGAAAGTGATGAGTCATTTTTACCAAGCCCTCCCAATTGTTACATGTCATTCAGATCACTCAGTCTCTCTCCTCCTCGGTGGTCTCTCTCCTAGACCCTGCTGCTCGGCTCTCTCTCTTGGCTGGTGCCATCCCTTCTCTCTCAGCCCTGCTACCACGCTCTCCCTCTTCGGCTGCACCATGCATTCCGCTTCCCCCTGCCCTTTCCCTGAGAGGAACTCTGTGGGTGAGTCCCTGCTGACTGGCAGACACATGACCAATTATATACCAGGAACAGAAGGGAGGAGAGAATGGCTGCTTCCTCTCCACCCCTTGCCCTAGACTGGCAATCCCGAGATCAGCATGTCTGCTGCTGATAAACATCACATTGATGTGCAAATGGGCTGTCACATGTATATATACAAAGGGCACGATCAAGCCCAGGAGGGAATTTTGGTTGAAAACTTTCATTTACCCCACAGGACCTGAACAGACATTTCTCCAAAGAAGAAATACAGATGGCCAACCGACAAATGAAAAGATGTTCCACATCGCTAATCATCAGGGAAATGCAAATCAAAACCACAATGAGATATCACCTCACACCAGTTAGAATGGCCACTATCCAAAAGACAAGAAACAACATGTGTTGGTGAGGATGTGGAGAAAAGGGAACCCTCCGACACTGTTAGTGGGAATATAAATTGGTGCAGTCACTGTGGAAAGTATATGAAGGTTCCTCAAAACACTAAAAATAGAAATACCATTGTAAGGTAGACGAAACCAGACCAGGCAAGTGACAACAAAGGAGCCAAAAAATTTTATTAGCGCAATCCTGGGCTAGTTTCACTGGGCTGAGGATCCACAGGCCAGGGAAGTCGCACCCAGCAGGAGAGGCGACAGGCTTATCAAGGGGGCTGGGAGAGCTCTGAGGGTATGGACAGAACTAATTGGCCGGTGTGGGTGTTGTGATCACCGATGATTGGTCATGCTGGATTGTAAATATTTTTTTACATTTTGAGTTATGGGGAGAGAGTGCTGCAAGGCATATTCTAAGTACTAACTGCAGCTAGGGACCTTCTGTTGAATCATTTGAGTGACATTCACCATTCTCTTCCTTATTGAGCTTGAGTCGGGTTCCTCCAGTGAGGCCCGTCCCTTCCTCCAATACCTCCGGTCTTACAACCATAGAACTAGTAATTTTACTTTTAGGAATATACCTGAAGAAAACAAAATCCTTGATTTGAAAATATATATGTACACCTATGCTTATTGTTGCATTATTTACAATAGCCAAGTTATAGAAACAACCAAATGTATCCATCAATAGATGAATGGCTAAAGATGTGGTATATACACAATTGAATATTATTCAGCCAAAAAAGAAATCCTGCCATTTGTGACAACATGGATGAACTTAGAGGGTACTATGCTCAGTGAAATTAGAAAGACAGAGAAAGAAAAATACCATATGATTTCACTTGTGGACTCTAAAAACAAAACAAAAAAGTGAAATAAAACAGCAGTAGACTCATAGATACTGAGAAGTAACTGGTACTTACCATGGGGGAGGGTTGGAGTGGCTGCATGCGCAGGGTGAGAAGGTTAGAGAGGCACAGAAGTTCTCAATCTTAAATTGGTCACAGGGATGGTAGTACAGCATGGAGAATATAGCCAATAATTCTGTAACATCCTCCTATGTTGACAGATAGTAACTACACTAGTGGGGGTGAGGATTTAATAATATGGGTAACTGTTGAAACAACTGTGTTGTATACTTGAAAGCAATATAAGATTGCATATCGATGATATTTCAATTAAAAAGGGCAATTCTATTAGTTTTTATCAAGCCATTAAAAAACATAGGAAGATTTATATAGCAATAATATTTTCAGAAAGCAATTGTTTCCTCACGTTAACAGACATGTCACATACAGAGGTGGAAGTGCTGTTCTGCTGTCCTTTATTCTTACTGCACGTGCTATTCTGAAAAGCCTATTTCTTCCTACCAAACTTCTTGGCAATGTGATATGTGATCTATGATATGAATCATAAGTTAGAGAATAATTTGAGAAGTGCCGTAACACTTGAAGGACCATTTGAAGGGGTTTAGGAGGAAAGGTTCTAGCTATAGGAGAGTGGGTTTGGACCAGAGACTGTCACTATTCGGTCAATGATTAAAGGTGTTTAGAGGGTGAAGTGAATGTCATTACCATTCTACCAATGTTAGTAACATAGCTGGATAGTATGAAGATGTTTAATGTCTTTTTTCATAGTACACTTCAAATAATCTGTAAAAAACAATACAATGGCTTCTATGAAGTTTAACAAACACGAATGATAGATTCTGGAGTTAAATCATTGAGAGTAATACCTTAACTTCTAGAGCAAGTGTATTTTAATCAGTCCTTTCTCTGGCAGATTGTTTGGCTGTATCCTAGGTTGGAAATTTTACTGCTAATGCAGAATATTCAACAGCATTATCTCTTTATTATTTTCTTGCATGTTGAACTCAAAATAGGAAGTGAAAGTATTTCAGCTTTTACTGAAAAGATAATAGCTATCCTCATTTACCTTGAAAATGTCCATTCTTCCATTTGCTCAGCATTCCTGAATTATTTCTGAGCTAGAATTTCTACATTTTCAATACATCTATAAAAAAGCTATTCCTGCACATCCATTGTTTTCAAATATCCAATGGATACTACCGAGTTCAATATTTGAGGTGCAAATAATATGCATCTTAATATCTAGACTTGTCATTTCCAATATGGAAATTATGACTCGAACTAAAATTATTTGACCAGGTCCACAGAGATAGGTAGGAGTCTATCAAAGTATACTGGGTAAATATCTCACACTTTTAAGGTAAAATACACTTCATCAAGATGGTGATGTGGGAGATGAAATATCCATATGGCAGAATATTAAAACACATTACATTTCAATTATGTTGTAACAGAACAGATATAGATTTATTCCATTGCATAAAGTAAAATAAAACAGTTGTAACAATAGCTTGTTCATTTATTTCTTCAGGAATGCAGCCTATTTTACCAAGTGGAGTTTGGAGATACAGATGAGTTTAATGTAAAATACACTGGTCATGATTCACCTACTATGAATCTTAACTTTGCCTACTACAGATAGTAGTGTTTTCATGCTGTGCCAACCTCTTGACTCCCTGATGCTCAGGAGGAATTAAACTAGATCATTCTTCCCAGCTGTGAGACACTGTAACTTTCTAGAAGATAAAATCTTCATTGATTCAAATTACATATACATTTTTACACAAGGTGCCAATTTAATGAATTTATTGTGTCAATTTACCAACTACAAGTAACCGGAAATACTTTAATCCTTTATTTTTGGAGTTATTAAAATTCCTGCCCCTCTATGTTTACATTTACGCTGTACTTTAATGATACAGTAATCAAGGCAGAATGGAAATAGCACAGAGACCAATAAATAGGTCAGTGAAACAAAATAAAGATTTCACAATCATTCTCACATGTATGAAAAAAAGCAAATGATTTTGACAAAAAAAGTGCAAAGGCACTTTAAGTACCTGGAACAATTGATATCCATTTTCTAAGAAACACACCTTAGATCCATTATTTCATTACCAGGTACAAAAAATTAACTAAAATAAGAATCACGATCAAAAATAAAACCTACAGCCATAAAACTTCCAGAAAAAAGCATGGGAGAAAGCCTTTGTGATTCTGAATTATATAAACATTTTTAAAGATATGGTGCCAAAAGCAAGGGCCATAAAAGAATGATAAATTGGACTATATTAAAATTAAAAACTGCTTGTCTTTGAAAAAGACTGTAAAAAATAAAAAAACAAGTTATAGACTGGGAGAAAATACAAATCATATTTCTTATTAAAGGACCTGCATCCAGAATTCTTGAAAAAACCCAATTTAAAACAAATGGGCAATTTGAACAATTTCTTTAAAAGGATTGCCTTAGCAGTTTCTTTAAAAGCTAAACACATACCTTCCACATGATCTAGACATTCCACTTCTAAGATTTACTGAGGTAAATGGAAGCATATGTCCATATTAAGATTTGTACATAAATAATCATAACAGTTTTACTTATAACAGCTGGATTCTGGAGGCAACCCAAATACTAATCAGTAAATGAATATGTAAACAAAATGTGGTATATCTGTAAAATTGCATACTATTCAATAATAAAAGTAAGTGAACACTTGGTATATATCACAACATGGATGATTTTAATAATAATTGTGCTGAGTGAATCAATAGTAAATGTATGATTTCCTTTACATAAAAAACTAGAGATAGAAAATGTAACTGAATCCATAGAAAGTTTGTAGAAAGCCTGTTGGTGGTTTCCCTCAGAATGGAGGAAAGGAATTTGTGATGGGGGGATTACAAAGGAACATATGGAAACTTCAAGAATGATAAATATCTTTATCATAACTAGAGCAATGGTTTCTTGTGCATATATATATGTCGACCTATAAAACTGTATATCTTAAATGTGTGCAATTATACCACAATAATGTTTTAAAATAATATGTGAGAAAGATTATTTTAACCCCTGCATACAAGGTCCTTGCAATATTATTAGTGAAAACACACACTGATGAAAAACTAGGGAATAGTATTAGATACACACACACACACATAAGGAAAGTAGTAATGCGAAGTGACTGAAAAATATTGAGGTCAAGCCTCAAAGGACAACGTAAATGTAGGGCAAAACGGAGACTGAATGGGAGAGAAAGAAAGAAGTAGAAATAAACATACTTAATTAGCACTATACTTCATTGTGAATTTAAAAGAAGCAAAGCAATTTCATTAACCTCTTATTTGTTTTATTGTAATTTGGTTGGTGAATATTGTTAACTACAGCCCACGCAAGGTCAAATGATATTGCTTTATGGTCTCTAGAGTTCAGGCAGTTTTAATTGCACATTGGAAAACAGATATGTTTACACTTTGCAGTGTGTGTAGTACTTAAATGGAAGAATAGGAAACACCTGGGGTATCATAAAATGACAAGCATAGCTACAAAATTAATCAGCTGCCCTTTTTCATTATCATAAAGCCAAATAACTTCCAGTAAAGCAGGAGATGTGTGCTTATTTGGACATTGACATTAAAATGTTTAGGTACATTACAGCATCACTTTGACACTAGTAATATACCTTATTGAAAAAAATGTACTGTAAAGATGAATACTGAGGAAGGAAGAATGGCTCATCACCAGTTCGTATGCCTCTGTTTCCTTCTGTCAGTGAATATTTCACTCTATTTGCAGGAACTAAATGTTAAATCTGAAAAGGCTTTTCAGGTTATTTTTATTTTACATTATATTATTATATGTGTGTTTAAATAGAGGAAAAGGAGACATTATTATTTTTTCCCCTTATTAGCTATACTGCAACATGAACTTGCACATTTGCTCTAGTAATAGTACTAAGCCTACCCTCACATGTACATGACTGATGTAAGTGAAGATCCAGTATATTATATTTGACCTTATTTGAAGGAATAGTATATATTATATATTATATAACTTTATATGTATATATACATATATAATTATATATATATAACTATATAAAATATAATATTATATATTATATAACTTATTGAACAGACTCTTATTTTTGGAAATAAAGAGAAGAAAAAGGAAGAAGAAGAGTACCAACAACAATGCAGCATAGTCCATGACATATTGTAATTGGTATGAGTACTAGCTAAATTTCTAAAATCACAATAAACTAATATACCATGTAATAATATAGTAAAGTCAAAGTACAAATACTTAAAGTAATTGTCTTTCAGATATCCTTCTTAAATTCATCAAATCTCTAAAACATGAAGCAACCATTGACATGTTATCAATCCCTCACCATTGAGGAAAATATAATTTATTGAATAACTTTTCTAATAACACTACTGGGAAAAAAGTACAATGAACACTGTGACAGAAGTGGATGAGTTAGGATGCTGGCTCTGCTTGGAACTTGCCCCTATGTACAGCCATCAATGCTGAGATTTTTAAACAGTTTTAGGATTTATAAAAATTTATGAATTTGGAATATTTATCCAATTATTGATCTGAACGAGGTATTCTTTAATGCTGTATCTCTTACTAAGTGTATATACTAATTTAGAAAAAAACTGCATTGTACATTTCTACTTAAAAGTAGGATAAGGTACAAAGATGCAGGACTAAAATTGCTCATTAGTTAATATGCTGCTTACCCCTTGAAACTAACAGAAAGGCAGAAACATGACAGGTGAGTAATATTAGCCTCATTTTGAATCTTATGACTTGTGATTTGATTATGAAGCTAGCAGTGTCCAGGAGGGGATTGTATGAAGCCACTTTCAAACCTGTAGCTCCTTTCAGGTGTGAGTTAGAAATGTAACCAGCTGTTCTGTCACATATGTATGTGCTTACACCTCGTAGCAAGGTGAGTACATGGGCACAGGTCCTGACTGGTTCTTACTTGCTTTTGATTCCTTCTATTATGAATCAAGAGGAAGAAATTGCTGGGTTCAGAAAATCAAATTCAGAAATAATTTGGTGGTACAAAAAAGTATTTTAACTCATACATATCTTTATATCTAATATGATAAAACAAGACATCAAAATAAATATATGATAAAAACAGGATATCTTAGGAACTGAGACAAAGTTCTATTTGAAAAATGCTGTATTCACTGTGTATTTCTTGTATACCATTTTCCAAAATGCTTTCAGAATCTTCTCAAACTTGATGAATATAATTCTGTCTAGATAGATAGATAGATAGACACACAAACAGAAAGTCTGGCTGACTGTCATTTAATGGTGATGGCTTCTACTATTCAAGTGTTTTAAGAATTATAAAGTTGAATACAACTTAGGCCTAATTCCTTATGGCACAGCAGCTTAAGCTATATTTTTATCAAAACCCCCAAACATAACTTTTTATTATGGAATCCTAGGAGCCTTAAGCAGTATTGTTCTAACTGTGAATTGACCCGTTTATGAGTTATGATGGAGTAGAGGGCCATGAGATCAAGTTAGAGGGCTAGGCAACATTTCATTTTTTAAATAAAATGGCAAAGAACAGAGCAGCAAATATCAGAGTGCACAGCATATACTAGTATAGGTGCTGCCTCATGAACATTGTTTCCTTTATGTACATAGTTGTGTTCATGTGCATGTACACAAAGTTATTAAAACATATTCATACTATGCAGAGTTATTTAAAATTTGATAGCTACTGTGTGAGAAATTATGGCCCTATACCACAGGTCTCATTTGCCCTAAAAATGTCCATCAAAATTCTTTTTGCATATTTTCTTGGGAAAAGTGTTATGACTTTCATGTGATTATAAAAAATTTTTAAACTCAAGAGAAATACTTATCCTAAAGCAACTTTAATTATTTGTAGCTTTAGATTAAGTATACTTTAAAACATGAACAAAACAAGTAAAATAATTTACATGCCTACCTATTTTACAAATAGAAGTACCATAAAATTGCTTATATGTTCCCAATTTAAATTTAGGTTCTAATCAGGTTACATACAACATCTACTTATGTTCTCAAAAATGAAAGTACATATAGACCTATAAAGATGTAAATAACACACGTATTGCAGTTTTCCTAAAATAGTTTATCTTAAAACAATTGTACTTCATGAGTTAACATTTACCTAAATATCATATTTCCAGGCTTATGATGATAGATAGATATTTACTAAGTCCATAATGAAGAGGTGGCCTGTGGGAGAATAGAGGTAAGAGAAAGAGAGATGAAAGCTTATTAGAGATCTAATAATGACTTAGAAGAAGACAGAGGAAAATTAATGGATTCTGACTGGTAGCTTCCATTGCGTAAAGGCCTGGTCCTCTCACTGTAATGCAGAATAATCTAATGGGTCCACCTGGATTCAGGAACTCCTCCAACATATAATCACCTGAGATTTTTGTTGAGACTACACTGCAGCCTCATCTTTTCCTCTGTCCAAAATTGCTGCTTCTTTCCCTCCTCTTCTCCAGTGATCTCCAAAATGCTCTCTAGCAAACTGCCTATAATGTACATCCATGTTTCCTGGGAACTCAAGCTTCAATCAGGTTTACAATAATATGAGTCCATAACCATTGCCAACCACTAAGAAATCCATAGTGACTGAGCGACAAAGGCTAAATGATCAAATGACTGGACAAACAGTCACACTCATTCAAAAGATTAAAGAAATGTAGGTCTTGGACATAAAATGCTCAAAGAGGAAGAGAAGCCCTTGATAGTCATCAAGTCTGTTAAATGAGGACCTTGGTAGTAGGAAGGAATATGGCTCCCAAAGGTGTCCACATTCTAGTCCTCATCCCCAGAACCTTTATGCACTTTAAATGACAAAAGGAACTTTGCCAATGTGATTAAAGTTAAGGGCCCTGAGATGGGGAGATTGTCCTAGTATCCAAGGAGCCCCATGCAGTCACACAAATCCCTAAAAGCACAGAATCTTTCCCAATTGTGATCAGGAAAGGAGATATGCAAATGGTCAGAAAGATGCAATATTGCTAGATTTAGGATGAAGAAAGGGGGCCAAGAGCCAAAAATGCATTTAGCCATTAAAAGCTAGGAAAGGCAAGGAAACGAATTCTTAGTGCCTCCACAAAAGAAAACAGCTGTGCTGGCATATTTTTAGCCCACTAAGAATTCTGTTTCAATTTTAGCCTAAAGGTCTATAAGATAATAGATTTGCATTGTCTAAACCACTGTTTTTTCTGTGTGTTTGTTTTTGGTAATTTGTTGCAGCAGCAATATTAAACTAATATTCATTACCAAGGGTAAGGTGCTGCTGTAACAAGTATGTAAACATGTGAAAATGGCTTTATAATTGGGCAGTGGGCAGAGGCTAGAATAATTCTGAGGAGCATGTTAGAAAGACTAGATTTTCTTCAACAGTCAGTAGAAATACTGATGTGAACTCTTCTTAATGAGGTCTCAGAAAGAACTGAGGAGCAGGATTGAGAAAATCTAAATCATCCCATAGAATCCAAAATTATTGTGAATAGACTTAGTAAAAATATCAATATTAAAGGAACAGCTAGTGAAGGCTGAGAAGGAAATGAGGAACATGTTACTGGAAACTAGAGAAAAGAAAATCTTTGGTGTACAGTGGCAGAATTCTTAGCAGAATTGTGTCCTTTAGTTAGGCAAAGGGCAGAACTGGTAAATAATGAAACTGTACATGTAACTGGGAAGATTTCTAAGCAATGTGTTCAAGATGCAGCCAAGTTTTTTCTTGCTGCTTATAGTGAAACGTTAGAGGAAAGATATAAGCCTGAGGAAGAATTATTAAAGAAACAGAAAAGCAGCACACAAAAACAGTCCTGGATGACTTTGGAAATTCTCAGACTATTCAGATCACATAAAAGAAAAAAATCACAAAAACTAAGAGTTTCACTGGCAGGAAATCATGATCTAGAGGAAAAGGCCAAGCCCAGGGCGGTACCACTTTTTGCTCATACCTCAGAAAAACCAAAAGATCATAATGTTCCTACACATAAATGTCTCTTTGAGTAGATTAAAGGTTTGTGACACATATCACCACAATCTAACTGAAAAGCAGTTGGGAAGCTTAGAATTATCCTTTAACCATCTCAACAAAAGCCAAAAATAGAGATTGGATTATCTAGGAAAGGTCTTTGGAGGAGCTTCTTGGCTACTGGAATGAACCCTATGACACACAAAGGAGACCCACCAAGGACTTCAGAATTTTAACCAGCAGAAACACTGCCAGCTGGGATTGAATGGGACAGAGAGAGCACAAAATTAAAGAAGGCTGTTGGAAGCACAAATTTCTATAGGCAGGAAACATTAGGCTGGACTTCTCATGGACATAACTATAAGATGCTTCAGAGGGCAGAGCTGAGAGCTCAAATGGCTGAGCCACACAGGATTAATCCAGTCACTTGAAATCTAATGGAGTTTTCCTTGCTGAATTTAGAAATAGCCAGGGACCAGTGACTCTTTTTCCTTGTATTTTTGACTCTTTTGAACCAGAATTTCTGTGTTATCCTATGCCTATACAATCACAGCAATTCCATAAATCTATAGGTGGAAAGGATGGTCTAGGAGACATTATTTCTAGAGCATCACACACATCTAATTTAGATAATTTAGATGATGAGCTTATGAACTTTTGAGTGGAGATTTAGAAATTTTGAGCTTTTTGAGTCGAAACTACAATGGTTGAGAGTTTTTAGGGTATTGTGATAGAGTGAATATGTTTTATATGTGGGGACAATGAAAATCTTTGGGGGTTGGAAGTGGACTGTAGTAGGCAGAATATGTCCACATCTTAATCACTGAAACCTGTAACATGTTACATTACATGACATAATGGATTTTGCAGATGCATTAACCTTAAGGATCTTGAGTTGGAAAATTATCCTGGATTATCTAGAGGGGCCCAAAATAATACATGAGTTCTTAAAATAACCTTTCTTATCTGAGGTCAAACTCAGAGAGAGATGTGACTTCAGAAGAATGGTCACACAGATATAACATGGCTAGCTTTAAGATGAAAGAAGGGGCCTCAGAGCCAATAAATATATTTGGCTATTGGAAGCTGGAAAAGAGAAGAAAATGCATTCTCTGCTAGAGCCTTCAGGAAGGAACACAGCTTTGCTGACACATTGAATTTAGCCCAGTGAGACCAGTGCTGGACTTCTCACCGACATAACTACAAGATAATATATTTGCAATATATCAACTATAATTCAATTTGAAAAAGATAATAAAATAATCATTGTTCAAAGCATGAATTTTGTGTAATTTTTTTATAGCAGCAATAGAAATATAATGGGGTATTTTAAAACTATCACCCACTATAGTATTTGAGACACCAGTGAGAGGAATTAAACACCTAAGTACGACAACTGAAAATGTGGTGTTGAATAAGGGAGAGTTAATAGGGTCTTCTCCTTTGAGACACCTTCTCTGTAATATCTGGAATAGAAAAAAGGAATCCAGATTTATGAGAATGTAAATCAATGTTTATGTGTAGATAACCCTAAATTAAAAGCCTTATATGTATGTTACAAATGTTCCATCCCATTTCTAATCTAAAATTATGCCAACAAAATTTGAAGTGCTCCTTTGTATGGACAAAGAATTTATATTCACTTTCATTATTTTATATTTTCTTTGTATATGGCACATGAATGGGTTTATCTTACCCTTTTCAAAGTAACAGGTATTTCATTGACTTTAATTATAAGGCTTTTCTTTTTTTTGAGCATTTTTCTTTACACCAAATTCAAAAGAAATTGCTTTTTTTTAATCTCATCTGATTTGACTGAAACGCTTATATTATGAAAATGCTGACAAACCAGTTCTCCAGAAAGAACAATGTCACATTTTTTTTTATTTTTGGCAAAATAATTATGGAGAGTGGGGTTTCCCTGTTGCAGAATGGTCTGATATAAGTGAACAGATGTAATTAACAAGTGAGTTTGGAATAATTATAAAATATATACATAATCCAAGTTGTTGGACATGTTTCACGCAGACATGGAGCTTGTAAGATAGTTTTAATGCATCATGTAAAAAGCAATGCAGAGTAAACACTATGTGTATATCTGTAGAAAGGTAAGTAAACATGTGCTGTTTGAAGAGAATTTTCCAATCTTTGAGGTGAAGTGAAATTTCTTTTAACTCCTTTCATGATTTATTGATGCCTCGTGGGCCATACTCAACTACAATTTTTTTCTGTCTTATTTCATGTTGACCTTTTTTCTGAGAGATATGTATGGATTCACTTCACTGAATACACACAGTTTTTGATTGCTAGTTTGGCTAGATATAGAAGTTTTAGGACAAATTAATTTTCTCAGAATTTTAAAGGAAATTTAACATTATCTTCTATCTTCATGTGCTGGTGACTGGAAGTCATGACAGTGACTTGCATTCATTTGTAGGGAAATAATTTCATCTTCCTAAAAATTAATAAAATTATCAATTTTATCACTATCATATATCTGAAATTTACAGGTACATATTACTTTTACTCCTTCTGTTTATAGCAAAGTAGACTTGTTCATTTTGAAGGTATAAAACTGCAAAGGTGTCTTAAATCAGGAAAATATTCTTCTATTACACTGTTGATAATTGTCTCAGTCTCTCCTTCTAGACCTCCCATTATGTGGATTAATGTTCCATCACTCTTAATGTTTTCATATTTGTCCTTTTTTTTTTCTTATTGTGGATCCTAGGAATTTTCCCAGCAAAATTTTTGATTCCTAGTTAGGTATGTAGCTGCATACATCCTAATATATAGCTATTTTATTAACATTTTAGTTTGCAATTTTATTTTTAATTTCAAATAAATCTTTGTTGTGCTTCCCTACTTCTTCTTTCACAGAGATAATAACTATTCGCATCTTTTTGAGAATACTGACTAGAGTTTTTTAATCCCTATTTTATGCCATGAGTCGGTTTTGCTGTTTGACATGTTCCTTTCTCAAACAGATGATCTTATTCTAAATAATCAGGTGATCAGGATTGCTTATCCCATTTTGTTAATGAAGATTTAGGGTGATCAGTAGAGATACCTGGTATTTTTTTCTCTTCAGGTATGTAGGCCTGTTTTCCTAAGAGTTCCCTCCCTGGATGGACACAAACAACACACTTATTAAAGTGGCTGTGTGTAAGCTTGCAGTGCTTGCCAGCAGACAGGTTTTGTTCTACCATGTCATGTAACAGACAAACAAGGCACCTACCAATTTCCAATATAAGAAGGTGGTAGTATTTCAGTACATTTCTTTCCTGGATAGTGCTCTCACTTTTCTCTTTTTGTTTATTTGGTAAGTCCAGCTATACTTTCTTTTTCCTGAGATCCTAATCCTGGCACAGGGACCTTCCTCGGGGGGAACTTCAGCTTCCTTTAAAAGAAAATGCTCATGGGATAGTAAGGAAGGTACAGCTTTCAAGAATAGGTTATGTTTTTACTTAGAACTTGGGGTGTCATGAAAATTTCCTTTCCTCTTGCTGACATTTGCTCCAGCTTGTGCTGTATATATTGGGTTATGATGCTTTTGCTTTGCTTTTGATCTAATCTCATTTGCATTCTATATTACAGAAATTCTTTAATTTTCTGGCTCACTAGTAGCACCTTTTCATATTTGGATACATATTCTATTATAGGAGAGGGAGTTCAGTATGCCATTATGTATTTAATCTGCACAGCAACTCTGTAAGGAATCTTTAAAAATATTTTCTTTTAGTCAAGGAAGTGAGGCCAGATGAAAGTCTATGTTTCATAGTTCTTGAGCAATTAAGCTATGACTTGACCGTGTGTGTGTCCATATCTAGGTCTCTCACTCCTAACCAGAGAAAATACTGAATTCCATTGTATTACAATTAATTCCCTATAGTTCACCAAAACATATTCTGAATGCCTACAATGTAACAGCACTGTAAAGGCACTGAAAATGTAGGCATGATTAAGACAAATATTCCTAGCTTCAACTAATTCACAGTTTTGTGAATGAAATTTAGTAAAGGAAGAAAATAAGGGAAAGCAAAGGCTTAATTTACATACTTCACAACTTTACCTAAGATTGTTCTGGTGTAGGCAAATTGAAAAACAAATGTAAATTGAATGACCATTCACTATGAATGCTCCATATATGTTAGAAAAAAATAATGAACATGCTTTTTATGTCTCATTATAATTTATAAAATATTAAATATTTGAAGTAACACAAATAATAGAAATAAACCTCCTCATATATACATTATAAGGGTAATTTTTTTTAACCAGTCTTCTCCTTGTCAGAGTTAATTTCCAAGGAGGCAAGCAGAATAACAAGTGGTATTATTCATAAACAAAATGCATAAATATATATTTAGGAAAAGCAATGCTATTGCCTTGCTGTCGAATTTACATTTTGCCTGTATCAGTTTCGGTAAACAATACTTTCAAAGCTCCGTGAAATGTGAGCTCTTGGGGGAACACTTCTCCACTAGTCTTCAGTCTTAGAGAAAATGAAATCAAAGGAAGCCTCCTCCTAGGACACACACAGAGAGCAGCAAAGCCAAGCCTCCCCCATAAATTGCTTCTCCTGATCCCTTGTTTTAATGGAGTGGTACGATGGGAAGTCTTTTAGTCACTTAACTCCGTTTTTTTCCTGGAGGCAAACTTTACCTTTGGTGTTATGGGTATATAATATCTCAGCCTATTATTATGATTATTTTGAAAAACAACTTAGGATAAAAAGGGCTAGATGCTAATAAAACAAAAGGAACCAAAAGAGATTTTTCTAACGTAATAAAATCTGATTCACTTAGAGGCCCAAATTAGAGGATATCTAATAAAATAAATTTTTCTTCTTTTTTGGTCGTTGACATCTATCATATTGAAAGGAATACTGCTGATGATTTCCCCTATCACCAGAATTTATGCAGGAAATACTCATACCATGCATTGCAGTCTTATTTTTCACTATTCTACTTTAGTTCCAAAGTAATTAGGTGGCAAAGAAAAGTGAGACACTTAATATTGAATGAAGATAAGTAGCACTTTGTTTTCATGGAATGCAAAGCTGATTAAGGGAAAAACAATACTGAGATATACATCTACATTCCCTATAGGTACTGAGGACCTGAGGAAGGAAAAAGTGCAAGTGTCTTTTGCAGAGTGTATGTGCATATTAGCTACTTTAGATTCAAATTATATTTCAGTAGGAAATTGGTATTAGGCAAACACGGTGGACCAAATGGTTACAGATAGAATCCACCAAAGGATACTAAAAGTAGCAGGTGAAAATTTCAGATAAAATAGGATATTAACAGAGTGAAGTACCTACCCCAATATATTTATTAACTACAAATGGAAAGTTAGAAACCCAGCAAACACCATTGTAACTAAGTGATCCAGGTTAACATCACTGGTAAAAAGATTTACTGACAATATTTTTGGTATGATGCATTGAGAAGGATATATATTGTCATTTCTGTGATATTTACGCCAATCATGCATAACCTCAGTCTGATCATGAGAAAACATCAGACAAACCCACACTGAAGGACATTCTAGAAAATAATCAGTAATACTATTCACAAGTGTCAAGATCATAAAAAATAAGGAAAGATTATCAAGAAAAAAAGAGAGTCTACACACATAAACAGAATCAGAAATGAGAAAGGAAAAAACACTACGGACACCACAGAAATACAAAGAATTATGAGAGAATACTATGAAAAATTATATGCTAACAAATTGGATAACCTAGAACAAATGGACAGTTTTCTAGAAAAATACAACCTTCAAAGGCTGACCCAGGAAGAAACAGAAAATCTGAATACACTAATTACCAGCAAAGAGATTGAATTGGTAAAAAAATTATCTAAGAACAAAATTCCTGGACCAGATGGTTTCACTGCTGAATTTTATCCAACATTTAATGAAGACCTAATGCCCATCCTCCTTAAAGTTTTACAAAAAGTAGAAGAGGAGGGAATACTCCCAAACCCATTCTATGAGGCCAACATCATTCTAATACAAAAATCAGGCAACACCACAAAAAAAGAAAATTACAGACCAATATCCCTGATGAACATAGATGCAAAAGTACTCAACAAAATATTAGCAAACCGAATTCAAAAATACATCTAAAAGATCATTCATTATGATCAAGTGGGATTCATCCCAGGGATGCAAGGATGGTACAACATTCAAAAATCCATCAACATCATCCACTACATCAACAAAAAAAGGACAAAAACCACATGATCATCTCCATGGATGCTGAAAAAGCATTTGACAAAATTCAACTTCTGCTCATGATAAAAACTCTCAACAAAATGGGTATAGAGGGCAAGTACCTCAACATAATAAAGGCCATATATGACAAACCCACAGCCAACATGATACTTAACAGTGAGAAGCTGAATGCTTTTCCTTTAAGATAGGGAACAAGACAAGGATGCCCACTCTCCCCACGTTCATTCAACACAGTTCTCGAGGTCCTAGCCATGGCAATCAGACAGCACAAAGAAATAAAAGGCATCCAGATTGGCAAGGAAGAAGTCAAACTGTCCCTGTTTGCAGATGACATGATATTGTACAGAAAAAAACCCTAAAGAATCCACTCCAAAACTACTAGACCTAATATTTGAATTCAGAAAAGTTGGGAGATACAAAATTAATACACAGAAATCTGTTGCATTCCTATACACTAACGATGAACTAGCAGAAAGAGAAATCAGGAAAACAATTCCATTCACAATCACATCAAAAAGAATAAAATACCTAGGAATAAACCTAACCAAGGAAGTGAAAGACCTATATCCTGAAAACTACAAGACACTCTTAAGAGAAATTAAAGAGGACACTAATAAATGGAAATTCATCCCGTGCTCTTGGCTAGGAAGAATTAATATTGTTAAAATGGCCATCCTGCCTAAAGCAATCTACAGATTCAATGCAATCCCTATCAAGATATGCACAGCATTCTTCAATGAATTGGAGCAAATATTTCTAAAATTCATATGGAACAAAAAAAGACCCCAAATAGCCAAAGCTATCTTGGGAAGGAAGAATAAAGCAGGGGGAATTACGCTCCCTGACTTTGAGCTCTACTACAAAGCCACAGTAATCAAGACAATTTGGTACTGGCATGAAAGAAGACCCATAGACGAGTGGAACAGAATAGAGAGCTCAGATATAAACCCAAGCATATATGGCCAATTAATAAATGATAAAGGAGCCATGGATATATACAATGGAGAAATGACAGCCTCTTCAACAACTGGTGTTGGCAAACTGGACAGCTACAAGTAAGAGACTGAAACTGGATTACTGTCTATCCCTATATACAAAAGTAAACTCAAAATGGATCAAAGACTTGAATGAAACCATACAGCTCTTAGAAAAAGAAAATCTCTTGGACATAAGCATGAGCAACTTCTTCATGAACGTATCTTCCCAGGCAAGGGAAACAAAAGCAAAAATGAACGAATGGGACTATATCAAACTAAAAAGCTTCTGTACAGCAAAGGACACCATCAGTAGAACAAAAAGACATCCTACAGTATGGGAGAATATATTCATAAACAATATATCCGATAAGGGGTTGATATCCAAAATACATAAAGAGCTCATGCACCTCCACAAATAAAAAGCAAATAATCCAATTAAAAAAGGGGCAGAGGAGCTGAACAGACACTTCTCCAAAGAAGAAATTCAGATGACCAACAAGCACATGAAAAGATGCTCCACATCACTAATCATCAGAGAAATGCAAATTAAAACCACAATGAGATATCACCTCACACCAGTTAGGATGGCCAACATCCAAAAGACAAACAACAACAAATGTTGGTGAGGATGTAGAGAAAGGGGAACTGTCCTACACTGCTGGT
This sequence comes from Smutsia gigantea, assembly GCA_032199065.1. Taxonomy (NCBI): domain Eukaryota; kingdom Metazoa; phylum Chordata; class Mammalia; order Pholidota; family Manidae; genus Smutsia; species Smutsia gigantea. Next base: position 44,765 of record JAVSCE010011693.1, on the reverse strand, counting down.
GGGAATGTAAATTAGTTCAACCATTGTGGAAAGCAGTATGGAGGTTTCTCAAAAAACTCAAAATAGAAATACCATTTGACCCAGGGATTCCACTCCTAGGAATTTACCCTAACAATGCAGCAGCCCAGTTTGAAAAGACATATGCCCCCTATGTTTATTGCAGCACTATTTTCAATAGCCAAGAAATGGAAGCAACCTAAGTGTCCATCAGTAGATGAATAGATAAAGAAGATGTGATACATATACACAATGGAGTATTATTCAGCTATAAGAAGAAAACAAATCCTACCATTTGCAACAACATGGATGGAGCTAGAGGTTATTATGCTCAGTGAAATAAGCCAGGCAGAGAAAGACAAGTATCGATTGATTTCACTCATCTGTGGAGTATAAGAACAAAGCAAAAACTGAAGGAACAAAACAGCAGCAGACTCACAGAACCCAGGAATGGACTAAAAGTTACCAAAGGGAAAGGGACTGGGGAGAATGGCTGGGAAGGGAGGGGTAAGGGGCAGAAAGTGGCATTATGATTAGTACACATAGTATAGCGGCAGGGGACACAGGAAAGGCAGTATTTACAGAGAAGGCAAGTAATGATTCTATAGCATCTTACTACACTGATGGACAATGACTGTAATGGGGTATGTGGGGGGAACTTGATAATAGGGGGTTTAGTAACCATAATGTTGTTCAAGTGATTGTACATTAATGATACCATTATAAAAAAAATAAAAAATAAAAATAAATAAATAAAAACTCATAAAGATAAAGATATAATTATGTGAAAAAAGAAACGGAATGAACAAAACAGCAGAAAACTCACAGAACCCAAGAATGGACTAACAATTACCAAAGGGAAAGGGACTGGGGAGGATGGGTGGGAAGGGAGGGATAAGGGGGGAAAAGGGGTATTACAATTAGCACACATAATGTAGCTGCGTGGGACACGGGAAAGGCAGTGTTTACAGAGAAGACAAGCAATGATTCTATAGCATCTTACTACGCTGATGGCATTGACTATAATAGGGTATGTGGGGGGGACTTAATAATAGGGGGTTTAGTAAACATAATGTTGTTCAAGTAATTGTATATTAACAATACCAAAATAAAAAAAAGAAAATAAGGAAAGACTAAGGAACTGTTGCAGATTGTAATAGACTAGGGAAGAATAACAACAGCAAAAAAAAAATTGATATAGGATCCTGAAACAGAGGACAGTAGTGGGGAAATGAGTGAAATTTGAATGTAATATGTAGTTTGATTAATAGTATTCTATCAATGCTAATTTCCTGATATTGTGAGATATTAACTTTAGCAGAAGCTGATGAGAAGATACACAGGAACCTCCACACTATGTTTGCAACATTTGTAAGCCTATCATTATAACAAAATTTAAATTAAAAAAAATCATTTTAGCATCAGAATACAGTTTTGAGGGAACATGCTTTCTCCATCCAACTTTTAAAATTTCACTGATAGAAAAAGACTAGATTTGGGGCTGCTGTTTAGTTCCATTGGGAATTATAAAAGCTCACTGAGGAAGGAAGTGAGGCCTACATGGGGAGTAGGTGAAGGAAACCTGGAAGGTTTGAAGGCTTTTGCATTCAGGGATATGTCTACTTACCATTCCTCCGCAGAAATGAAAAGTGGTGTCGTGTCCTGGAACAGTTACATGGATCTCCAAGGCCCAGAGACAGCATGCAGCAGGTAATGGAGAAAGCCTTGAGTAGAGTAATGACGGTAAGTTTCAGAAGCAGACCACATTTCAAATCAATCCTAAATCACCTACCTGATAACTGTGTGACCAGTTTAAGTAATTCATTATACTACTAGTACTTCTTCTCCTCCTCTTCTTTTTTTTCCCCTCCCTCTCATCCTCCACCTCCTTTTTTAGCAGAAATATCAAACTTATCTTGCAAGTTTCCCAGATATTACTGAAATAATATAAATATTGTATAAGAATTATTAACCCATGATTATTTAAAGCCATACATTTCTTATTAAAGTAACATAGCATCATTACAAGAAGTTTAAAAGATGAGAAAAATCACGTGTTTTCATTTCCTGACAAGTATGTGTAATCTCTTTAAGCTTTACAGTTACATATTTTAATGTGTGTGATTTTAATGTATCATTTTTCTCTCTCATTTTCCTCAGTTAATGTTTATTAATTTTATCATGTTGTTACAATATATTCAAAATGATAATTATTTCCTGACAACTGAGGATTAATTTTCATTTTTTTAAACATTATAAGTCAAGCATGTTGCATTTAATGTTTTCCTTTACTTGGATTGTTCCATTTATAAAGGACTGTGCACTGACATTTGTACTTTTTATGAACAGTTAAAAATTGACCTTTTTCATGAGTTCTTATTATTTTACCTATTTTATAAATATCTGAACACATGAATCTTAAGCCCCTGAATTTTCTTAAAATTAGTATCAGAAGTATTTATTCATCAGTGCTAGACAAAGCAAGGTGAATTGGCATAATCTCTGCTTCTAATACAGGACTATACTGCTGGTGCAGGAAAATGCATAGCCATCACTGCTCAGGTATAAGAAGCATGATGAGTGCTACGCAAACACTTGTCCTCATTAATTATTGAACTGGCATGGTGCACAGGGAAAAAAAGTAACTTTGCCCGTGATTCTTACTATCATTCTACTTGTCCTGTCTAGTGTAGGCTGCCACTGGTGGAGGTGGGCCAGAACACAGAGTAGATGAGGGATTTTAAATTGTATGGAGAACCCTGTCACAGTGTCCCTCCATTCCTAGTGCTAGCACAAAGCACATTTTCTATTAATTCATTGGATTTTGAACAGTGACTGCTTCGATTGGCCACTTTTTGTGATCCTTACGTTTTGCACATTTCTGCCTTGTGATTATGCACATATATCTCCCACCATACCCTGAACTCAATTATTATATTTTCTTGATTTTGCTTACTTCTGTGATCTCTGATCCACTGTGATCTCTTTCCTTTATGGTCACCTCCCATGTCTTGTTTCCTTGTTCAGCTGTTACCACATGCTCTTGTACTTGATTCATTAAATCCAGGACAATTTAAAGTCTATGGGTATAATAAAAATTAGATATTTTAACTATATTACAGAATATCACATTTATCAACTTATTAGAGCAAACCATCAAAGAGTAAGAAAATTGTGCAGGTCCTATGAACTCTTCCTAAGCTAGGAAGGAAAGATAAAGCACAGTTAGAACACATGCTGTTATTTTGACAGTATTAGAAATAACTAAACAAACTTTACTGTGTCATTCTATTATTATTATGTTAACATGTACATACCTTTCAATTTACCATTCAAAATATTTTAAGTGTATAGTTCAGTGGCATTAAATACATTTACATTTTTGTGCAACTGTCACGATGATCCTCTCTAGGACTGTTCATTTTCCCAAACTGAATCTGTATCCATTGCACAATTATTCCCCATGTACCCCCTTCCCCTAGTCTTGGGCAACCACCAGTCTAATTTCTATGAATGTGACTATTCTAGTTACCTAGAATAATACAGTATTTGTCCCTTTTGACTTGCTTATCTCACATGTTTTTGAGGTCCCTTCATGTCATAGAATGTGTCAGAATTTCCTTCCTTTTCAAGACTGAATAATATTTCATTGTGTGTGGATACCGCATTTTGTTTAACCATCCATTCGTTTTCAAGCACTTGAGTTGCTTCCACCTTTTAGCTATTATGAACACTGCTGCCATGAACAAGTGTGCACAAGTAATCTGAGTCCCTGCTTTCAATTCTTTTGGATATATCAACATATGCCAATACCCAACACTTATTATTTTCTGTTTATCTCTTGTCAATAACAGATACTTGTAATTTTCTGTGTGTTTGCTTAGCGTTCATAATGGATGTGGGTTGTTTCATTGTGGTTTTCATTATAATTTCCTTAATCATTAGTGATGCTGAGTATCTTTCCATGTGGTTATTGGCCATTTGTATATCTTCTTTGGAGAAATGTGTATCTATTCAAATTGTTTGCCCACTTTTTTTTTCTTGTCTATTCTAGTTTTAATAAGGAGGTTTGAAACTTTGAATCAAAAGGTGAAGATGGACAAGAGAAATGTGATAAATTAGTTTGGCCTCAGTCCAATACACTTGGCTCAATTTTGATATTTTACATGTTGACAGACAGGGTAATGTGAACTGGCTGCTAGTGCATTGGGAGTACTCTATCATAGCTGAAATAACGGGTTACAGAGACTCCCCAGGTTCCAGGGAAATTGCAACATCTGGAAGCCCCTCACCCAAATCAGAGCAGATGGCTCTTCCTCAAGGGATATAAAAGTAACTACTTTCCTTAAATAAGCCATCTGTTTGGATAACCATTTTCACCAATTAATAAAGAAGAGGCATTTGAAGGGCTAAGAAATTTGTTAACTCTAAAACAGGAAGGAGAAAAAAACTATGATTTGTCCAATTATAAAATGACACCATTCCTAGACATCTATGTTGAATATGAAATAGGATCTACTTTTGTTGACCTTTCTCAAACATTCTATGCTCACTGAATTGGTAAAAAGTGAATCAATAGATGAAACTAGTCTGCAATGACAAATTTGGCTTCTTGAGAGCAATCCATATTGTCACTGATTACCAAATCAAATCAGGCAGAACAAGCAACTCACAGGCTCTTATAATAAAACAATGCTCTTAAGTCATGGTGTTAAACTGCTGGTGAATTCAGTTAAGGCAAGCAATTGTATCTTGCATCTTTTTTTTATTGTAACATTGTATCTTTATGTTTTTTATTCTAATAGTAGTTAAATCCCATCCTACTGCTCACTAGCCCTCTTCTTCACTCTGTACCCTCCAACCACGTAGAAACACAGTGCCCCAATCTGTGTTATTTCACATTAACAGGCCCACGTAGATGCTGGTGTCAGGCCCAAATGCCCTCCACTTGGACAAACAGCCTCCAAATGACCTCCCTTCTCATTCTTCAGATTCTATCCCTAGCACCTTCTCCATGAAGAATTATTTTATCACCCAAGAAAGCTGGTAATTCCATCTAAGCCTCCTCACTGTTGCTAATATGCATCAATAATGCAGCACTTTTCTCACTGAACTTATTCATTGTATAATTTTGACTCCCATATTAGAGTGTGATTACATGAGGAAATAGACTGTATCCTACACACCTGTGTAGCCTTAGTTCCTGGAAATAAGATGTAAAAGTTTGCTAATGAATAAAACAGTTTGGAAATACTACTGACAAAATGAGATTTTTCTTTAAAAAAATCTTACCGATGATTATTTCACTAAAGTTTTATTTCTTTTCTCTTACAATGAAAAGCTATGAATAAAATTCATTTTTTCTCAATGTTCAAGCACATAGCAAAAATAAATTTCAATATTTAAAAAATTTAACTGTATACAAAGATGCTGAGATTGCAAATTTTAGCCTTAGGGTTAAGGGTTGCTGTTTATTAAATAGGATTTGCTGGAATCTGCAATACAACTTTGAAACTGGAACTTTGTGCAATTCAGAAATGTTGGTTCCCTATCCACTATCACAGTCTTGCGTCTAACCACGGGGAAAAATGCTTCCTGGTGACTAAAGAGTCTAATATCTTAGCTCGTTTCATTAACTCTTCTTAATCATACAAATGGAAAAACCTAATACTCTTTCCCCTGGCCTGTTTGCAATATTGCTACAGGCTTACAGCATTTGTCTTTCTCCCCACTCCAATTTCCTGGAGCCAGACATCCAGGGTAGAACGACATGCTATAAGCAAAGTTTGCACATCAAGGTGTAGGTAAGAATGTTATACAATGTGAAAATAAAGGAAATCTCATTTAAAATGGAGTTGGGAAGCCCTGAAGAGGGAGCTCTCACACAGGTACCACTTCTGGGAGCCTGCATAACCAGCAAAAGAAAGAAAATAAGAATTATCTTGACAGGGGAGGTCAATCTTCACATACGAATTCCATCTCCTGTTTTAATATAAAAAGCAAGAAGATCCCTCTGTGCTCCACAACAGCACACCACTGCTTGCTGCCAATGAGAACCCATCACAACCTTGAAATTCTGTTCTTCTCCAATGAACCTTTGCTTAAAACAACCCTGCCCAGTTTCTTCCTAAAACATAATAAAAGCTGATCTTCCCTTTGTCTCTGCATTTGCCTATGGTTTGCCATAGTTCACCTGTCCCAAACGCAGTTCCTCTGCTATTCCCAAATAAACTCTTTTTGCTGGTAAAATAACTGCCTATTTCATTTTTAATGTTGACAACAGTTGACACACAACCTTGCCTTCCAAACAAAGAAACCAGATCTTGCCGAGGTCACTTGCCTGAGCCCACAGACGGGCTAGATGATAGAAGGCAGCTCACAGCAACACGGATGTGACCTTGGCAGTTTCACGCTTTCTCTCTCCCTCTCCCTTTCTCTCTTTCTCTCTCTCTCTCTCTCTCTCTCTCTAAATGATTGGATTTAATACCAACATTTGCCAAAGGAGTAAAGATTGGAGGGTTTTTTTGGTATATTATTTTAAACATTTATCCATCAGTCTTTAGATGTCCTTACCCCATTTTTTTTTTCAATATTCTGTTGGCTCATGGCAGCGCCCTTGAAGATGTCACTTAAGGGAAGAAGTGCTATTTTACGTCTGCTTCCTTTATCTAAGTAGGAAAGCACTTCATCGTTCCCCTGCCCAGTCCCTTTGGTGAAGCACTCTGGCCCAGCTGATTCCTGTCTGCAATCACTAACCTCAGTGTCTTTCAGTCTGGATTCTTGCATGTAAATGCACGCTGTCTCATTGTCCTGTCCTCTTTAATTTAAATGCTTGTCTCCTTGCCTCTCAGTCTAATAGCTCATTCCTTCTCTTCCCCTAATCCCCAGCATTGTTTCTCCATCATATCGCCTGCAATTTCCAGGATGACATATTTTACTTCAGATCATAACTCGTTTAGTCTTTTCTCCTGCTGGTATGATAATAGCATCTCAAGCTAATCATTAATTTCCACCCTGTGGTTTCAGTAATTCCTTCATGCTAAATCTTGCATAGGAAAATTGTTTTAGGTTTGGCACCTTAACTTAGTCTAAGGGAAAAATGAGTCAGAAGATGCGACTCACTGTCAGAGGCCCTCTGGTCAATGTGGGCATCATTGCTCATGTAGGTAAAGGGTTCTAAAGGCCTGGAAGAATAAAAGGCACAGAAATTACTTTAAGTCTTCTGCTTTATGTGTATTTAATCAACATCCTTTGGAAATGAAAAGGTAGTATTTTGCAAAATTGTTTATGTGACCCTGCAAATAAATATATTTGTTATTGGGTATAAAAAATAAGCATCACCATGGAGGAGGGGTTGGGGAGGTGGGTGGGGAGGGTGAGGGGATGAAGCGGCACAACAATGCTCAATCATAACATCAGTTGGTCATGGGGATAGTACTGCAGCATGGAGCATACAGCTAATGATTCTGTAACATCTTTCTATGTTGACAGGTGGTAACTGCACTAGTAGGGACGAGGATTTAATAATATGGGTAACTGTGATTCACTGTGTTGTACATTGGAAATCAATATAAGATTGTATATCAAAGATACCTCAATTTACAATAAAAGTAAAGAAAAAAAGCATCAAGAGAGGAAAAAATTATAAAATGCTAGTGCTTGAAGGATCTTCAGATATCATGTTCAAGCTCCTCATTTTTACAGAAAAAGAGTACTAGGTCATAAGATCATGCTCTAGAAGGAGAGAACCAGGCTCTGGCCTCTGGCCCAGTTCATTTGGAGAGTTTCTTTCCCTATGTGTTGTCTGTGTGTATATGTATGTGCACATATTTATTTACCTATTTACTTAAATATATTGATATTTCTCTGTCTCTGTATGTATGTGTAAACACACACACACACCCTACTTTCTCAATTTTTCCCCTAATTGTTTTGGTCTCTTTCATGCTTGTTGGATACCCTCAAATCTGACCCCCTCCTCTCCCACCACCACCACCACAAACACACATACTCCTGATATTTTTAATATAGTAGCACACACCTTTCATATTTAAATTTGGAAACTAAAATACAGATAGAAGCTCTATGTTGGGTGAGGGAAGAAAATTGCCAACTAATGATTTTCCTTGTAGAATGACTGGATGGGGAGACTGGGGACCCATATATTTAGTTGGAGGATTTCTAAATACCTGTACCTATAAGACTGTTTTATTGGGTTATGCATAGTCTCCAAAGAAGGATCCACTCACCTCATGCCTGGGGTCTGTGAATCTGGCTACCAGAGTTTTAGAAGTTTAATCACATATGAGAGAACTGGAAGTCCAGCCCTTCCATGTGCTGAATTTCACTTAACACTGTTTTTTTGGAATGTGGCTTTCTCTCATTCTACAGTGATGAGAGTCCCTGAGTCTGATGTCTCTCTAGTTCAATTTTTCAACTTTCCTGGTAAACAACCAAAGTTTGGGACAAGTAGTGACTGGCATACATGGAATGACAAAGTAACCTGGGAGTATATCTGCTACATATTGTGTTGCTTACCCATTTCTGTGGTTTTATTCCCACAGAGTCCTCACTCCTACTTTTACATCCCACCCAATAATACTGGTGTCTCTGATTACTAAGTCTACGGAGGCTTCTGCAGTATGAACTATCTTGTTTTCCATTTTCACTATTCTCTGCAGGCAACTGAAAATCAACTTTCTCAGTCTGTTAACACCTCATCCACATTCCAGCATTAAAAATCGGTTAAAATCTTTTATCCACTATAGTTTCTACTCCCATTCTCTCTGTAACTCTAAGTGTACAATTACAAATCTTTTGCTTTTGTTTTATTAACTTTTCAGAGGGCAGCAGAGAATGAGCCTGGATTCTGCTGTTGATCATTGGATACCATCTAGTCAGGGTAAGGAGATGAAAAATTATTATTTGCAATCCATTATTATGTGGCTTATAAAATCACTGAAAAGGCTAGATAAGCAGCTCCTAGTTCCCTGAACAATGCTGCTGAACTAAACCAGTAATGTAGATACTGACTCTGTGATGTTTGGGATACTAGAGAATTGAGAAACTACCATCATTACTGCTAACTCCAGGACCACACTGTGTTTGCCATGAACGGAGCCAAAAAAGTGTTTGTCCCACATCTCAGCCTAGCCACAGAACTAGGCTCCTGGCTTTGGATTTCTGATGCAACTACCCACACAAAGCTGTGGTCACGTTTGCCAGAGGAGTCACACATGTGCTTCATGACATTTTCTGTGCCTTCAATTCCAAATGCTGGTGCTTTGTTTTGACTTAATGTAGATAATGTGCAGAATCTAGACTGCGTGAGAGTCTTGGGAATGTGGCTTTTAGCTTTCCATCCACTATTATGCAATAAGGAATAGTGCAAGGGAATTGCAATGGAATTGAGAGAGTTTATATAAAATATCTAACTACATATTTCCTATGGATTTACAGGTGTACATATCATTTATTCTCAACTGGGGATAGTTTTGTACCTTAGGGACACTGGCACACACATCATGACTGGGACGGTCCCACATAGGGTGTGGTACTGGTAGGCAGTAGGTAGAGGCAAAGGATGATGCTAAATACCCTACCAAGCACAGGACAACCTCCAACGACCAGGATCATATCCCTCAAATGCTGAAAAAGCTGGAGTTGAGAACTCCTAATATACTGAATATCTGAAAGATGAAAAGCTTATAACTATGATTATCTCTAAGGAAGAGAGGCAAGGACTGATTTAAGAATGGTGATTAAGGAGAACTCAGCCTTTATTTAATTAATTTTTACAAAGAATGTATATAATGTAATTAAAGGTTAGTGAAAAAAATAAAACATAATGAAGAGGAACCAAAATGTAGGCAAGAAATATAAGGGACTTGGGAACAAAAGAGAGGGAGAGATTCAAAAAGGAATAGTTGCCTTCTCATTAAAGGTCCTTTTTCCTTATATATTGCATTGCCATAATAGCCCATGCTATAGTTTTAGCAATAAAGGTAAATGCCTTTCCTAACTCCCATTTCTTTCTCATCCTCTACAGCTTAAAGATGACTAACTCCAGTACATTTTAATGGTGAACAAGCTCTCTGAACTGTCACTCCCTCTTCACCTCAACTGTTCATTTTAATTTGTGGTTCTGGTCTCAGTCTGGACTATGGCAACAGTCTCATTATTAGCTCCTTACCTTTAAAACTCTCTGTCCACCTAATTTTCTGTGTCATTGACAAATTCATTCATAGGTGTCAGCATTCACAATTTCCTCTAACAAGGACCTCAGTAATTTTTTTTTTAGCTCAAGGATGGGCATCAGTGTCAGTTCCCATGTTTCAGGCTGAAAGCACTGATTAATCACAATAGTCTTTCTGGCTGATGTTAATTGTGTCCTCAGACCCCCTGTATAATCCATGTGGCCACTACAAAGTTACTGGAATCTATGTGAGGATGAAACCTATTGTGCTTTATTTCACCAGGAAACTGAAGTATCTCTAATAGTTGTTTGTCTCTTTCAGGAAATATCCTACATTGAGAAATAAAAATGATGAGAGGTTATTAGTGACTTAAAGAATGGAGTTAGAGATTCAGGAACATCTTCTAACTGGTTGTTCTTTAAAATACTTTACTCTGAGTGTGAAAATATAACAACCTTAGTCACAAGCCTTGGCCAATAACTGAACATACTCTGGAACAGACCCTATCCTGTATTTCTTAGTTTTCCTAAGATAGTTTTTTTGGGATGCTGACTTTTAATTGTAACAAGTTTGAACATACTATTGTTATTGAATCTTATGATGTTATCAAATTTTAAATAGACATTGTTTAAGTGGAAAAGAAAAATAAACAGAGACAGTCCCAGGATACAGTTTTCAAGAGAACAATTAGGGAACAGTCAAAAAAAAGAAAAGGACAATAAAGAACTTTGATGCTGGACAAGTGCAAATAAAAATGTGGCAAGGCACTGTGAAGGACATTATTTCAGAATAAGCAGACCCACCCCAGAAAGTAGACTGTGGTTTGTCATAGGGGTACACAAATAGTTGGGGAGTTATCAGAATGTGAAAATGATATCAAATAAGGTGAGCAGCATGATATAATACACACATCTGAAGTATTATATTGAGTCAGAATTCTTAATAGTAACTTTAGTTCCAATCATCAGAAGAAAAATGAGTGAAGAATGTGAAGGGTCAGATACCCTAGAATGTGAAAAATATGAGGAAAGTGATGTCAGAGAGAACAAAAGGAGAACATTCAGTGTGACAAGCATATTATCCAATAGTTCCTCTGGAGAAATACTATTTGTAAGAAGGAGTATTTTTCAACAATACATAAATTGTTTTTATGTGGCTCAATTTCTGACTCTTCCATAGAGGCTAAGGAAATCATTCTTTGATTTCAGTAATATGTTTTTAGAATTTTTTTTCATAATTTTAATATATTTTATTATTTTACCTCATCATAGGACTGAAAAAATGCATTTATTAACATGAAGTATAGATATAACATTTGAAACTAAATGAAATACCACTCATCAATGCCACAGGCAGATGTGGAATCAGCACCCAGCACAGAAGTAGTATCTTCTGGACGAAGCTGCATGTTGACCTTTCACAGTCTTAGTGGCTCTGGTGTCATATGGCTCTTGAGCTCATCTAGGCTTGCAATTCATTCATTTAGCACTATTTTTGTTATTTCCTTATTGCATCATTTCAGGAATGGACAGAATAATGGCTGGGAAGAAACAATGGATGACCTGAACTTTTCATCTCAGAAATAAGAACTAAAGTGTGTTTATGGAATATATGTAACTTTAAAGTTTTAGTGTTTTTCATACAATCTAATAATGGTGACAGTGTAGGAAGAAATAAGAGTAAGCATAAAACCAATAGGGTTGGCAAGGTTAGAGCCTACAAATATTGAGATTGATTTTTTTACACAGACTGATTAAACTACCACTGCTCCCTTACATACTAAAATCTTTGAAATCCAACTGACCTCTTTACTCATAAAAAACAAATTTGAAAAAAATAAATGAAGAAAAATAATCACTTCCCCAATATACCACAGCATATTGATTTTGAAAACAGTATCCTCAGGGAGATGATAGCTCAAAAATTAGGGTTCAGTTAACCCAATTAGAGGCTTTGTGTTCCTTTCCATGAAGTCATAGGTAACTATGTATGCAAGCAAGTATGCACGTATGCATCTATTTTTTCTTTCTAACACCTCACAGTATGTGTGTGCATGTTTCTGTCTTTAATTCTTTATGGAACTTTCCAGTAGAAGATATCAGATAAAAGCAAGAGTGATTATTCAGCAAATCTTCATTCTGTCATAAGATAGAATAGGTTAAAACTTATGCTTGTGCTAAAATGGTAGTGAGTTTATGGCACAAATAACCAAATAAAAAGAAACAGCAGATGGCAACATAGGAATCTCTGGAGCTCCCCTCTTCCCAGGGACACACTGAATGTGCAGCTACATATAGAATAATTCCTTCTGAAAAATATCCAGAAACTAGCTGGTGCACATTGGGGTGAACAAAAACAACAACAAAACCACATCAAAATAGATGGGAAAGTCCAAGATACAGCCTTGTTATAGAACTGACCACCAGTGTGGCTGACACAACCAGGAGGGAACACAACTACAGCTTCTGTATGTGTATACACAAGGTGAGAATTTCTACAAAGAAATAGAAAATACAAGAAAGTACTAACAGAAATTCCAGAGCTGAAAAATAAAATAATTGAACTGAAAAATTCATTAGAGGAGCTCAACAGAAGACTAAATGAAGTAAAACGAAGGATTAATGAACTTAAAGACAGGACAGTAGAATTCATACAAAGGAGCAAAAAAAAAAGAACAGAACAGGATGAAGATAGCTTAAGGGACTTTGGGATGTAAACAAGTGGACCAGTATTTGCATTATTGGGGTCCCACAAGAAGAAGAGAGAAGCAAAAGGGCACAAAGCTTATTTGAAGAAATAACAACTGAACGCTTACTTTATCTGGCAATTAAGTAATTAGGTGCACCAAAGAACATTATAATTAAAGTTTGAAAAGTTAAAGACAAGAGAATCTTAAAAGCAGAAGGACAAAAACTACTTGTTACCTACAAGGCAATGAGCACATTTCTCAGCAGAAATTTTACAGGCAAGAAGGGAGTAGCATGATATATTCTGGGGAATATATAAATGCTGGGGGAAAAAAACACAAAAACACTCTGCCACCAAGAATATTAAAGCTGTTCTTCAGAACTGAAGGATAAATAAAGAGTTATCCAGCCAAGCAAAAGCTAACAGAGTCCATCATCACTAGACTGGCCATGTGAGAAATGTTAAAGGGGCTTCTTTAAGCTGAAAAGAAAGGATGCTAAATGATACAGGAAAATGAAGTATAAGTCTCACCGGCAAAAAAATATATACTGTTACATTCAAATAATCTACTGTTGTAATGATGATGGATTTCTCACTTATAAATCTAGTATGAAAGTTAAAAGACAAAAGTAGTAAAATAAATTGATACACAAGATAAAAAGATGTAAATTATGACATCAAAAACACAAAATGAGGTAGAAATTACAGTTTTAGAATGCATTCAAACTTAGATTGTTAACAGCTTAAAACAGAATATTACGACTAATGTTTTATATAAACCGCACAGTAATTACAAAGCAAAAACCTCTAGTGGATACATGAAAGATGAAGAAGTCAGCATACCACTACAGAAAAATCATCAAATAACAATGGAAGAGAGAAAGAAAAGAAAGGAACAAATGAAGTATAAAATAGTCGGAAAACAATTTTTAAAATGGCAGTAGGTCCATGTCTATCAATAGTTACTTTAAATTGAAATGGACTAAATTCTCCAATCAAAAGATAGAGTGGCTAAATGAAAAAAAAAAGCCCCAACTATATGATCAGCTTCAAGGACACACTGGACTGAAAGTGAAGGGCTGGAGAAAGGTATTCCATTCAAATAGAAACTAAAAGAAAGTTAGGGTGGCTATACAGATAAAATAGGTTTTACACTCAAGGCATTTATAAGAGATAGGATTATTACATAAGGATAAAGCAGTCAATCCAACAACAGAATGTAACATTTGTAAACATTTACACACCCAACATAGGAGGACCTAAATATATAAATGATATATTAATAGACCTAAAAAGAGAGAGAGACAGTAATACAGTAGTACTGGGGGACTCCAATACCCCAGTTTCATCAATGGATAGATCATCTACACAGAAAATTGCTAAGGCAATATTGGCCTTAAACTACACATTAGATCAGGTGGACTTAACAGATATTTATAGGACATTCCATCCAAAAGCAGCGTGGTATGCATTCTTCTTAAGCATATGTGGAATATTTTCCAGGCTAGATCAATGTTAGCCAAAAAAAAGTCTTAATAATCTTAGAAGACTGAAATCATATTAAACATCTTTTCTAAATACAATGGTGTCAAAACTTTCTCAATTAAAAAGAAAATGGATAATTTACAAAAATGTGGAGGTTAAATAACATGTTAAGAAACAATGTGTCAAACATGGAGTCAAAGAGCAATAAAAAAATAATCTTGAAACAAATTAAAATGGAAACACACCAAAACTTACAGGATACATCAAAAATCAGTTCTAAGAATTTCCAGCAGTAAACACCAATATTAAAAAAAAGAAACCTCAATAAGCTATAAAAAAGTACAAACTAAGTTCAAAGTCAGTAGATGAATTAACAAAGATTAGAGCAGAAAGAAATGAGACTAGAAAGACAATAAAACATACCAATAAAGCTAAAAGCTAGTGTTTTGAAAAAATAAAGTGGACAAACCTTTAGCTAAATCACCAAGCAAGAAAAAAAAAATAGAACTCAAATAAATAAAATTAGAATTGAAAAAGGATGTATTACAACTGATACCACAAATATACAAAAGACCAAAGATTGCTATGAAAAATTATACACCAACACATTTTACAAACTATAAGAAATAGACTATTTCTTAGAAACATCAACTTACCAAGACTGAATCAGGAAGAAACAGAAAATCTGCACAGACCTATAATTAATAAGGAGATTGAATCAACTGATCTAAAACATCCAAAAGGCAAAATACTTAGGCCAGATGACTTCACTAGTGAATTTTATCAAACATTTAAAAGAATTAATACCAATATCAAAATTCCTCCAAAAAATAGAAGGGGAGAGAATACTTCCAAAAACATTTAGAAGGCCAGCATTACCCTGATACAAAAACTGAACAAGGACTCCACAGAAAATTACAGACTAATATCCTTGATGAATTTAGATACAAAATTCTTCAGCAAAAATTAGCAAAAAGAATTCAACACTGCATGAAAAGGATCATACACCATGATCAAGTGGGATTTATATAAGGGATGCAAGATGGCTCAACATCCCCAAATCAATCAATGAGATATACCATGTTAACAAAATGAAGACTAAAAATCATATGATCATCTCAATAGATGCAGATAAAGCATTTGACAAAATTTAACACCCTTTCATGATAACAACCCTCACCAAAGTGGGTATAGAGGGAACATACCTCAACACAGCAAAGGCTGTGTAAGACAAACCCAGAGATAACATCATCCTCAAGGTGAAAGCTGAAAACTTTCCCTCCAAGATCAGCAACAAGACAACGATGCCCAATCTCACCATTTTTATTCAACATAGTACTGAATGTCCTGGCCAGGATAACTAGGCAAGAAAAACAAATAGAAGACATCCAAATCAGAAAGTAAGAAGTAAAATGGTGTCTATTTGTACATGATATATATAGAGAAAACCCTAAAGATTCTACCAAAAAACAAAACAAAACTGCTAATGTTGGTAAATGAATTGAGTATAATTGCAGGATAATCAATGTACAAAAATCAGTTGCATTTCTATACACTAATAACAAACTACATTTTAATCTTATCAGCAAGTGAAAAAGGAAATGGATTTCACCTCATACTTATATTTTATACATACAACTCCTATTTTGGAAGCTGGTAAGGAATTAAGGGTTATAGTAATTTCTTTTTTATAGACTCCTTTAGGTAGTCTCCTGTTTTTCTGTTTATGTTACTTTTAAAATTTATCCCATTTCCACTTTACTCTTAAAGATCTTACCTAGGTAACATTTTAGATAACACTCAACAAATATTCTGATTATTTCAAAATTAGTTAAAATTGAAGTTATAATCCACTTATATCTGAGAAAATGAAACAAGTTTGAAATGTGAAAATGAATATTGCAAGAGTCCATTAAATTCAAATGATTTAAACTTATAAACCATGCAAAATGTGAAAAGAATTAATGGAATATTATTTCATGTGGACATTTGAGATAGAAAACATATTGATAACACTGAATTACAATAACAGCCAAGCTACTTTGTGATAATATGCACATTTTTCTGTATCTTTTTTAAAAAACTTACTATGACATAAGAAACATCTTCAAGGAAAACATGAACCCAGGAAAACAAAGTGGTAGACTTATACTCAGTTTCTCTTTCTAAATAAATATTTTAAATTTCAGGGTTTTTTTAAAGTCTAAGAACTCGAAACAGGCAGTTGGATTTGTACTAGCCACAGTACTAGTTGAGCATTAGATAATGATCTGGTTTGCTAAAATTTTACTTAGTCATTTTCCTCAACTTAAATATTTAACTTTGCATGTGTAAAGAAGAATTATTTTATAACATATTTGTATGGTTTCACTTCTGGCAATTTAAATATGCATGTAAATGATAGCCACTCAGATGAAGTATAGAGTAGGTGCAATGTAAATATTTTCCTTGCAAATTAGAATTCTAAAAGACACAGCAAATGTTCAGACTGTGTAAGTTATATCCCTTCCTTTGAAAAGTAGTAGGATCCTGACTTGACCTAATTTTCCCCCAAAAGCTCTATGAAAATGAATTTTTCTAATAACATATAATTAACTTTATTTCATCTCCTTCCTCTCTCCCTCACAATATCTTGTTACCTTAGCTCAGTATTTCATTATGAGCCAATTGATTGATTAAACTTTAAAGGCATTTAAATGTACGTGAAATCTCCACACACACATACAGGAAGGAAAAGAAGAAACAACAGCTGGTTCACAAGTGACTTTTGGGCTTAAGTTCATGAACTTTACAGTCACTTGAGTTACTTATTTCAAAGTTTTCTTGGTGGCTGATTTCAGAAGACTGTTGAAGTGTTTATAGGAATGTTAGTAGGGAAAGGTGTCACCTTACCCTCAAATGCTTGCCTTTTGTATTTGATGAAAGAATCTAAGAAATTGTTCCTCACTACTGTATATAGTATACTGCTCATTTTCTTGTAAAGAAGTACAGTGGTATCATCACAATTAAGTTGCAAATATAAATTTTTCATTGTAAATTTTGAGTGAATACTCAAATAGTTATACCTCTCCTTAACTGCCCCAAATAAGTTACTGATTATTATTAACAAAATGGACCATCTTATTAGGCTCATTTTTTTAAACTATTCAAACTTAGATTGTGATTTCTGACACCTAAGATCATGACCTCAAAATCTTACCTTACATTAACCAAAGGAATCCATGTTATTTATTCTCAGTGTATTATCATTTTTTCTTAGGACTGAAATGAGCTGGCAAATTTCAGTATTTTGCAAATCTCCCTCACTTGTTTTTTGGACCTGATCAAGTAAAGGCAACCAAATGTTTTAACAATGAGAATTTCTGACAACCTCAGAAGTTTTACATGGAAAACAAGTTTGTATGTGGGCTGTAGTTTCATTTAAGAGTGATTAATTTTATCATATTAAAGAAGAAATGTTGTGGAAACACCATATAAATCTTAGTATTATACTACAGCAAAAAATAAAAGCAAAAATAAAAACACACTACAAAACAGGTTTCTAATTTTTAGTGAATTAGTAATTATCAAATAACCTCTTTAGCTTATTCATTTTTCTTTGACTAACATGCTTTGGAAACAGAAATTCATTTCGTACTTGAAGTAGTATGTTTTAGAGTTCGAAAATCCTGGGCTCCCATTTTTAACTGCCATTTACTAGTTCAATGGCTTTAGGGTATCTACTTAATCTCTCAAAGACCCACTTTACTTATCTATAAAATGTGGTTTTGCTGAATTATTTTGAATATAAAATTAGACAACATATGTAGCAGGACAAGGGACTGCTAACTAATACATGTCTTTTATTGAGGGGTGGACGTGTGACTAGGATTTCTAAGCAGTGGAATGTGGGTATGGGGAATGCACACCCTTCTAGGCTCAGTTTATTGAATACAATTTCCAACATAATTCTCTGCTCTTTCTTCCCCCTTTTCCTGGTGCAGAGAACCTCAGAAGCTGTCATGTTGAAAATGGCAAATATCTCATCAGGCTTGGTCCCTGGGTGATTGTCTTGTGAAGACCCAAAAGTTAGAACTTTATTGGGAGAAAAATAAACTTTGAAATCTCAGTGATTAAAAAAAAAGAAGTTTATCTGTTAGATTACTACCATTACCTTCACTGACATAGAATCTGAATAAATTATTTTACTGATTTTTCTCCAATTGGAAAGGAAGAGAAAAATATATTTTAAGTATACAGACAACTTATACAAAGATATGGATTAGGCATTCACTATGAATAGAAATCCATTCATTGTGTTTGTACAAAAAAAAGCCACAACCCCATCAAAACATAATTGAATAGATTGCCCACTGATTTATGTTACATATACCAAAGCCCAGACCCCAAAAGCATTACATTTATGTGATATTTTCCCCCGATTATAAGACCAAAGTCTTGCTGTTAACATTTTAATTTCAAAAGATCTTTTTGGTACCAAAGACATCAGAGTATAAAGAGCAATGAATATTTGTTTATTAAGCAGATATATCAAAAGAAGAGATGATGGAAACTTAGAATTTTCATTTCACTGAGAATTTTCACTTTTGAATAGCCCATATTCTCAGAAATTTATTCATTTAGCTCTAAAAATTAAATACAATTATAAGAATTATTGTTAGTAAAATCATAGTTGCCAACCTAATTATTAAGTTATAAGGAAATATGTATGAATTTTTTTAAATTGTGATAAAATACACAGAACAAAACTTACTATCCTAACCATTTTTATATAGAGTTCAGTGGTATTAAGGACATTCATACTGTTGTACACCTATCACCACCATCCATCTCTAGAACTATTTTCATCTTGCAAACAAACTCTGTACCCTATAAACACTATATCCAAATGATGCCCTCCCCAGGCACCGGCAAACACCATTCTGCTTATTTTCATTCCTTTTTTAATCTCCCTTTTTCCTCAATGCCCAGCCTCTGGTAACCAGTATTTCACTTCCTGTTACTGTAAGTTCAGCTTATGTTTTATTTTTTTAATATTCCATATATAAATGAGATCATACAGTGTTGTCTTTCTGTGTCTGGTTTAATTTACTTAGCATAATGTCCTCCAGGTTCATCCATGCTGTTTAAACTGTCAGGACCTCCTTCTTTTTAAGGCTGAATAATAGTCTATTGTACTACATTTTATTTATCCACTGACTCATCAATGGACACTAGGTTGTTATCCTAGTGACTAGTGATGGCTTTGGTGACTAATGATGGAATGGACAGAAGAGTACAGATATCTAACTGAGATAGTGATCTTATTTCCTTTGGATATATACTCAAAAGTGGATGTGCTAGATTATATGAAAGTTATGTTTTTAGTTTTCTGAGGAACCTCCATGTTTTCCATGGTTGTACCAATTTACATTTTATCAACAGTGCACAAGGGTTCCCTTTTCTACACATCTTTGCTAACACTTGTTATCTCTTGTCTTTTTTGACAGTCATCTTAACAGGTATGAGGTGATATCTCATTGTGGTTTTGATTTGCATTTCCCTGATGATTAGTGATATTAAGCATCTTTTTATGTATATGTTGGCAATTTTATATCTTCTACGAGAAAATGGTTGTTTAGAAACAGCATTTGTATTCTGTCCATGGGGACTCACAAAGGCCAAGCTCCATTGGCTCTCCAGGTAGAAGATGTAAAAGCCAGTACCTGCAGAGGCAGCTGTATAAGTTGTGGCATTACATATGTGCTCCAAACCCTTTGCTCCTCAAAGAGAAGCTGGGATTTAGGGATTCCCTCCTCATTGTAAGGCACTGTGCGATTTACTCAGTTAGTTTCTGGATTATTCTCAGAGGGTATTGATTTATGCGTAGCTTGTATATTTGATGTGTCCATGGGAGTAGGGAAAAATCAATGACCACATGTTCTATCATCTTGCTGATGTTTTTGTGTATAGGTTTTTACACAAATATTTTCCTGTCAATTAAGAATGAAAATGAGGATACAATAACAGCAATATATACTCATTTATCAGTGGTTCAGGTTAAATGTTGGGATTCTGATAAATCAAGGTTTTGACCTAGAATAACATGGAAGGGAGAGATTCAACTATTTGGATCAAAAGGGTAGATCTTGTTAGGCTACTTACCTACCTATTCTTCACAAATTACTTAAAATAGTTATCCTCTATCGTTCCTTCCCATATGAATTACAGAGAGAGCTTTTATATATACCAATATTCAGGCAGTAACTCAGAACTATAAAACAAAATATTTAGGGATATTATCAGGAGATTAGTAATGTTTAAAGATACGGACATAATTCTTTCATCCAAGTTTAGAGGCACTACCTCATAATGACTGGAAATATTTTTGTGGATTGCTGCACAGCAGAGCTGGAAGGTAAAAGTAAAAATATGAAGGACTTCCTCTTTAAGGAATGTGGAGTAGGCATAGTTTTTCCTACTCCTTTAACTGAGTATAGGTAAAAACCATTGGCATGATATATAAAAGAAATTTAAGATGATTCTGAAATGTTGAGAAAGGAGAGAAGGCTGACTAGAGACCCCAGGATCCAAGGACTAACATATGAGTTTCGTTCTGTGGTTTTTCGCTTTGTATAATCTAAACTTGGACCTGAGGACACTGACAACTTGGAAATGCCAACACATCTATAGCTGAGAAAATAAAGCAATCCATAATTCAGCTGGGGAACTTAATATCTTTTTCGCAAAAACTGATAGACCAACTAGACAATCAACAAGAATATAAAAGAACTCAACATGAATTTATCAACCAAGGGGATTTAATCAACATTTTTACAATATCTCATTCAATGACAGCAAAATATACTATTTTCAAGTGTCTACAGAACATATATTAAGAAAGACCACACTTGGCCATAAAAAAAATCTAAACAAATTTAAGACAATTGAAATCATATGGAAAATATTAACCAATAACAAGGGAATCAAACTAGAAATCAACTGCAGAAACATAAAACTCAACACTTACAAACTATACATTATATTTCTAAATAATGAGCAAGTCGAAGAAGTCTCAGGGAAAATGTATATTGAAATGAGTTTAAATGAAATATGTCAAAATTTGTGTGACACAGTTAAAGCAATTTTATGAGGGAAATTTATAGTGATAAACATACATATACATTAGAAAAGCCTTGACAATAACCTAAGATCCAACCTCAGGGACTTAGAAAATGAAGAGAAAAATAAACCCAAAACAGAGGAAAAGCAAAAATAAAGATAAGAGCAGAAGTCAACAATATAGGGAAAAAAAAACAGAAAAAAAATCAATGAGAAAAAAAACTATGGTTCTTTGAGAAGACCAATACAATTGACAAAGCTCTAGCATGACTGACAGAAAAAAAATAAAAAGAAAAATGATGTGACTCACCAATAGTAGGAATGACATAAGGGCTATTACTAAAGATTTTGAAGAAATCGAAAATACTATCAGTAACTCTAAATACATCAATTTGACAACTTAGATGAAATAGAGCAATTCCTCTAAAAAAAACACCAACTACCACAACTTTAAAAATATTAAATTGATAAATTGAATTGTCTTATAAGTAGTAAGGGAATTTAATTCACAATTTTAAAATGTGTGATGAAGAAATCGAAGGTTCATATAGTTTCACTGCGAATTCTACCAAGCATACAGAAGAATTAACACTGATTCTACATAACCTCTTCTAGAAAATATGAGGGAAAAATTACCAATTCATTTCATGAGTTTAGTATTTTCCTATTATGAAAACCCGACAAAGAAATTTCAGAAAAGAAACAGAAAATCATGGACCAATGTCTGTAGTAAATGCAGATGCAAAATTAACAAAATACTATTAAATAGACTTTAGAAATATACAAAAATAGTTATACACTATGACCAAGTGGGAGTGAATTCCAGGTGTGCCAGGTTAATTAAATGTCTTAATATCAAGCAATGTAACCCACTGTATAAGCACTGTAAAGAGCAAAATTAACATGATTATAGAGAATAATGCAAAAAAAATTTAGTAAAATTCAAAACCCATTAATGATAAAAACTCAGCAAAGTAGGAATAGAAGAAAATTTTTTTAAGTTAATAAAGACCACCTACCAAAACCTAAAGCTAGTTTTACTTAATGATGAAAGATTGTGTTCCGTCTAGAATGAGAACAAGGCAAGGATGTTCTTTTCATTTTTAATTCAATATACTTCATTTATTTTCACTCTGATCTTTTTCAGTTCTTTCTGATAAACTTGGGTTCAGTTCATCTAATTCTGAGGTAAAAAGTTATATATTTTTTGAGACCTTCCTTCATTTATAACATAGATATTTAATGATGTATGTTACTACTGCTTTGCTGCATTCCATAAGTTTTGGTATGGTGTGTTTTTTTTTTGTCTGAAGATATTTAAAAAATCCTCTTCAGTTTATTCTTTGACCCAATGGTTGCTCAAGACTGTTGTTTATTTCTGTTAAACTCTTCCATAAAACTGAAGTATAGAATATATCCAATCTAACTTTATGAGGCCAGCATTACCCTAATACCAAGGCCAGATAAAGATACTACATGAAAAAAATACATAGACCAACATCCCTGTTGAACACAGATGCAAAATTTCTCAACAAAATATTAGCAAACTGAATTCAAAAACACATTGAAAGGATGATATATCATGATCTAGTGGGATTTATCCCTGGGATGCAAAGATGGTTCAACACATGCAAATCAATAAAGGTGATACACATTAATAGAATGAAAAATAAAAATCACATAATCATCTTTATAGATGTAGAAAAAGCATTTGAAAAAAAGTCCATCCTTTCATGATTAAAACTCAACAAACTGGGTTTAGAAAGAACATAGCTCAACATAATAAAGGCCAGTACAGTTAACCCACAGCTAATATACTCAATAGTGAAAAGTTGGTCAAGATCAAGCACAAGACAAGGGCATCCACTCTTTCCGCCTTATTCAACATAGTACCAGAAATCTTAGCTAGAGCAATTATGCCAAGGAAATAAAAGGTATATAAATCAGCGAAGAAGTAAAATTGTCATTATACCCAGATCATATGACCTTACATACAGAAAACACTAAAGATTCAACTAAAAAACTAAGGGAAAACTGATCAACAAATCAGTAAAATTGCAGGATATAAAACCAATGTAAAAATAAATCAGTTCATTTCTATACACCACAACAAAATACCTGAAAAAAAAACTCCACAACTTATCTAATTTATGATAGTATCAAGAACAATAAAATATTTAGGAATAAATTTAAACAAGGAAGTGAAAGATCTGTACACTGAAAACTATAAGACCTTGGTGAAAGAAACAGAATAAGATACAAACAAATGGAAAGACATTCCATATTCATGGATTAAAAAAATATTGTTAAAATGTCTATGTAAACAAGCCATCTGTAGATTCAATGCAATCCCTATTAAATTTCCAATGCTGTTTTCCACAGAAATAGAAAAAAAATTCTAAAATTGGTATAGAACCACAAAAGATCTTGAATAGATATAGAAGACATGAGTAAGAAGAACAAAGCTGGAGGGATCACACTTCTTGATTTCAAAATACACTACAAAGCTATAGTAATTAGAACACTGTGGTACTGGCATAAAAGCAGACACATAGACTGATGGAAGAGAACATAGAGCCCAGAAATAAAGCCTCACATAAGCAGTCAACTAATATTTAACAAGGGGGTCAAGAAACTCAATGGGGAAGCTTTAGTCTCTTCAAGAAATGGTGCTAGAAAAACTGGGTAATCATATGCAGAAAAACAAAATTTAATCCCCATATTATACTACTTGAAGAAATTAACTCAAATGGATAGAAGACTTAAACATATGAATTGATACCATAAAGCTTCTAGAAAAAAACATAGGGAAAAAGCTCTTTCATGTTGGTGTGGGCAAATACTTTTTTCATGATCACCAAAAACACAAGTAACAAAAGCAAAAATCACCAAGGGAGACACACCAAACTAAAAGCTTCTACACAACAAAAAACAATCAGCAAAATGAAAAGGCAACCTACAGAAGTGAAGAAAATATTCAAAAATCAAATATTTGGATAGGGGTTTGCTATCCAAAATATATAAAGAACACATGTAATTCGATAACCAAGCCAGAGTAAAACTTGATTAAAAAATGGGCAAAGGACTAAGTAGACGGTTAGGGTACATGAAAGATGTTCAACATCACTAATCATTAGGGGTATTTAAATCAAAACCATAGTGAGACATCACCTCACATCTGTTAGGATGGCAAGAGATAGAAGAGATAATTATTGGAAAGGATGTGAAGACAAAGAAACATTTGTACACTGTTGGTGGGAATCTAAATTGGTTCAGCCACTTTAGAAAACATTATGGATGTTTTTTAAAAATTAAAAACAGAACTATAATATGACCCAGTGATCCCACTTCTGGATATGTATGTAAAGGAAATGAAAACAGGACATCAGGGAGATATCTGTGCTCTCATGTTTACTGCAGCACTATTCACAATAGCCAAGATATGAAAACCTAAGTATCCATCAATGAATGGATTGCATTTTATCGTTTATGTATTTTTTATTTTATTGTTTATACATATATACATACATTTAAAATCAATCTATATCTTCTGTCTTTTTCTAGTCTAATTATTCAATTCCTATGAGGAAGAAGGAAATCCTGCCATAACAATACTGATGGAACTTGAGGGCAATATGCTTAGTGACATAGATATTATTATATTTTCAATATAAAAAGCCAAAATCATAAAGACAGAGTAGAGTGGTGGTTACCAGAGACTGGGAAGTAAGGGAATTGGGAATATGTTTTTTAAGGATATAAAGTTGGAACTAGCAGATAAATATGTCCTGGACATAATGCACAGCATTGTGATTATAGACAATACCACCATATTATAAACTTCAAAGTGTGTGAGGGACTAGATCTTAATTGCTCCCACCATAAAAATATATTTATGTGGTA
Source organism: Smutsia gigantea (assembly GCA_032199065.1). NCBI lineage: Eukaryota > Metazoa > Chordata > Mammalia > Pholidota > Manidae > Smutsia > Smutsia gigantea. Next base: position 19,395 of record JAVSCE010011693.1, on the reverse strand, counting down.
TGATAGAGCTATTAGCTAATGCTATGGTGGTAATACATATTGCAAAGTATTTAATGCATGTGGAATAAATGTAACAAATCAGCATGTCATACACCTTAAAATTATACATTATTTCAATTACACTCAAAATAATTTTTATAAAATAAGAGTTGTTTAGTTTCCATTTGTGAATATTACCATTTTTTAGTTGTTTTTAATTTCTTCTTCCATTTAATTGTAGTCAGAATAGATTCTTAGAATGATTTCAATGTTCTTTAATTTGTTAAGTCTTGTTTTGTGGCTTAATATGTGATATATCCTGAATAATGTTCCATTTGTACTTGAAAAGAATGTGTATTCTTCTACTATTGGGTGGAAAGTTATATCTATTTGGTCTATAGTGTTATTCAGTTCTCCTATTTCCTTATTGATTTTCTGCCAGGATGAACTATCCATTACAGAGTATGGAGTACTAAAGTATTCTAACAGTATTATTGTATTGCTGTCAATTTCTCTTTCAAAAGTCCACTTACATTTTAAGTAATTTTTGATAGTTAAGTACTTAACTATTGCCATTTGTTGTTGTTTGCTGTTTTGTAGTTCTCTTGTTCCTCTCATCTTTCTTTCCTGTTTATTTTTGTAGTGGTCTGCTTTGACTCTTTTCTCTATATATTTTGTATATGTATATACAGATTTGGGTAGTTATAGTATTTAAATTGAACATTTTATAGCTATAGCAGTCTTTTTAAGCTGATAACTTCAATCACATATAGACTCTATACTATCCCCTGCACACTTTATTTAATTGATGACAGACTACTGCTTTCTATGTATTTCCATTAACGAAGTTGTATGGTTATACTTTTCCTACTGCTTTTGTGTTTGAATTTATATTCTAGTGTTAAAAGTGATTTTAATTTCTCCATTATAATATTCTGTATTTATCTTTATATTTCCCTTTAGTAGTGAGATTTATACTTTCATATGCTTTTACTTTATTGTTTACCATCTTTCTGTCTCAACTTGAAGAATCCCTTGAGCACTTCTTGTAAGGCAGGTCTAGTAGTCATGAACTCTCAAGTTTTGTTTTCCTGGTTAAGTCTTTCTCTCTCCTTCTTTTATTATGGACAGTGTTGCTGGGTAAAATATTATTGACTAACTGTTTCTTTCTTCAAGTACTTTGAATACATCATTCCACTCTCTTGACCTACAAAGTTTCTGCTGAGACATCTGCTGTTAATCTTATGGGGTTCTCTTTTATGACAGATCACTTTGCTCTTGCTACTTCTAAAATTGTTTGATTTTGATATTTTAATTACTAGATATCTCAATGTAGAGGTGTTTGGATTTATCTATTTGAAGAATTTTGAGCTTCATGAATCAGTATGTCTATTTCCCTCCCTAGATTTTAAAAATTCTTGGTGATCATTTCTCCACATAAGCTTTCTGCCCCTTTTCTAATTATCCTTATGTTGATCCTCCTTTCTGTTTCTCCTAATGCATAGTATTTTACCTGATGGTGTCCCATAGTTCCACATGCTTTCTTCATTCTTTCTTTTTCTCTAACTGGGTAATTTCAAATGGCTTGTCTTAAAGTTTGCTTGTTCTTTTTTCCCATGATAAAAGTTGCCATTGAAGTTCTCTCCTGAATTTTTTTCAGATCAATCATTGAATTCTCAACTCCAGGATTTCTGTTAAGGTTTTCTTTTTTCTATATCTTTCTTTTTATTTACTCAACTTATCATGTTGTTCATGTATTGTTTTCCTGATTTTGTTTAGTTGTCTACTATATTCCCTTGTTACTCATTGAGCTTATTTAAGAAAATTACCTTGAATTCTTTGTCAAGAAATTATTGGATCTTTAGGGTCAGTTACTGAAGTTTAGTTAGTTTCCTTTGGTGGTGTCATGTTTGTCTGATTCTTTATGATCCATGTAGACTTTCATTGGTGTCCATTTAAAGGAGCAGACATTTACAGTCTTTATAGACAATTTCAGCAAGTAAAGTCCTGCTCCCACAAGATCTCCAGAGGACAATACTGACTCTAAGACTATGGTCAAACTGGGCTAAAGCTGTGTCTTGGAAGTGCTTCCTGCATACTGTCAGGTTCACAGACAGTGGGCATGTGGTTATGTCTCCTGCAGGTTCCCAGATGGAAGGAACCAACCCTGTATATGGGTGGAAGAACTGCCTCTGGGACCAAAGTACAGAAGGACCAGAGCTGCATCACAGAGTTGCTTCAGAGTCTGCAGTCTGGTCCCAGTTCCATAGCTCCATTACTGGGGATGCTGACAGGTGTGGCCTCATAGGGTCTCTTGGAGCAGAGTCAGTACTGTTGTCAGCTCTGGAGCAGGAGGATAGGGCTGCTTCTGGACCCACATCTGGTACCATACTATGTTCAGCAGACTTACCACTAGGTCGTTGTATTGACTTCTCAAATTGACCCTCCTTGATCTTGAGCTCCAGAGGGGTCACAGTTACCTACCTGGATCACCAGGCTCCCACAAAACACTAATGATTTTTCAACATGCACTTTGTATTTTTCTATTTAGTAAACTATATTATCAGTTGTAAAATGCTGCAATTTATTGATATTCTATATAGATAAATTATATGATTTGCAAATATTGCTAGATTTACTGTTTCTTTTTATTGGCTAACAAATGGTGTGTTATATTTGTTTTGCTGATTATATTTTCCACAGTAGTTTTTATAACTTGCTTCCAAAAATTATTTCTTTTTACTTAACACTTTATGTATTTTTTCCTTATTTGTTCAAATTTTTATATTCCTTCCTGTTTTTCTTTATGCTTATATAATTTTTATATTTTCCTGAAATGAATGCTTTTCATCTTTCCATTCTTTAATTATAACCTTAAATATTGAAATTTTTGGATATTTTCTGATTATGGTTAGCCATATCCAAAATCCATAGCATTTCCTTTTTTCCACTGTAATATATAAGGGCTATATTTGTTTATTATTGTACTGAGACTTTCTTTTGATATCTGATGTGATCGTTTTTTATAGTGATGTTCACAGATGGCAGCCTCTATAATCTACATTACATAAATGTGGGTTTATGTATTTGTAATCAAGTTCTGATGTTAATCAAATATTACATACACCTATCTAATATGTATATATCATATACACTTATTTTTATCATATACATTTTCTCTATATAGCAATATATACACATATATCACACATGCTTATCTAATCTACCTGTAAAATTTGGAGTGAAATGTGTTAGTGTATGTAAATGTGGTACACTATTTCTGTTTAAAATTTTTTGTTTATACAATGACACTAAAAATTTGATGACTGTAAATCATGTTTTATAAATTACTGCTATTTAAATAAAAAATAAATGTATATTATATAATGCTTACTTTCAGTTGTCTTATATTGTTACTTCAACTTTTTTCAACAGCCTAGTATGATTTTGACCATTTCTAGATTGACTATTTAAATATGTAATTTATTTTCCCAACTTACTTTCACTGTGACAATACTCTAGTTTCTTCATGTATTTGATTTTATGTGTCTGTTTATGATGCTTTGCTATATTTTTTAAATTTCTCCCTTCCCTGTTTTGCTCAAGTTGCTTTTCTCTCTTTTTCTCTTATTAGGAAAATCTACATACTATGTATTTTCCATCAGTACCAATAATAAATTAGGGTAGATGATAACAGATCTCCCAAACCTAAAATGTAAATTTATAATGGTTTTACTTGAATCATTCTCATAATTTTGTCCTTTATGTTTTCTCCTAAAATTTCAAAATTGTTACTACTTTAAATTTAGAAGTACATGATATTATATTTTCTGATTGGTAACTAACTTTTTTTTTAGGAGTACAGACAAGTCATTTGATGCCACAGTGATTAATGAGAATTCTAGATGTTCCTAGAATTTATCATATAAAATTCTGCTTAAGTGGCCCAGATCTGGTTTCTAGGCTGTTGAAAGGATTAACTAATTCCTGAGTATGAAGCAATGTTTGCCAGGTGAGCCACAGTAAGAAGGATATTCTATGTAAAGGAAGTAGCATGTTCAATGGCCAGGAAGTTTTAAATATTGTAATTTGACACAGTTGGAACAAGAGGTGCACAGTATAGACTGTTAAAAAACTACTATTACTACTACTACTATTACTACTCCTACTACTGGTATTTTTCAAAGTTTATTCATATCTTCACATTTACAACATTTTCAAATACTACTAGAATCACCATTTTATGCTGTGAGAAACTGAGAAGACTTCAGTAAATTATTCCAAGTTGTATTGTTTTTTGTTGTTGATGTTCAGGATGAAATGTGGCCTGAAAATCTATTTAAGACTGTAATATAAAATATACTAATATTAGAAAAGCTTCCCATAATAAAATATGTAAAATTTGTTTTTAAATTATGATTTTGGTTTTCCTACAAAGAATTATTGATAACTATAAATACATAGGACTAATTCAATAGCTGGTTCTTATCTTTACAGATTTTTTTTTCACTTCTTAATCTGTATTCCTAACAGGAGTTTGGGCTTTCCATAATCAAACAGAACTCTAAAGATCAAAAGCTCCATAAAACACTGCTTTCTCATAAACTAACACATTGCTAGGGAAGATGGATCAAGTGAAGTTTAAGTGACCTTCTTTTCCAAGTAAGTCAAAAATGACAAAAGATAAATAAAAGCAAGAAGTTTATTCTAGGATGGCACTCTCCTGATTCTCAGAAATATGGGCATGTTTCTGACTTCTATTTAAAGACACCCAACTCATGGGTGTTAGGTGATATAAAAAAATGAAACAATGTTTGCATCATTTTTTAAGTTTTTTAAATTAATTTTTATCTCCTCTGCTGCTTCAGAGGGTTTTAGAGAATTCAGTTAGCACTTTGACAATAATCTCAACCAGAAAATTGTACAAAGGTGAAATCTATCACTGGTTGTAATAGTAGATTAAACTGAGTTATCCATAGATCAAAATAGACCCTGGATAATGATTTTTTGTTCAGAGTGGTTACAAACTCTGTAGGAGAGAAGTTGGTTCAGAAACTCTAGAGCTATAGAGATATGGTCAAGAGATCTAAAATTATAATGTGCCTGACATCATGTTTGCTTTCTGATCCTTTCAACAATCCAGTGCAATAAATATTATCCTTTGTTTACAAGTAACTACAGTGCATGATTTTCCCTCAGACAAAGCTAATAAACAGAGGTCCCAATATTCAAACCAAGATTATGGTTTTGCAGTTGAACTTGATACCATCATCCATCCCCTGTGAAGGATTTCTCCTACAATTTCCTTTATGAGAAAATGGTCATGAAAAAATTTATCAACTTAAAAATCATCTATATAGGTTAAGGATTTTATCCCATTTCACTTAATTTCATAGCAAAGTATTCAACATTCACTATAAGTGACATTGGGCTATCTTTTGGAGATAAGAAATTGAATAAAATTAACACATTTTTTTAATGAACCAATGGAGGTGCACAGATCTCCCAACACAAGGGAACCAAGGAAGACAACATCAAGACATATAATACTTAAAATGGCAAAGATCAAGGATAAAGACAGACTTAAAAGCAGCTAGAGAGAGAAAAAAGATCACATATAAAGGAAACCCCATCAGGCTATCATATTTCTCAACAGAAACCTTACAGGCCAGAAGGGAGTGGCATGATATATTTAATGCAATGAAGCAGAAGGACCATGAACCAAGAATATTCTACCTGGAAAGGTTATCATTTAAATTTGAAGGATGGATTAAACAATTTTCAGATAAGCAAAAGCTGAGAGAATTTACCTCCCACAAACCACCTCTACAGTGCATTTTGGAGGGACTCCTATGGATGGAAATATTCCTAAGACTAAGTAGATGTCATCCCAGGGCTAGACAAAGAGGACAGAATATGATTCATAACATACAAAGAATGGAGGAGTAACAAAAAGGAGGAAAAAAAAAGAACCTTTAGGTTGTGTTTGAAATGGCATATGAACTGATTTAAATTAGACTGTTAGATTACCCTTCAACCTTTGTTAAACATGAATCTAAAGCCTGCAATGACAGTAAGTACATACCTATCGACAATCACCCTAAATGTAAATGGTCTGAATGCACCAATCAAAAGACATACAGTCACGGAATGGATTAAAAAACATGACCCATTTATATGCTGCCTACAAGAGACTCACTTCAAACCCAAAGACATACACAGACTGAAAGTAAAGGGATGGAAAAAGAGTTTCATGCAACCAATAGGGAGAAAAAAGCAGGAGTTGCAGTACTTGTATTTGATAAAATAGACTTCAAAACAAAGAAAGTCACAAGAGACAAAGAAGGACATCACATCATGATAAAAGGGTCAGTCCAACAAGGGGATATAACTATTATAAATTTCTATGCACCCAACACAGGATAACCTACTTATGTGAAACAAATACTAACAGAATTAAAGGGGGAAATAGAATGCAATGCATTCATTTTAGGAGACATCAACACACCACTCACTCCAAAGGACAGATCAACCAGACAGAAAATAAAAAAAGAGACAGAGGCACTGATCAACATATTAGAACAGATGGACCTAACAGACTTCTAGAGAACACTCCATTCAAAAGTAACAGGATACACATTCTTCTCATGTGCACATGGAACATTTTCAAGATTAGATCATATACTAGGCCACAAAAAGAACCTCAGTAAATTCAAAAAGGACTGAAATTGTACCAACCAGCTTCTCAGATCACAAAGGTGTGAAACTAGAAATAAATTAGACAAAGAAAATGAAAAAGCCCACAAACACATGGAGGCTTAATAATATGCTCCTAAATAATCAATGGATCAAGGACCAAATAAAAAGAGATCAAGCAATATATGGAGACAAATGACAACAAAAATTCAACACCACAAAATCTCTGCAATGCAGTGAAGGCCGTGCTAAGAGGGAAATATATTGCAATACAGTCCTACATCAGGAAAGAAGAACAATCCCAAATGAACAGTCTAAACACACAATTAATGAAACTAGAAAAGGAAGAACAAATGTGGCTCAAAGTCAGTAGAAGGAGGTACATAATAAAGATTAAAGCAGAAATAAATAAAATTGAGAAGAATAAAACAGTAGAAAGACTCAATGAAAACAGGAGCTGGTTCTTTGAGAAAATAAACAAAATAGATAAACCCTTAGCCAGGCTTATCAAGAAAAAAAGAGAGTCTACACACATAAACAGAATCAGAAATGAGAAAGGAAAAATCACTACCAACACCACAGAAATACAAAGAATTATGAGAGAATACTATGAAAAGTTATATATTAACAAACTGGATAACCCAGCAGAAATGGACAACTTTCTAGAAAAATACAACCTTCCAAGGCTGACTCAGGAAGAAACAGAAAATCTGAATACACCAACTACCAACAAAGAAATTGAATTGGCAATCAAAAAACTACCTAAGAACAAAACTCCTGGACCAGATGCTTTTACTGCTGAATTTTATCAAACATTAAGTGAAGGCCTAATACCCATCCTGCTTAAAGTTTTCCAAAAAGTAGAAGAGGAGGGAACACTCCCAAACTCATTCTACGAGACCACCATCACTCTAATACCAAAACCAGGCAAAGACACCACAAAAAAAGAAAATTATAGACCAATATCCCTGATCAACAGAGATGCAAATTACTCAAAAAATTATTAGCAAACCGAATTCAAAAATACGTCAAAAAGATCATCCATCATGAACAAGTGGGATTCATCCCAGTGATGCAAGAATGGTACAACATTCGAAAATCCATCAACATCATCCACTATATCAACAAAAAGAAGGACAAAAACCACATGATTATCTCCATAGATCTTTAAAAACATTTGACAAAATTCAACATCAATTCATGATAAAAACTCTCAACAAAATAGGTAAGGAGGACAAGTACCTCAACATAATAAAGGCCATATATGACAAACCCACAGCCAACATTATACTTAACAGCAAGAAGCTGAATGCTTTTCCTTTAAGATTGGGAACTAGACAGGGATGCCATTCTACTCCCTCTTATTCAACATAGTTCTGGAGGTCCTAGCCAAGGCAATCAGAAAACACAAAGAAATAAAAGGCATACAGATTAGCAAGGAAGAAGTCAAACTGTCCCTGTTTGCAGATGACATGATAGTGTATATAAAAATACCTAAAGAATCTACTCTAAAACTACTAGGTCTAATATCTGAATTCAGCAAAGTTGCGGGATACAAAATTAACACACAGAAATTAGTTGTATTCCTATACACTAACCATGAACTAGCAGAAGGGGAAATCAGGAAAACAATTCCATTCACAACTGCATCAAAAAGAATAAAATACTTAGGAATAAACCTAACCAAGGAAGTGAAAGACCTATATCCTGAAAACTACAAGACACTCTTAAGAGAAATTAAAGAGTACACTAATAAGTGGAAATTCATCCCATGCTCTTGGCTAGGAAGAATTAACATTGTAAAATGGCTATCCTGCCTAAAGCAATCTATATATTCAATGCACTCCCTATCAAAATACCAAAGCATTATTCAATGAACAAGACCAAATATTTCTAAAATTCATATGGAACTACAAAAGACCCCAAATAGCCAAAGCAATCCTGAGAAGGAAGAATAAAGCAGGGGGAATTATACTCCCTGACTTCAAGTTTTACTACAAAGCCACAGTAATCAAGACAATTTGGTACTGGCACAAGAACAGACCCATAGACCAAAGGGACAGAATAGAGAGCCCAGATATAAACCCAAGCATATATGGTCAATTAATATATGATAAAGGAGTCATGGATATACAATGGGGAAATGACAGCCTCTTCAACAGCTGGTGTTGGCAAAACTGGGCAGCTACATGTAAGAGAATGAAATTGAATTACTGTCTAACCCCATACACAAAAGTAAACTCTAAATGGGTCAAAGACCTGAATGTAAGTCTTGAAACAATAGAACTCTTAGAAAAAAATATGCGCAAAAATCTTTTGGACACAAACATGAAGAACTTCTTCATGAACATATCTCCCTGGGTAAGGGAAATAAAAGCAATAATGAACAAGTGGGACTATATCAAACTACAAAGCTTCTGTACAGCAAAAGACAACATCAGTAGAAAAGACATCCTACAGTATGGGAGAATATATTCATAAATGACATATCCAATAAGGGGTTGACAACCAAAATATATAAAGATCTCACACACCTCAAGAAAAAGAAAGCAAATAATCCAATTAAAAAATGGGCAGAGGACCTGAACAGACACTTCTCCAAAGAAGAAATTCAGATGGCCAACAGGCACATGAAAAGATGCTCCACATCACTAATCATCAGAGAAATGCAAATTAAAACCACAATGAGATATCACCTCACACCAGTTAGGATGGCCAACATCCAAAAGACAAACAACAAATGTTGGTGAAGATGTCGAGAAAGGGGAACCCTACACTGCTGGTGGGAATGTAAACTAGTTCAACCATTGTGGAAAGCAGTATGGAGGTTCCTCAAAAAACTCAAAATACAAATACCATTTGACCCAGGAATTCCACTCCTAGGAATTTACCCTAAGAATGCAGCAGACCAGTTTGAAAAAGACATATGCACCTCTATGTTTATCGCAGCACTATTTTCAATAGCCAAGAAATGGAAGCAACCTGTGTCCATCAGTAGATGAATGGATAAAGAAGATGTGGTACATATACACAATGGAGTATTATTCAGCCATAAGAGGAAAACAAATCCTACCATTTGCAACAACATGGCTGGAGCTAGAGGGTTTTATGCTCAGTGAAGTAAGCCAGGCAGAGAAAGACAGGTATCAAATGGTTTCGGTCATTTGTGGAGTATAAGAGCAAAGAAAAAACTGAAGGAATAAAACAGCAGCAGACTCACAGAACCCAAGAATGGACTAACAATTACCAAAGGGAAGGGGACTGGGAAGGATGGGTGGGAAGGGAGGAAGAAGGGGAATAAGGGGTATTATGATTAATACACATAATGTAGTGGGGGTGGGGACATGGGAAAGTCAGTATTTACATAGAAGACAAGTAGTGATTCTATAGCATCTTACTACACTGATGGACAGTGACTGTAGTGGGGTATGTGGGGGGGACTTGATAATAGGGGCTCTAGTAACTGTAATGTTCAAATGATTTTACATTAACAATACCAAAATTAAAAAAATGTAAGGGTTCAATTGGCTCCCCAAATACTTACATATTTTTTGGTTTTCTTTCTTAAAAATATATTCTGTACTGTTTATTTTCATTGATTACATGTGTTTGATTATTATTTTAATTATTTTTTCTGATGTTTATATTGTCACAGTTCTCAGTAGGCTTGAATGCTGGCTGGCTCCTATGACTTTTTCTTCATGATCCTATTAATAGTGCTTGTCTCTCCTGCTGTCCGAGCTTCTATCAGTATCCCTTTCACTTCCCCTGTTCAGAATTTGCAACCAGGCATTTCTATGAGAATTCCAGGTTCCACTTAATAGAAATATGTTACAGAGTTTTTTTTCTTACTTACAGTATTTGTTACTGATAAGATATTTACTTAAGAGTTATATATAGCAACATTTCATATTTTCAGTTTAACTTTTACATTACAGTATTTTCACTTAATCTTGATTTTATAATTACACCTATCACATTGAATGTACCTATTCATAACATAACATAATGGCTGTATTCACCCATATTAAAAAAACGGTTCAAAATAAAAATGTTAGTATCACTACAAAGAATAAACTACTGAGAAAAGTGTAAAATTGCTTTGTGTTATTTTAATTTCTAGGACTTATTCCACCCAGTGGAAATCTAAGGGCAGTGTGGTGGAAGTGGTCAAATCTGGGTGTAGGCAATAAAGGGATGCTTTTTCTATAGAGGATTTTAAATCAGTAATATTTACCAACATTTGTGTACTTTTTATTATTATTAGGTGTCAGGAATTTTAATATATTCCCAGACAAAAATTAGTTACCCTCCAAATATTGTCTGATTTATAATGTATTGTTGCATTTTCATTACATATACACAAATATGCCTCATATAATCACATATATATTATCTTTAATAAATATTATGGTTGCAAGTTACTCTGGAGTACTCTGTTATATACAACTACTCTGGAAATATGCAGACTCATCTATGCATGATCCTTTCAAGAGTAAGTTTATTATGGCTCAAACATCCTTCTATTTTTCTTCTGGTTCAGTTTATTTCTGTAATCTTTTTGGTACCATATATTCTTGTCTGAAACACCAAATTCAGATAAGCAAATACAAAGATTGCAAAACCAAAGATGCAGAACTTGAATTATTCCAGTTCTGCTCTGCAATATGACTACATTGCAGAATATTGGTGCAAAAGTAAGAAAGACCTCATGAAAGCAAGAGGGCTGCTCATTGTCAAGCTATGAACAGCAAAGAGAAATTTGGGTAAGTCAATCTCAACCTTGGAAGTACTGTGTGATCCAAAAGAAAATATGGATACGAATGTATCTGCTGAGATTTTTCTATTTGCTGTATATGATTTTGCTTTTCTGAGTTATTATTTTTTCCTGGGATAAGTTTGATGACATTTGCAAGAAGCTAAATGAGCCTTTTATGGTGAAATGTCAAGCTCTAAAACTGCTCCTTGAAGATTGAAAAGCAGAAATTGTGTAGAATTCCATTAATTTTGCAAGGACAAGAACAGAAAAGGAGGTGGTATTTACATATAGAAAATAGGAATCAAATTTTAAATAAAGATGCCAGAGAAACAATGAAAGGCACTTGTCTTAAATTCCCAGAATTAGGTATTCACTCTAAAATAAATGTTTTCTATCATCCATTTCCTTGCCTTTTTTTCTTTGCTGAAAAATAACCAATTCAACAGTATTTATAATCTCTAAGATATGACAGAATATATAGACTGTGGAGAGATATGAAAACCAAGAGAATCAATCCTGACACCCAAAGACATCAACAGAGACAAAGACTTTGCTATACTAGCCATTTCTAGAGAAATGGGAATTTAAGGAATCTCTGCCAAACTAACTCTTATGATAAGATTTTCCTATCATCTATATATTGTGCTTTACATTAAAATACAATTCAATATTAAAAATTATTTCAAGCCGTTCTTTGATCAACTATGAGAAAAGATTTAACAACATGCAAACTGTATTATCTAATACACATGACTATGTGAAGATCATTGAACAATTTACAAAAGGCTAAAATGAGGAACTGTGCCATCACATTACTGTGACAGATCAACATGTATGTGTTTGCTTTTTACTTTTTATCAAGACAAATCATTGTTATAGAATCCATTACTTTTATCATTAATATTTTATATTAGTTTTCACTTTTACTAGCATGACAGTATGCTCAAAAATTTTTTAAAGTCTATCTGAACTTTTTTCCTAATGGTATTATTTTATTTCAATATTAACTGATAATACCACTGTTGCATAAACACATGGGATAAAAAATGAACATTCTAGGTGTCTGACCATTTCTTCTGTGCTCCTTTAATTTCTGATATTCTTTCATAGTTCCAATGGATATACTGAAACTGAAATTATGGTGTGTTATTTTCCTTTACTTCATTTTAGCCTTTTTTGGTGATTTTTTTTCTTCTTGCTAAATATGTCTAAATTTATTTTTATTCATAAAAAAAAACTTCACATGGTCATGAATATTTTTAAAAAACAGTGTTCATATTGAATAATTCCTATTTATATGTTTTAGGTTGTCCTGGATCCTTTGGAGGAGGAGGGGAGCTGTTTAAAGAGCTCGAAAACATTTTGGGTTTTGTTTTGTTTGCTTCCATGGTGTGCAGTTTAACATAAGACCCTCTCAGCCTCATTTTTTCTGCACCTTATCATGCTTTTTCCTTTCTGTACTCCTTTGCTGCCCTACTGTTCTCAGAAATTATTAAAACTGGTTTCTCCTGGGGACAGGGTGGGCTGCTCTGGGGTCATAGTCCTAGCTGTAGCATTCTTCACTACTACTTTATGGGCAGCCTTGAGCTCCTTGATTTCCCCCCCATTACCTGCCACACTATCATGGATATTTGCAATAACTCTCCTAGACTTGGATATCTCCCTCTTCCTGCTCACTTAGTGGAAATTTTCAAGAATTCCCTGCCTCCATATCACTCATGGTGTAAATTGTAGAGACTTGTTCTCAGTCCCATTTCTATTATCTATTGCTTTTAGGTGAAGAAATAGATAATCAGCTCAAGGCTGCTTCCTTGTTGCTATGGAAAATGGGAACACTTAATATTCATTGTTTAAATGAAAATTAAAGTCGAAAGAATGACTCATGCAAAAGTGACTATTAGAATCTTGAGGGAAGAGAAATATCTGAGGAACCAGGTAGTGAAACTTAACTCATTTTGAATTAGGGAGAAAATAGTTAATGTCTAAAATTTTTAAATATTTAGCAACATGGAGTTAAGCATCATAAGAGCTGAAAATGCAAACTTAAGTTAGTTTCCTGTGGGGAGCAGGTATGGTGTTGGGGGAATGGTGGAATAAGGGCTTTTTAATTTTCTTCACAAGCTATTCTTTTCTATTTATGTTAAATTATGGGCATGTGTTCCTATATTCTCTGTCTCTTTTTGCCCCCTCTGCACCCCCTGTCTCTTTATCAGGTCATCTCTCTCAGAGCTGGTTAGGAGAATTCTGGTCCTGAAATAAGAAAACAGGGAGGCTGGGCTCATATGTAGTGACTAGGAGATTTTATGGTTGTCATGACACCCTGCTGGACACCATGTGAGCCAAAGCCATGGACTATTTTTCAGCTTAATTTAAGTGGCAGACTTTTCCTTCAAAGATATTATGAATTATTTAAAAAGACCTTAAACAGCTTTCCCTGTGTATGGTTTCTAATCATTCAAGGTACTATTGGATATTTTCAATTCAGGCAATCTTGAGACCAGCTCTGAGACTTCTCTGAACACATTTAATTATTATCATGTATACCAAAACCAATATATATTATATTCATGGGTACGTGTTTTAAACATTTAGTTCTTGAACAAAACTCACTGATCTCAGTGGTCAATCACTCTGAAGGCAGATTCATATAGTTTGATGAAGCTGTGCCATTACTATTGCAAACAGATTTAACTTTTCTCAAATGATGATTGGACCCTGCCTAATTTAGGTTTTTTTTTTTTTAAGTGAACTAGAGAAATCATCTTTAGAGAAGAACTACTTTGGGTCTTTTTTCTTTCCTCATATTAAAACAATATATCCCAAGTATGAAAGATTTGTTAAGTTTTTCAGAATATCATTTACCAGTATTTGAGACCATTAAAATTCTATGATATTCTGCCTGGTAGTTCTGAGTGTTATTTCCTGTTCAACACACATGCTTGCATTATAATCAAGTCATTTATACTGAGTGTTAAAATATTGGATAATTGAAGGGGCTTTTTTCTTTCCTATAATAGGAAAAGTAAGATAGTGCTGACTATCAGAATAAAGTTCTGCTTTAGTCAGAGGCTGGTTCTGGAGGTCATATGGGGATTTCTCTATTTGCAAGAACATAGGGGCAGTGTGTTTTTCTGTACTTCCAATCATACTTAAAATATGATGGCTTTTTCAGCAAATCATTAAGTCTATTAGACACATCTCCAACATTGTTTTTGACACTGTCAATTCTTGCTTTTATTTTCTCCATTGTCAGCAAGTTAGTCTTAGGATGGCAGGCAACCGCTGTGTCTTCATCCACTCTCCCCATTTCTCTCATGACTATCCTCTTGGAATATCTCCCACTCTGTTTCACAGGTGCACTGTTTCTTAGTTTCTATGAAAGATGCCCAGTAGTTCTCTGTGCTCTTCCTCTGGTTCCTGAGTAGATGATTTTTAGAGTTATACTCTTTTCCACATTTTCAGGATTCTATTTTCCTTTTTTATTTTGTAGTATTTTAAAATTTAAGAACTCAACCCTGTGCTACAAAGACTTGTTATTTTCTAAGAGATCAACATATAAAGCCTTTGGTTTTATTTACAGGTTAAGTAAGTAATAATTTGATATAAAGTTAATCTATAGTCAGGCTTAATAAACATGTTTCCCAGCCCAAAATATTTTATTCCTAGAATTTTTCCCTTTTCTGTATTCTCAAATTCATTCATGTAAGTTCATCAACACAACACATTGAACCAGACCATTATCTTAATCCTATGTACCATGACCTTGTCTTCTTGTAACAAATCTTATCTCATTGAGCCTATTCATCACGATGCTATAGGTCAGACCATGCCTATCTCCCAAGATTCATATTAACTACTTTTGTTTTGAGTTCAGTAATTCTTTAAGTTCTTCAAATATCTCATGCAGTGTTATTTCTCTGGGCTGAGCTTTCTCCCTTGCTTAGAATTTTCTTTTTTCCACCTTTTTCTCTCATTTCCCACCACATACATACTGACTGGCCAACTCATATCTAAGTTCATTACAATCATTTTATTACAGTTCTGTGATTTTCTTGCATCAGTGTAATAGGTCAGAGTAGAAATAAATAAATAAATATATATCTCATAATCCTCTTGCAATTAAATCTCTACTTATTTTAAAGGCTGTTTCTCCACTTAGCTTCATACAATTATGTATAACTTTCCATAATAATGAAAGGAAATCGCCAATGTTGCAGATTTCATGTATTTGAATGTAAGCTAAGAGTAAAGACTTTTTCTCATATTTGTCTTTGCATGCATAGATTCTAGACATGATCTAGTATATAACTTATTTATTCAATAGGAAATGTCTTTATAAATCTACAAAAAATAAGTATATGCAATTAAAATAGCTCAAATATGTCTACTATAGTTTTAAGAAATTTTCTTGACTCACATCTTAAAATTACTTTTACATTGAAATATTTTTGAAATATGTGTTTAATTTTGAATGTCTCTCTTACCTGGTGATTAAAAACATAATACTAACAACTTTTATCAGTCTAAGTTTCATAAAGGCACTTATTAAATCTAGTAAAAGCTTCTTTATCCAGCATTTATTAACTTTTAGGTCTCCATGCATTTAGTTGTTCATCTACTGATTTGCAGTAAAATGATGATTAATATTCATAATGGTAATTCAAACTCTACAAGATTCTGGAGTAAACTTCTAGTAATCTAGGACAGGTTTAAATTGTGCTTATCAGAGATCTAGTGGCAATAATGATATTAGCTGCTATCTGTTGGTCACATGCCATGCTCATCTATTTCATCTCCTTATAATCCTGAGATACAGACATGAGTATCCCCCTCTTATGAAGGTGTCCCCCTAAGACATCTGGAATGTCACATGGTTAGAAAGTAGCAGGATCAAACGTCAAACCCAGGTTTGTCTGATTACAAAGTCCAGGTTCTTAAGAACTAATTACAGTTCACAGGCATAAGCATCAGATGGCCTTAAGTCATTAAACCGTGTCTCTGGGAATCTGTGGTACAGTGGGTCCAGGATATGAGAGCATTTCAGCTTTTAGGATTAGGAAAGAATGTTGAGTGAGTCAGCTCCCTCAGGGATGATATGATAAAATAAAACTCACAAGAGGCTTGTTTATAGACTAGAATGACAATTTATTATTTTACCCTGAGAAATAGTACTGCCAAGCTGGTTTCAATACTTATGTTTGGTTGTTTGTATATTTTTTATGACAAATTCTATGTTAAGCTATAACATCTGAATTCTTTAAGAGCTGTATCTGTTAACTTGAATGTCTAAGAGAAATTGGCATACATATAGCAATTTCACGGGTGCTTTTCCTGGATGATGCTGATAACTGACATCTCTTAACAAATATTTCCCTTAGCTAGCATTTTTATGTTTCTCTGCTAATTATAGAGAGTACTGACTTTCTATTATTCCTTTCTTTCCAATATTCAAATAGAAAAAGAGATTTGGTCTCTGTAATAAAATGACTGTCATTCAGTCTTACAGGTTTAAAAATACAATTTCCTCAGATCCTTGAAAGCAGGTCTACCCTACAGGGTAAGATATGAAACTCATAGAACTAATATATACACTCAGAATACTGTTCTATCCAGTATTTAACACCGTGGTTACACCACCTACAGGAAGAGCACACCCTTAGTATGCATGAACTAGTACCTTCTTCTATAGGCAGAATAACAAAAATGAATGGAAATCATAAAGCTGCTGGGTTAGCACATAATAAGAATAAAGTCTTTACTGTGATGCCTTAACTGTCCTGTGGCAGAATAAGGTAGCCTCACTTGTCCTGTGTGTCTGGAATGACCTTAATAATGGGGCTACATTTGATAATACACTTAACACCCAGGGTTGGACACTGTCATAATTTCCTCTATTGAACTCCTTTTTCTTTTATCCTAAGTAGACCACACACTCCTCCCACTTTAATTTTGCATTCCCTTTTCTATAGCTTGTTCATATTGTTTTCAGTTACAATTGTAACATTGTATATAGTCATGTAAAATTTAAAAACTCTTTTCTAACACTGTATGATTTAAAGTTTAGCTCTCAGAATGTCACGTATTTATTTCCAGGTCTTTTTAAACAATTCTGTGCAGTCTGCATTTACTGATATATGGAGGCACTATTGCCTGGCAATTAGGTACACGGACACCACATCAGATTTCCTGGTTTCCAAACATTATTACAACATTTAATAAGCGAACTTGGAATGTTGATCTTTCTGTACTTATGTGTCCTCATCCATAAAATGGAGGCAATATATTATAGCAGCAAGAAACGGATGGGTCTGTTAAAGAGACATTAATGAAGGAACTATTTATAGAGGTAGAGTAAGGGTTAAAACAACAAACAAGGGATGAGAAGGCACAAAAAACAGTGCAACTATTACCATCAGAATACTGAAGGGACAAGGGAGACAAAAGAGTGGATGGAAACCAGTGAAAAAGGAACTGTAAATTTGGGGCACGAAGCAAAAGTTATTCCAAGGAAGGATGCATCTATGAAAGAGACCTAATGGCTAAGCAGGAATGAAGTTTGAGAGTACCCTGACTGCTCTCTCTTTCCTCCCACCAGGCTCTTACTATTGACTCCCTTTTGGTAAATAGGCCACAAAGAGGAAAGAATGGTTAAGGTGAAGGGAAGAACAGGTAGTAAGCAATATATCCTGTATTTGCAGTGACTTAAGAAATTGGTATGAGAAACAAATGGGTTAATGCATGTGAAATAATCCATAACCTCTTCAGCTGAGGAGAGAAAAGCAACATCAGCATGTTCGTGTAGGTGAGGCTGACGTAAGAGAACGTTGCGGCACATGAGGAATATCGGTAAGGAGAAATATTGATTCTTGGCAGCCCCTCAAGTATTTGGCCTCTGTTCAATCACATTGCATGCCTCCAGTATTAATCCCTCTACAATCTTCATTTTGTCTCCTGGTATGACAGACTTTATGAGGGACCTGTGAGTTTCTTTCTAAACACCATACTTTCATGACAATAACATCATGATTTGTGTCTTATTAGAAGACAATTAAGCTGCTTGTGAAATAGACAGTAACCTCTAAAGGGTATATGTATCTAACCCCAAGCCCCTGCCACTGCAAACAGCCCAGAGAGCGTTCCAAGTCAGTGGATGTCTCTGCTCCCCCTGGTCATTTAGATCCTCGGGTTCCTTCCATCTTAGTTCTCTGTCATCCCCTGAGGCACTGCGTTTGCCTGCCTGGCCAAAGCTATATCCTGGGTACCTCCATATATTAGCTTCTGGGAGAGGTAAAGCATGGGAGTGTGTTCACTGCTTTAAAGTGCTGGTATAGACTTGGCACTCATCACTTCTGTCATATTCCACTGCCAAAAATGTTATCACTTAATCTTACTGTAACATCCAAGGACAAAGGAGACCAGGAACTACAGTGTAACTGAGGAGGCAAGTACCTAAGTATTTTTAAAAATTACTATTTAAAAAAGAATGAGCAAATGGATGCTGTTTGAAAGCCGTAGGTCTGACAGCACTTTCCTGTGTTGCCTCTCTGACACAATAATTAATGTTTTCTGATAAGAGTTCAAATGTTTCAGTTTACTTAAATAATGCATTTCATAAATTTATTAGCTATTAACTTCTCGCTCAAGGTAATTAAGCCAAATGGGTTCTAAAGGAGGGCACATTGAAAGTATATAGGAAGGCATATTGAATGTATGTATAAGGATTTCATAAAACACCCCCCCCCCCAAAAAATAATCCCTCCCTCTTGGTGATGGTTTCGTATTTTTTTCTCTTCTGTTCTTTCTGTTTGTCATATTCATTCTTTCCCTTTCTGAAGATCACCAATGTGTACTACTCTAGAATGTACAGATAGCTGACTGGCTCACCTTATTCCATTTTCTATCCCAGTTCTCATCACTGTGTCAGAGGCTAGTGCAACGTGGTCCACTATCTACTAACTAGT